>CM053785.1:250434917-251034917 GCA_028749045.1 Cupressus sempervirens | reverse complement strand
CTGAGAAATAAATTTGATGCTTTTAATAAGTTCTTAGAGTTTAAAACCCAAGTTGAAAAAGAAAGTGGACATTGCATCAAAGTCCTAAGGTCAGATAGAGGAGGAGAGTATACCTCCAATATTTTTGTGAATTTTTGCAGGAAAAATGGTACAAGAAAGGAGCTAACAACCAGTCATACTCCACAACAAAATGGAGTGGCTGAAAGAAAGAATAGAACTATCGTTGAGATAGCAAGGAGTATGTTGAAAGAAAAAGGTCTTCCAATTGAATATTGGGGAGAGGCTATAGTGACAACAATTTACTTGATTAATAGAAGTCCTACAAAAGCAGTTCATGATAAGATACCTCTTGAGGCATGGGAAAAACTTGGATGGTTGAACACTTGAGAGTGTTTGGGTGTGTAGCACATACACACATACCAAAGGAGAAAAGATAAAAGTTTGATGATAAAAGTGAGAAGTGTATTTTTACGAGTTATAGTTCAGAATCTAAAGCATATAGATTGTATAACCCTCTTACCATAAGGATCATTATTTCAAGAGATGTTGAGTTTTTAGAGCATGAGTCATGGGATGGCTCGGTGGATGCACCATCTAGCACTTTAAGTAAAGTGCCTATTATTGATGAAAATAATGACTTGGATGATCAACAAGATGAAGCAACAACAAAAACAAAAGGCTCCAAACAACTCTAGATTGCTCCTGACAGAAATAGGTTGAAAGAAAAGCAACAAGAGACAACTAGACAATCAACTTCGAAAACCTCCAAATAGATCTAGATTCAACCTTCACAACATAGCAGCGACAGTGAGAGTTTAGGTCCTACTCTCGCCTCCCTTCTACAAAAAAATACTAAAAGTCTTAAGGAGATATATCAAGATGAAAGGTTTAATGATTTTGATGAGAACAATAATTTTGCATTATTTTGTCATAGTGATCTAGTTTACTTTGAAGAAGATGTGAAAGAAGAAAAGTGGTGTGAGGCCATGGATGAGGAAATATATGCAATACAGAGAAATGAAACTTGGGAGCTAACTAATTTACCTCCCAACAAGCAAGCTATTGTGTGAAATGAGTGTATAATGTTAATGTTTAGCATCAGTAAAAGTAATGATGTTATGCAATTTTTGTGTATTAGACACATGCAAATTTGTAACAGGTTCATCTAATAATATTCATTGATGTTACTTACATATATATGTTAAGGTGATTGTCGTAACATATGTTTGATAACATCATCGACATGTAATATTATGTTCAGATTATTGACAAACATCTTAACATGTTCAAATTATATGCCATCAGGAGTCTTGTATTACTACTGATTATGTTGGTTTAGTTTAACTAACATTAGTTAGTTGTGCCTCCATAGAGACATAACCCTACATGGCCATGTAGAGTCATGAATCTATGGGGCATGACCCTTCTCACATCTATATAAACAAGTGCAGACCGATGGGAATGTCATCAATCCAAGGCATCACAAACCTAGCGATCTGCACTTTAATCTTGCAAAATATATTCTCAACATTTTGCTCTGCGATTTGATTTAAAAGACTATCACCATATTCATTCTACAATCTGTGTTATCAGTGATATACATTGAGGGATATTCTGCATCTCAACAACTCAAGATCATTCATCATTTGAAGAATAATTCTGCACTGCAGTTATTCAAGTAATAATATCTATTGGTATTCATATCTACTATAATAGTTTTATCTATCAGAGATCACTAAATCTAGCATGGTATCAGAGCCATTCTGATAAGAAAATTAATCACTTAGAATTAAATCTAAAGTCTCAGATTTACATAAGTTAAATTATATTCTTAAATCAAAATGGTGAATCATGCAAGGCTAGAAGATAGGTTTGAGGATGCATCAAAATTTTTATCATGGAAAATTAGAGTCATGATAATATTAAGAGAAATTGAATTAGAGGAGTATATTGAATCAAATATATCCATGCCTGAAAATGATCCAGAGAAAGTAACATGGAAAAGACACAACAACAAAGCAATGAGAATTATAATAGATTCTATAAAAGATCATATTCTTCCATCCATATCCAGTCTCAAGGCTACATTTGAGATGTTTTCTACTATAAGAGATACATTTGGAATCAACAATACTGGTAGATTATTAACCCTAAAAAAAGATCTATTATAAATAAAGATGAAAAATGAAAAATCTATTACATCCTACTTTCTAAGGATTTCTGAATTAAAAGATCAACTTGCAACAATGAAAAATTGAGTTGATGACAAAGAACTCAACATGATAGCATTAAGAGGTCTTCCTCTATCTTGGGAAACATTTATTCGAGGATTAAGCTCTCGACCTAAACTTCCTAAATTTGATTTACTAAAAAATGAATGCACACAAGAAGAATCAAGATTAGTGTCAAGAGGACTAAGTATAAATCAGGAGGGAGATATTCAAGCACTTCATGCAAATTCAAACAAGAAAATAAAATTCAAACATAATAGAAGAGAAATTGACAAATCATATAAGAAATGTGATTGGTCCAAAGTTAGATGTTTCAAATGTGACTCCCATAAATTCTGCCCTGAAAAGAAGAGAATTCAAGTAGCCTTAGCAAAAATCAAAGGAGAGGAAGTAGAGAAAGAAGAAAAAGAAAACTATGCTTTTTACTTAGCCCTTTCAAGTGAATTAAACTCAAACAAAAACACTTGGGTCATAGACAGTGGAGCATCTCAGCACATCACTAGTTTTAGAGACAAATTTGAAACTTTCTTAGAACACTCCTTAGAAGAAGTTACCATTGGAGATAACTCTACTCATCCTATCAAAGACATTGGTTCCTGTTTAATTTACCTAAATTTAGGAATTACTCTTCAACTCAAAAATGTTTTATATGTACCTAGAATAAAAAGAAATCTAGTCTCTATTTCTGGTCTTGCTGATCAAGGATTCATAATCACTTTTCAAGAGGAAAAAGTCCTATCTTGGCCAAAGAACTCTAATATCAAGAAAACCATTTCCATCAAATTCTCTTAAAACCACTTTGGGAAACCTTTGACTCTCTTCATCTTATTGATACTGATAAGGTTATCAAAGTTTACATGATGTAACCTTTTGTGCCATAGCCATACATCATCAATTTCTACAAGAAAAGTAGCACTATTCATGTCAAGATAAAATAGATTACCTCTAGTCTAATCTCCATTTCCAATAAAATTTTCATCATTGTCATAGATCTTAGCTTTCCTATTATCAAATTCAACCTTGCAACCTAAACTGTTTAGTTGTGACATACATAACATGTTATAGTTAAGTCCTTCTACATAATAAGCATTGTCACACATGATCTTATCTATCAGTCTGATTGATCACTTTCCTTTTGACAAACATGGTGCACCATTACCAAACCTTACACTATTACCATTATAATATTTAAAGGTAGTGAACTTACTTTTATCTCGAGTCATGTGATGTGAACATCCACTATCAATGGTCCATCTATCACTCTTGTTCACATAAGACACTAATGTAGTTGCCTCATCTTCATCTGAGTCATCTTTCATTGCAAAATACACCACTTCATCATCATGATCATCAAATTCTTCATTTGATTCTTCTTCAACAATATAGCATGCTTTCTTTCCTTTGTCTTTATAATCTTTTTTGTTCTCATCCCTGTTACCTCAGAATATGTCTCCACTTCTATTGATTCTTTTCTCTAGACACCATGCACCAATATGACCAGCCCCATTACAATTGAAACATATGATAGGTAACATACCTTTTTATTTGTCTTTGCGCTTGTAAAATCTCATAGCCAAAAACACTTCAATCTCTTCTAAATCTTCTTCATCTGCATCACTGTCACTGGAAACATGCTTAATCTTTTTCTTCTTCTTGTCCTTAGGTTCCTTCAATGTTACTTTAGCTTGAAAAGTATAATTAATATGTTTAGATTTGAAATTATTAATATTAGAAAGTTCAAAAGCACTGAGTCTACCAATCAAATCTTCAAGTGTAAGATTGCTACCAGAGGCACACCTTAGTTCCTTGAATTGCAAAAAATCTAATAGCATAAATAGGCAATAGGGTTCTCAATATTTTACTTATTTGATCATAGTCTCATCATCAACGATTCCATTTGCTTCTTTGATTGCATTAATAATGTCCTTGACTCTTGTGCAGTATTGTACTATGGTCTCACCTTCTTACATTCTCATTTTATCAAACTCTCCTCTTAAACTTTCAGCTTTGGCTCTTAAAACATTCTTATCTCCTCCATAAATTTTCTATATGGCATCCCACATCTTCTTTATAGTGTCACATCCCTTGATGTCCTCAAATTCTGAGTAGCATAGGGCAGATGCAATCTCCAACATTGCTTGGTTGTGCTCTTTCTTCTTTTTCAAATCATCAGTAGTAGCATCACCAGAAAGATCCACATGTTCAACATCAATAGTTGACTGAGTATAATCTCCAAGTCATCTTAGGTGAAGTTTCATCAGGCTTTCCCATACAGGGAAATATTCTATGTTGAGTTTGGGCGCCTACTTTCTATACATCTTGATCTTTAGCTTCTAGTATCTTCAAAGTGTCCACTCACAAGAACACAACTCTGATACCAATTATTGGAATGCTTAGAATAACTGAGAGGGGGGGTGAATTAGTTATCCAAGGTTAAAATTTATAGATAAACAATTTTATCACTTAACACAATCAGATCCATATACCCATCTCATTGCATGCATCATTAGATCATCCAATTTCTAAATACTTTGTAGGTTACTGTCCTAGGTCAAAATAACTTTGCAAAAATGTAAAATAAAATATAATAGAATTAAACACACATTTGACACAAGGATTTTATGTGGAAACCCAATTTGGGATAAACCACTAGTAACATGTTACTAATTCTCACTCTTACGAAGTGATGCTCTGTTAAAGGCCAAACCTATTAAAGGTTACAATAAACACCATTAAATGTGACCTGGTTAAATGATTTCAATCACCCTATAAGGAGTGAGCCTTGTTAAAGGACTTTATAAAATTCCACTAGAATGTCACCCAATTAAAGAATTTACAAATTACTGTTAATCAACCTTAATCTAAAGGATTTATCCTAAATGATAAAATTTCTAGAAAGTAACAGTATGACTATGATATGATAATAAAATAACTCACTTGTAGATAACATATCTCACATTTAGTCCTTCTTACTTCTTGGCATTCATCCTCTTAATTTCTTTAGCTTATTCACCCTTTAAGCTCTCAAATCCTTAAGCCTCCTTGCTTAGTTTTCCAAATGCAAATTCATTCACTTAGCCACCATATGAAGCAACACCTTAGACTTGCAGTCTTTCATAAATTCAGACCATTCTCCTTTGCTCCACACTTTCTTCTGGCTTGTTATCTTCTTAAATAGAGAATTTAGATCTTTTTCTACTTTATCTCAATCATACATCTTAGGGTTAGGTAGGATTCATTGAATCTAACCATCTTTCTATTTTGTTCCTCTAGAAACTTCCTTTCTTTGAATTTGTCTCAAAATAGTTTACCTTGAATTATGTGCCACCAACTCATCAAATCTATCTTCCACATGCTTCACAAAATTTAAGAAATTGTTTATGTTAGCTCAGATTCGATGAATCTTTGATTAAACTCTTTTTACTATCACTTGGCATCAACATGTTGTCACTTGGCACCGACAATATTCTAACACTTGGCCAACACTAGTTCACTCAACACACACTAAAGTTTATTGATGCTCGACATCAACTAAACTTTACTCGACTTCTGCCATTTTTCTTCTTTGCTTGACACCTATTGATTTTCACTCATATTTCATTATTTTCTACTTGGGTTGCACTAAATTTTCTCAGCTTCCTCTATTCACTCGGTCAAGCTTGGCATACACTTCTCTTTACTTAATCTTCTTCTAGTCTTTGCATGAGTAATCTTTCATTCCAGACTTAGGTAGATAAATAATACACTATATCAGCAATGTCTTACTTGGTCTTAGTATTTATTTTATATAACAAATAACTCAACCTTTCCTTAGGTTCTCTTGTTATCCTTTCTTTTCAAATCATCTTCATCAATCAACTCTAATGAGAGCATTCATACCAAATTAGCAACCAACAAGTAGTAGGTTTGACATTAGTGACAAAATAATGATTGTTCCATACAAGTTCCATCAACTTGATCTCTCTCCTCAATCATCAATCTTTCTCTTAACAATCTTATCTCAACATATAGACAATAAGTGATGAGCAATGCAAAATATACATTCAAGTTAGGAATGATACAAAATTTGAGGTAAACCATTTCAAACCGATATGTACAAGACATTTAATAGTGGTAGAGGTTGTTACAAATATTGTTATGTATTTTATGATGTGGATCACAAATCCTTATGTTTTGTAATGAAAAAATCAGATGAAGAGGTGAAATAAGGAAGCATCTAGAAAACTCTTTATGAAATCTTTAAATAGAGGAGATCTAGATCTATTGTGATACAGTGTGAGAAGAGTATGGTGATATGAAGGAGCAAACAAACTATTAGTTTGATCATAAAGTAGATTAAGTGTGATAGTGAGAGCATTGTAGAAGAGGCAAAGAAGATAGAGAATCGACCTTGTCAAATTAGTGAAGGAAAATAAAGCTAAATCAGATCAAAGATCAGATTGATGAGAGGTGATATGAAAACAACTTATCAAAGTAGACCGAGGATCAGGTACTAAATTAGTTTTACAAATTGACAGGGATAATCTCTTAACAAATCTTTGTAAATCTCCTAATAGAGTTCTTACTTTGTTGTAGTTGTAAAATCCTCTAATAGGGTGAGATTTAACAATCTCAAAATTTTTTAATAGGGTAGACCCCTCAGAGGCTAGAGCATTGGATATGGTAAAACATTGTAACCCTAACATGTTAATTTTATTACTATAGTAGTGAATATTTGTGGGTGTCATCCACACCTTGGTTTTACCTTCACCTTGGAGGGTTTCCAAGTAACCAAATCTTTGTGGCATATGATTACTTTTCATGCATGTGATTGATAGATAAGATCTATATGTTATTATAGTTTGATTATATAAGTTATGCATGCAATTATATGTGATATGGTAAATGTGGTGAATGCACTATAGTACTGTGAAAAGGTTAAAAGTGTTATAGATCCTGATTCAACACCCCCCTCTTTTAGTATCTTGGTTTCTAATTTAGAGTTCCAACACACATTACATCAAAGAATGAAGAAGCCAAGAAAGTGACAGATAGAGAGGTATGACTCCAAAGAACAAAGTACAGAAAGATAGCCAAGCCTAAATGCACAATTAGTTAGCAGCTAAACTAGATTTTAGGAGAGAGAGAGAGATAGACCTAGAGAAAATGGAAAGGTCAAGCATAAGATCTAGAGAGAGATAGAAAAATAAAATTGTAGAAAAGAAAAGAAAAGAAATGATAAAACATTTTTGCTCTCTTAGGATCAAAATCAAAATGAGGATAGAGGAGAGGAATAAATAAGATAGATCTAGATAAAATCAAGATAAATCAAGGTCTATGATGATGGATAAATGATTAAGTTAAAAGAGTGACTACCAAGAAATGAATATATGCCTCAATTTGCCTAAGTTTGACAAAGAATGATAAATCATGAGAATTAGGTCAAAGCAAGAAGAAATATGGAATGAAATGAATAAGAAGAGTTAAAGATATTAGAAATGATGAAGAAGTGAAGAAATAATTATTGCCACAACAAGATTTAAATATTAAGCCTCAAAAAGTCAGCCAACTATGCAGAAGAAGGAATGATTTAAAAACATAATTTTGAATGCAAGATTAAGCTATATTTTGATTTCAATCCTGAATATGGATCAAATATGTAAAAATTAGGTAAGGATGCAATTTTTATAGAAATGTAAGGAGTTCAAAAATTAGGTCAAACAATATTCAAGAGGTTCAAAAAGGTAGATAGATGTGATGATAAGATTAACCCTTTTAATGAAAGGAAAATAAAAGATGATGAGATGAAAATATCAAAATTAGAATCAAGCGTGTGAATGTAGTTGACCAACACATCCATGAAAGATAAAGGAGACTCTCTTGACACTCAAATGTAGGCTAAGCTAGAATGAAACTTTGTAATGCAAGATAATATGCAAAGTAAAATTGCAAGGGTTATATAAGTAGGTCTAGTTGTTATCATAAAACATTATTAGGGGCATTGTAATAATATATAATTATCATTATTGTGAACTATGAGGATATGGATATGATCTATATCGGATAGGTACGTGGGAACCCAAATTGTGCATCAAAGATATATAGGTTAAGATGGTTAGTGCAATAGAATCCCTAAGTCTAGTGTCGAAAGATTATGCTTGCATCAATACACAAAATGTTGAGATGTCCATAAGAAGACACTTGCAAAAAGTAGTCAAGGAAATAACATTGTAGATACTAAGTGTCAGGTGGGAGAAGCAAGATTCTTAAGACACCTAAGATTGACAAGGTATAACCATAGGAAAAAATCAAAGGAAAATGTGCCCCATGCCCACAGTCCTCTAGTTCATGACATACTCATGAGACTATTAGGGAATGAACATTCATAAAAGAAGCCAACATAGACAACACACCAATACAAATAGAGCTAACAAGTCTCAATTGATTTTAGTGTTAAAGTGTGTGTGTGGAAGTCACATGATTATCTCTTTAGGACTCAAGTATGCCATTGATAAATATCACAACATCCTAGACTATAGAAAAAGTATCTAACAAGTTTTGAGAAACATTCAATGTCAAGGGGAAGTGTTGAGAAACATTTTTTATCAAGATGCCAAAGAAACAACAACGCAACAAGGAGACCTTGATAAGCGATGCAGTTGTGGCCCTTAGGGATAGACGAGGGTCAGTTCCAAGATAAGAAAAATGAGATGAGTGGTTCATGAGTGCAAAATAAGATATTAATCGACATAGATGCAAGGGTTTTGAGTAACACCTATTTCTATGTTTTCATCACTTGGCAAGATTTTATTTTTAGGACTTATTATTATTATTTTTTGTATTTTTGAGATATTTAATTTCTTTGGTGGTACATCAAAGTTCCTATTGCTAGGTTTTCACTAAGATAGTCATTTATTTAAGTATATTTTATGCTTTTTAGGATTTTTTCAGCATCATATATGATTTGTGTTGCATTTTTTAGGATCATAAGATATGTACAAGCGTCGAGTAGCGAGAGCATTAAGCATAGAACCTCTTCAAGTGAAGGATGTTCTCTCTCATGTGCAGAAAGATGATAAGCACTAGATCCAAAAGTAGCAATAATAATATAAGGACCTAGGCAATTATGTTCAAGCTTGCCCTTATATTTTCTATTGTATTTATTTTTTGGATTTTCTCTACAAACAAGATCACCCACTTGAATCTCCTTAGGATGAATCTTCTTGTTATAGCTAGCAGATATCCTTTTCTGATAAGCTCTTAGGTTCAAAAGAGTTCTTATGATGATCATCTAGGACTTCAAGCTCATTTATCCTCAGAGCTCTATAATCTTCATTAGTAACTAGCCATTTCAAAGAGACTCACAAAGAAGAAATCTCAATCTCTAAAGGTAGAATAACTCCAAAACTATAAACTAGATCAAAAGTTGTAGCCCCATTAGGTGTGTGTATGCTAGTCCTATAATCCCATAGCATAGGATTGATATGTAGACACCAATCTCTCCCAAATTTATATATAATTCTATGCAAAATTTTCAATTCTGTCTTGTTTGAAGTCTCCACTTGATCATTCCCTTGAGGGTAGTAGATAGAGGACCAATGTTTGTTAATCATCAACTTCTTAGAAATCTGTCTAATCTCCTTATTCTTGAATTTTCCTCCATTATCAATAATCATAGAGGAAAAAATTCCATAGTGAAAAATAATGTCATTCAATATAAAGAAAGCACCACATTTTTTCATAGCAATATAGAGCATGATAATTTCAACCCATTTTTAGTATAGGATATATCAAAGAACATTTTACAGGCTTTTTCTATAACATACATAATAGATGAATCTAGGAAGTCTATCTACATAGAAGCACAATCTTGAAGCAGAAAATTAGCAATTTAGTTTGGAATAGTGTGTCATTTAATGACTTTATGTTAAAAATACTGAATTTCAAATTTAGATATCATCCATTTAGCAAATCTACTCGTAAGCACAACTTTACTTAGAATATACTTAAGAGGATCAATTTTGGCAACCAATTGCATAGTATAAGCTAGCATATAGTGTCGAAGCTTTTGGGATGCAAACACTACAACAAGACTAGCTTTCTCAATGTTATTTTAATTGATCTCATAAGAAACTAATATTCTACTAATATAATATATAGCTCACTCCTTTCCATTCTCATCATGTTGCACTAATGATGCCCCTAAGGAAGTGGGTGTAGCTGAAATGTATAAAACTAAAGGCTTCCTTGGAATAGGAGGTTTGGCCAAATATTCTTTATTATGATTAAGAACCTTTTCACATTCATCTACAAATTTATTTATTTTTTATTTTTGGAAAAAGTGGTGTGAGCCACTATAATGTGTTTAAAAACTTGGTTCAAAGACTCATGGAGAGAAGAACACAAGAAGAAACTCTCCAGTCGTTATCTTATTATACAATTTATTGAAACCCAAAGAAAGTTAACCAAATTTTAACTTTCAAACAATCTAAACCTAGACTACAAAGATGCAACAAAATAAATTTCAAAAAAACTAAAAAATGGGCACCATATGTATTCAATTGAGGCACAATCCCATTAGATAGATTCTAAAAATTAAACATCCAAAACAAGAAAGTTACCAATATAATATGTTATTGAAACCCTTTACTATATAACCAACGAGCATACAAAATACATCCATTAGTGGCTCACCACTTATCTGCAACCAACCCAAAAATTTGAACAAGGGTACCCCCAAACAGACAACATACTAATTACAAACTGAAAATAACACCACCTAAAACTAAGATCTTCAAACTATTTAGAGATTGCAAATAATTTCAGCATTAAAGGCTGACACCACCACCCCATCAGGTAGACCATAGCAAAGAGCCAGGAGCACCAAAAATTTCCTGTCCACACTGAAACATCAACGAGCATAAATAGGAAAACACATCAAATAAACGTACCCACCACTCCCAAATTGCCAATTGGTACATCCATAGAATTAGGCATCAGTGGATGAGGGTGATTAATTATGGTACATATCGCATTTATCTTAGATTTTACCTCCATGGTTAATAACTCTAACTCGAATTTTGATTAAAGGGCATTTAATCACATCAAAATTCACCTTAACTCACAAGTGAGAAACATAAATATCAATACTGAGAAACCCATTTTTATCTACGGGCCAAATGACTGATGTAGAGAAGGATGCCATCAAATTCAACAATAATATATGCATTAATTGCAATTTGATGTCAATAGTACCTCACTTAATCTTAGCTAACTTTTTTTTTATTATCAACGACAACATTAATCTTTCCCAACAAAATTTCATCCATGCAAAGGGACTTCGATGAATTACACTTGATCTTATTTCCCCCCAAATTTGAAAATAGGTTAGCCAAAGCATTACCTTCTCTCAATGTATGTGTAATAACCATTTTAGGAAACGTATCCATAATTTCCCAAACCTATTTTAATATTTTATCTAGCTTCCAATTGTGGATTGTTCTATGGATACATGCATTGATAATTATCATTGAGTCACCTTCGATGTGGTGATTTTCTACATGAAGAGTTTTTGCTAATTCCAACCCATATAGCAATGCTAAAGCTTCAATAATGTTGTTTGTGGCCCTAGGAATTGGACTAGCATAATGACCTAGCAAGTTGCCCTTGTGATCTCTTAAACTTGCATCCACCCCAGTATCTCCTAGATTACCTCTAGAAAAACCATCAAAATTTAGTTTCATGAACTCTTGCTTGGGTGGAATCCACTTAACTTTGGATCTATCTATTGAAGAGATTGTAGAAGTGAAGTAATTTGAATAACTAGGGTGAGGGATATGTGACCATGTATTAGCAAGATGAATATCCCAATTTGAAATAAGCATTTTCTTTTTGCTATACTTTGAATAAGCAATAACATTCTCATCTATTGAATGCTCCAGCTGCATAATTATAATTTCCATAGGCATAGCCTCTTTTCTAAAAATCTGTTTGTTTCTCTCCCACCAAATAGACTAGATAACTGAAACAACCATATGCATGCATACATATCATCTGAATGAAGAATAGGAAAACTCTCAAAAAGGTCCCAAATGGTGTTGGGAAGGGGGAAGGAAACATTCAATTTTCCAAGAATTGAAAACCAACATTTTTGAGCAAAAGTACACTGTAACAAAAGATGGTCAATAGTTTCCATAAAAAAATTACATAGGACACATGAGAAATCACAAGCAATATTTAATCTCTGCAATTTGTTTGAAGTTAGTGTGCACTTTCGCAGTGCCAACCAAGCAAAGCAACCCACTTTTGGGAGAACCATGTCATTCCAGCAAAAAGAGAAATCCCGATGCTTAGGTTTATTATCATTCATCATATTTGGTGCTTTGTATCCCTACTTTACAGAATAATGACCATCCTGGGATGGTGCCCATAATAATCTATCATCTTTTCCTGAGATGAAAACCAATCTAATTTTAAGTAAATCTAATAATTCTGAAATGGCAACAACGTCATCATTAACATTGAGAAAATCCTTCCACACAACCTGTCCTGTGTGTGGATCTGAATCCATGATATAATCCTTTACAAGTTCCCCCACCTAAGTTTTAAGAGACTGAATAACTTGTGGATGCTGAAAGGTGAAACATAAAGGTGCACCACCATTCTAGGAGTCATCCAAGAAATGTGCCAGATTTCCTAAGTTAATCTCTCATGTTACATATTTAGTAATGATTTCTTGTGCTGGGATGATAAAATTCCACATAATAGATCCATTAGGCAGGTCCTGAATAGATACAATTTGATGAGGATCTAAGTTATCCAAATATTTACCTTGCATTATCTAACACCACTTAATGTGAGAGTTACAAACCATATGCCATGCATATTTTGCCCCAAAAGCCATATTTCTCTTCCCAAAATCGTGCAATCCCACACCCCCATGAGTCTTATCAATGAACATCTCTTCTAGTGATATTAGTGGAATTTTAGAAGTTGCTACCATATTATTAGTCCAAAGAAATTTTTGAATAAGCTTCTCTATTTTATGAAGGATTCCTTTGGGAGCTGGCAATGTAGAAAATAAATAGTTTGGAATTGCTGCAAGAATTGATTTGATCAACAATATTTTGCTAGCCAGTGAAAGTCATCAATGTTTCCATGTTGTGGTTCTTCTTTTAAGCCTCTATCAAATTCCAACAAATTGGCTTGTTAAGACTAGTGAAGAAAAGGATTCCCAAATAGGATGATGGTAAGAAATCCTATGTAAATTGAAGTATTACAGAATTTTTTTTTTGACACAATAGCATTTACATTGAATAGGTAAATTTTTGACTTGGTCATGTTGATTTTTTGGCCTGAAAAATCTGTATATAAGTCAAGGACAAGTTTAATTTGTCTTGCTTCCAGTATGGAACCTACCCCAAATATCAGGGTATCATCAGGAAATAAGCAGTGCGTGATCTTAATGTTTGTCCTTTGAATCTCCACACTTCTCCATAAATCCTGAAGGTGCCAAGAGGTAATGAGAAAACCACATTTTGAAGCTCTTGCAAGGTGAAAGGCTTCATTAATTCAAAGTTATCCTGATGCGAGACAAGAGGAGGGATGGAGTCAAGAAGAGAAGTCTCCCTGTCCTCTGCAATTAGCTGAGGATCATGATGTAATAAGCCCTGGAAAAAGGAGATGCCTTCCATTTGAATATATTTTGGTTTTGAGAGAAGCTCCCCCTATTGATTTGAAATTGATAATATAGAATTTGTCACCCATTTTTGTTTGCCTCAAGCATGAAAGAATTTAGTATTTCGACTACCCTCCTAAAGCCATAATTATCTAGATTTTTTCCACCAATATATTTCCTCCCAGGGACATAATTCCTGCCACTTATCTTCTTCCTCCTTTTGTTGGACTACTAATAGAGGATTGAGACCATGCTGGGTGATGTTTACATTAATGGCTTCTAGTTCCTTTTGTACAATGTCTTTTTGGGAAAAAATATTCTTGAAGATAGTTGCATTCCAGATTTTGTATTCCAAATTTTAATTTTTCTTTTCAAGAATATAAGTTTCTTAAATGAAACTGGTACATACAAGAGCCCACAATTGAGGGATCATTTTCCCACCACAATTTGACTAAGTTGTAGAAATCTGGATGTCTAAACCACATTTTTTCAAATTTGAACGATGCTCTTAAGGTGTTTGTAAGATGATCATGGCTATGAGAAATTTGAAGCTCTATTGGGAAATGATCATACCCAAGTAGAGGATGAATATCAGATTGAAATTAAAAACCATCTAATTTCCACTGTTGCTATACAAGAAATCTGCCTAGCCTTTTTGCAATTTGGAGTCATCCCAAACACTTGTTGGTCCAAGTGAATTGATTAGACTTAGGGTAGCAATCCTCAAGATCATTATGCATTATGAAAGCATTAAAATCATCCATGGAACCCTGATGAGGAGTGATACCCCCATGCTTTTCATGTATATTCCTTATCATATTGAAATCACCACCAATAATGATATTTTGATTGTCAAATCTAAATAGCTGATTGGAAATGGAGGTCCACATGTCTCTTTTCACCACTAGAGAATGGGGACCATTAATATTAAATATCATACAGCTAGTAGAGACCACTTGCATTCAACAATTTGAAAACTAGTTGCCTCATAAATTTTTGAACATGTAGTAGTTCTAGGATTCCATAGAGTAATAATGCCCCCTGAGGCTCCAGAACTAGGTGAATTAACTGCATCCCATTTAGACCAGATCTTGATTAGCTATTGGAATGATGTATTAGATAATTTAGTTTCTTGCAATAAAGTTATGTTTGTTGATGTTGTATCAAGTAAGTTTTTCAACTGAGAACATTTATCAACAACATTGATGCCCCTTACATTCTAGGATAAGATCTTCATAAAGACATGAAGGGGCCTTTGTTTCCCTACCTTGTGCATCTTTTAAAAAGAGTGTCCTCTAAGGTGGATTGAATACCTGTTGCAATTTCTTCCTTTGCTTGATTTGATTTGCTTTTCCTCCCTTTAGTATTCAGAGTTTTGACAACTTCTTATGTGGACTTAGGAGTTTGTTGAATTAATAATGAATAAGTATATACAAAACTATCTAAATGTACATGTAATTGGGAAGTAGTTATACCAGAACCAAACAATGAGGTATTAGAGATATTTGGAGATGAGGTAGAATACCTGAGATCTGGCTTTTGATTTGTATTTAAATCAAGCCGAGTAGAGGGCTCAACCACTTCCTCCCCAACATGATTTACCAATTTCTTATATGGACTGATCTCATTTAAACTTGATCAATCAGTAATGGTATTCATGGGATCAATAATCATAGCATTAATTCCAAACATTTCTTCCTCATTTCTTCCTTAGCAATATGGTTGAATTCTACAACTGCCACATTGTGCATAATTTGAGATGCCCAAAAAATAAGAGAGATCATTAAGGAAATTGTTTTTATCCTCTTTTCCTAAGGAATCCTTAGAATAGGGATTATGCATGTCCATTAATGATTCATGTCTATCAAATGAAGGTAAGGTCATATTTTTAAAGGTATTTATAATTTCTTCCTCTTGCTCCATTAAAATATCACTTAGAGGAGGATATTTATTAGGAGAAGAAAAAACATAATGTGTATCATAGTGAAATGATATAAAAGAGGTGTCATCCATGATGCAATTATTTTTAACTAAGGTTATTTCATGAGGAAGAATGTAATCGATGTCATTATCCAAGGGTTCATACCAAATAATAGAATCATCAAAGGTAATAATTTTGCTATCAAGAAAGCACACCATGGAAGAAAAGTGAGAATAATTAAAAGAAAGTATAAAATTATCCTTACCAAAAATATCTTCATAGATAAGATCTATATTAGGAAAACTTGGTTAACATCAATCTTTAAATCTCCCTCATAAAGAGATAACATTAAGAGAGGGATTAAAATCATATTCTCTCTCTCTAATATATCCTTTAATGAAAAAAGGGAGATTCTTTAATGGGATGTAGGCCTCCAATTTGAAAATTTGTATATGAGGGGAAGAGAGAATGTACAAATATGATTCCTGAGTGAACCCAAATTAGATTAGAAAGGCCCAAAGGAGAAAGGGTGCTAATACTTAATTCAAATTCTAGGAAGGAATGTAATATAAGGAAATGCATTCTAATCCCATGTGTGATAATGTGTATGCAAAATAGAACTAATTGATTAAATACCTATTACATAAATTATTATACTTGTCCTTGTACAAATATTTTTTATAACCCATATGATGAGTCTGGATATCCCTTGTATAGTTTCAAGGAATACAACAAGCTAATACCCAAATTATCACCTGTATATTTTGTTACCAATTACTTATAGTTGATAATAGAAGATATTATCCAAATGTAGGTTCTAACCTCTATTTGTATCCTTAAATGGATCTAGCAGAGGCCATATATTACTTATTATTAGAAGGCATGTGATTCAACTAGGTTTGCATTTTTCATGCCACTATCATCCATTGGTGATTTTTGAGGCAAAAAATGGAAGGAGTCAAAATTCTCACAATCTTCCTTTGAAAATGATGATTTTGAAAATATAGCACAAGGAGAGAAAAAAATCACTCCAAACTCCCATATTTTGTGGCTGCACCAAAAAATAATAATTTCATCATAGAAAATGGAATCAAAGTAGTAATACAAGATATTGCAACCATTTTCAAGTCGTGAATAGTTTATTAAATGAAGTAAAAATACTTTAGTATCTCTATGATTACCAAAGACAAATTTAGTATCTCTACAATTACAAAATTTGTTATCAACTGGTTCGCTGCTAAAATACTGGCATATCTTTTATAACATGTCTTAGTTGACTAACCCTTGTGTAAGGCCATAGTAATGGTTCCCACTTTTCATCACGAAGAAATTAGATGAAAAGTGGGAAATCCAAATTTTAGAGGCTTCAACTGACCCCTCCAGAGGGTTTTGAATGAAGCCATGTGGTTGGGGGCTTCGTGCGAAGCCACAATCTTTTCGTGAAGGTTGTTTAACCCACTTAATGCATAAAGCATTGCATGAAGCCCTTATTTGACCACAAAAATTCTTTTTAAGTGTTGGTTTACCTCTTTTTTGCCTCATTCTTATTGTTGCAATTCAATGGAAGGGCTTAGAGAGAACTTCTCGATGTCTTGGGTTACATCATTATTCTCATCTATCATCTTTGACCTCCTTCGAGCATTCATCATACTGAGTATGTACATTTTCTCCATTTTTTGTGTTTTTATGAATATTTAGTTATTTTTTATTTAGATTTATATTTAGTTATTTTGTATTTTTAGTATATGTTAATTAGCTTTATGTTTACATTTTGTATTTTAGTTTACATGTTAAATAATATTTAAAAAACACACTTAAGATTGTATTTGGAAGAAACAAAGGTTTAGAAATATCAAATGCTAGGTAGATAGAAAACAAAATACAAAAATGATTTAAAACTCTAGATAAATGAAAAAAACAAAAAATAGAAACCTTGGACATCTAGAAAACAATTTAAAATAATTCTCTCCCCCAATGTTTTCTCTCTTACCACTCTAGATGTCTCCTCACTCTCTCCTCACTTTCTCTCTCCTTTGTCAAACACTTTTTTTCACTTTTAAATTTGTCCATAAATGCTCCAACATTTATCTCCTCTTCAACATATTCTAATCTTTTGGATTCTTTCCCAAATTTAGTTTCAGCCCTTACATACTTGTAACCCTTGCAACTTATCATTTTTGTGATATCAATATTTTTTTTTTCAAAGTAATAAGAGCCAAATTAGCACATGTGTCTCATGTTCCTCTAATGCAATTAATTTGACCAACAAGATTATCCGTATTGTCACATTAAATAGATGAGATGAACTCACTTATTCTACTAGGAACATTTTTATAACCAATTGTTTCTTCTATAAATTTTTGATAAATCTGATAGTGGAGATCAAATTAAATATGATAACGACAACAAAAAGTTTCAAACACTTTGTTTCTCCTATAAATATGGCTTCAATCTTTCTAACAATGTTTGTCCAATATTTATATCATGATTTGAACTGCAAAATGAAACATACATTTCATTTTGTGTTATGTCCAACTAATATTTTGTAGGGTTTTTTACAAAGATCATCTCTAACTTTGTGTCTGAGAACATCTATAACATTTGATGAAGGATGAGTATTATCATTCCAAAATGGTATTACAAACTTTTTAATTCTATTGTCAATCCCATCACAACAAAGATCTCTACTCATAATTGCTCAATTATAAACTACTATCATCCAAAACCATTATCCTCTTAACATATTTTTATATAGTTTCTCCACTAAAAATAATCTATGATAAATTGAAGACATTTATCTATTTTGAAATATAGTGCTACCAAAAATAGATGTCAACATAACTCATTGTGTCACGATCTTATCTTTACTTCGAGTTTTCTTCCCTACAGATCTCAAACCTTTCTCAACATTTTCAATAATATCACTTTACATGTTAGCAAATTTTGTCTTTTTTGATGTTGTGTTATACCCAACAATTTCAATGGCTCTTGCAAGCTTTTTTCCTATAAGAACATGAGAAACTACTTGTGCTGTTTCAAGTGTTTATAAATCATTAAATTTACTTGTTATTTCTTTTACTATCTTATTCAAAATTTTATTTTCAAAAGACTTAATGATTTAATATCAACAAGTGATTTCAATTTTTAATATCAACAAGAGAATTCAATTTACCCACATCCATTGCAAGTAAATGATCCAAATTTCTATGAGCGATATTTTTCTTTAAACTTGTAGCTAGTCTTATGCGTTCATTCATACCAATTTGAGCAACTAATGCTTCATGTCCTGAATTGTCATGTTCCAAACCTTCTCCAACATATATTTTCTCATCTTCTGATTGTTTTTTGTGAGCTACATGCATATAAATGAATAAAACTAGAAAATTACTTAGAAAATTAAAAAATACGTACATACTATTAATTTACGTGTACATACCTTCTCTCTTTTGATGATAATTTGCTATTGGTTTTTCATGATTTATTTGTTCTGCACCAGGTGCTATATTTCTTGTAGATTTAATATGTCCTCCTTTCTTTCATCACATCTTTGATCTTCACAAAACTATCAAAATATTTCAAATCATCTTCGGTCTTCATAAAACTATCAAAATATTTCAAATTATCTTTGATCTTCACAAAACCATTACAATATTTCAAATAGTCTTTGGTCATCTTCCTATTTCTTTAAAAAAATTCTTCTCAGGTTTTCTTTGAAAAATAAAGGAAAAATGATATGTATATGAATCAATAAAATAAAATTAAAAAAATTATTGGCTGAAAGGCTTTGAGTGAAGCCCTTCGAGGGCCCAATGTGGCTAATTGGGGCTTCATTTGAAGCCCCCTTAGCTCAAATTTGGCGGCATGAAAACACCACAGGTTGTGGCCTAGGGGACTTCACTCGAAGCCCTCTAGATTGGAGTAAAATTAGCAGGGGGCTTTGTACGAAGGGTCATAAAATAAGATCTCATTACTTCTAACAAGCTCAAATATTTGAGTGATTTGAATAATTGCATCTTTCTTACTTATTTTGTAAATAAGGTACCTAGTCCTATATCAATGCCAAACTTTTTGGTCCATATGGAGTTGTTTACATGTTTTTAAAGGTTTGCAAAACTATCTCTGCATTTTTATGTTTTCCAGATGACTATTATGTCTATACCTACAAATCCACCAAGTAGCTTATTGACATTCAACAAATTTAGATTTCTAGAGGAATTGCTTAGAGTGAAATTTTATTAATGCATGAACCCATAATATATAGGATCACATGAAGAAAGAAAATTCATATTTATTTTACCATTTCTTGCAAAGATATAAACAAATCTTTGACATATTAAGAAAATATTTTGAATTACTAGACAAAGTCAGTTAAAAATAAGTACACAATGATATCCCATAGAAGCTTTAAAAAACTCTATCGAACCCTCAAGTCACACAAAATTAAAAGCTATAAGACAATATATTATGGTACCCATTGCTTCCTTTTATTTTGAAAAAAATAAAGAAGCTTATTAAACTATGCTTCAAATGTTTTGGAATACATAGAAGTTCTTGGAAAATGATTAGAATCTAAAATATAGAAAATGAAATAATATTGGAGTAAATTGGTAATGACCATCATCTAGATGTGTAAATCATATCCTAGCCTCTTTTTATGATAGTTAATTGTTGAGTTAGAGGGTTAGAGCAAAAACTGTTCAGTCTAGCAACTTGCAGGATGGTATAAGGATAAGATCTATTAGGTCTCCCTTATAATATATCAAATTATTTTTAATGTTTAATGAATTAGTCAATAAAGTTTTTTAGAGCTTGTAACTAATAATTTTATTTGTGTGTGTGATTTTATCCCATTTAATAGTACATTATCAGGTGTAGACTTCACTTTATTATATTTAAAGTTTTACTTAAGAAATATTTGCAATTTTATTGTTATGATATGTAAGAAATCTGGAAAACATTAGCAAACATTTGCAAATCCTTGATATTATTTTATTTGTACAAACCTATATATATTTTCTTGGCTAGAAAACCGTCGACCTTTTATGTTTTCTTTTATGATTTTAAAATATGGACAAATATCATAAACTATTTCAAGTTTTAAGAGTAGCCATCTGACGTTCTCCACAACCTGAAAGATGCTATTCAAGTGTCTTCAGGTTCTGACTTGCCTTTTGTGATGATCTTTTTATAGTGGCTAGCTATAAACCATTTAATCATTTTGTTAAGATAATATGGTTGCAATCATTAGAACTTGAATTGCATGGATGAATGCACTTGTGGTCTTTTTCTAGGCTAGGTTTTTTTTACCAAAGACTTGATTTTTAATGTGGAAAACCTACTCTAAAAAATGAAGTATGTAACACCCCGCTCGGGAACCCAGGAGAAATAAACTTAACATGTTAGAATTTTTATTGAACTATTTTAATTTTTTCTAAACAACATCAAGATAACATTAATGCAGAAGCAATATGAAAATACACATCAAATACACATAAGAAATTATAAATATAATTTCAATTCCTCAAGGGTTCCTTCATGTTGAGCCATGTCAATAGGTTATATTAATTAGTTTAATTCTCAAGTACAATGTCTCATGATCATAATGAAATAACAGATACATAATTGCATATGCAAATGCATAAGTATAACTAATACAATGAAATTACATCCAATAAATACATCCAGTGCACATGTCACAGGGTATGTGAGAATATATACAATACATCAAAATACATGATAACATATATACATGAACTAAAAAGAAGTCTCTGAGACAAGAAATAAGAATGACAAAGGTACATCTCCTACAGTGAACATCCAATAGCTGGTAATGTGGGGGGGACCCAAATGGTAAGAAGACACTACCTCTTGACCACGTGGTCACCTAATTAGGCTTCCACTCTCACCATGTAGGGAAGATAATGAACAATCCACATACGACTAATCGATCAAGAAACATTCCTAGGAAAGGAATTCCTAGTAGCCAAAACTACCTCAAAGGTAACAAATACTACTCAAGAAGATAAGATACTCCAAAAGAAGAACACTCACACCAATACCAACACTGCATTACAAAACATCATTCACAAACCAAGAATAGATAAAATCTCCAAAATCATAAGATAAAATCAACGAAATATATTCACCTCAAGTCAAGAACCACATGTCAAAAGTACATTATCCATGAATCACCAATCATCACTAATGAAAGTAAATGACCTCCTTAAGAACATCCAACAATAAGTACACCATCAGAGGTACAAACAAAAACTACAGAGGAGACTCAGGGTACATTCTAGGGAGTGTCATCACATGGTCAAACTACTTGAGTTACCCTGGATTGATCTCTCAATAGACCATGGACCCTCAAGCGTTGAGTTACCCTAGGCTGGTTACTCTAAACCCCAGACCCTCAACGTAACACATGTAGAACCAAAAAACCCTCTCATGAAGACAAGGCAAACTCGTGAAACTGTCATCTTATTCCCATCCTTAGTCTATACAAGCACTCAAGGTATGGGCAAGGCAATATCTCTAACTTATCTTTTTAGTGTGTTTCCCAAAATATTAATTACTATATTATCACTTATTACATTACTTACAATAGGTTACCCTAGTACTAACCACTTCGGGTCTCGAACCCCTATTGTAAGCCACTCCCAAGGACATGCACCTAGACAACTTGTCCTAAGAATACACTCACTGTTGTGTCCCATACCACAAGACCCATAAGATCAAACTCGATTCCTTAATAGGCAACCCGAAAACAAGTTGGTTCCCCCAACCTAAACACAATGCATCACATAAAAAATCTCATAAATGCAACTTTTATTTTAAAACACAAAACTCATCACAAAGTCTCAAAGAGATAAACATCATAGAAGAAGTCATGAACAAAAAACCTCTGGTGTACATTCTGGTTTGACCAACTAAACAATTTAAAACTCATCACAAAATAATAACATCACAACTCCAAAATACACCATAACTTCTAGTAAAGCATCACAAAAGCTCTTAAATCAACTATATATAAAAAGCATAAAGTATTAAAATTTATTAATTAAATTTATTTTTTAAATAAATAAAATATCAATACCAAATGAATAAAAGATCAATTTATTTCTAACGTTTAATTTGACTACAAAACATACTAGTTGATCATAAGTCAACAAATATAATAGAAGTAAATCTTACCCATAAATTTTATTTTAAAAACTACCATAATTAGTTTAATAATTACATATAAATTCTGCTAAAAATTTAAACATAGCTCTAAATGTGATTAAGTAATAATCAATAATAATAAAATATTAAACTTAAAACTATCAATTTAATTTTATAAATTAAAGGAATTCACATATCTCTAAAGTAGAATAGATTTAAAATAAGTCATTTCAAGTTTCTGAAATAAAAGAAAATGAATGAAATTTAATATTTAAAAAAAAAAAAAAACTACAGTTTCTCCATGAAAGATTTTCCTTGGAAAAAGAACCATTTAAACCAAACCCCAAACAAGTCACAAGAATTTTAATAATATTAAATATGTGAAAGTAGAACAAACACACACAAAATAAAGAAAAGTCAAATTCCTTGTTTCTAGGCGAATTTATTGGAAGCATCCGAAAAAAGTGCATTAAACTAAAGATAAAAAAGGGAAATTGACATTAACTAATATCAATCAATCTTTTGAATACTAGCACTTGCAAAAATAAACTAACACTAATTAAATATCATGCCCAAGTTTTAAGTGCATGACATATGCATGTGGCTTATTTATGGTTGCATACATATTTTACAAAATTAATAACAATTGCCAAACGTAGCATAAGATTTAGGAATTATATATATATATTTGTTTATATTAAAAAAAAATTAAAAAAATGATTTTATAAATATATATATTTTTGTTTTCCTGTTTCCCCATCTCAATCAATTACAAAACTAATTCCATCAATTTTAGTTCTTTCTTCTTTGTTTCTTAATTTATTTGTATTCTTTCATATATATATATATATATAATCGAAATGGAAACGTAATTCCAACAATTATAATGTACTTATTTTTACTTTTCCAATAGATCTTTTGTAAATGAAATTTGTTTTCTCTTTAATGTTTTCCTTGGTAACACAAATAGGAAACTAATCCCATTTAATCAGATCTAGATAAACAAACAAGATGGCTGACAAAATTTCAACACCCAATCAAGTACATAGCAAACATATCTTTTTCTGAATTGAAAATGCATTCACGAGATTTCAAATCTTACCTCATGTTGATGCTAAAATTTGATAGTGGTGAAATTTCTATTGCAACATAAATCCTTCAAGCCACAAAATTCCATTCTTCACCAAACCCTAGAGTTGCTCTCCAAAACCTGTGTGTGGAATAATGACCCAGAAACCCTCTAATATATAATTTTGATTACATTTTAGGGTTTTTGTCTCCACCAGTTCTAAATTGCACTTATTTTATATTATATTATTCCTTTCATACATAATTAATCAATTTTTTAATTAAAATGTGCATTTACTATTATTTATTTATTTCTCAACTTTAATATTTAAAGTTAATTCATAAAAATATATTTAATTATATTATTTAATTAATAAAGATAACTTAAGTGCATTATTTAAATTCCACTAATTTTAAATCTTTATTAATATAATAATTATGCTATGCCATAATTAAAGTTTAACATCTAATTTTTTTTTTTTTTTGTAGTTTTCTAAAATTAGGAGTTTTAAATTAAATCTTTTAATTTAACTAAAAATCCATTTAATCATAGTAATTCTAAAAATGCAAGATCATCTTATTTTAACAATTTTCTACTTTTAAATTAAATAATATTTGATAAATCAATATTGATCCAATAATCATAAATAACTAGTCTATTAGGCAAACCAACAAGTCAAACCTCAAGAAATGCATCAAGAAAATTAACCAAAGAAAGAATCAAACCACATACACACAAAAGACTCATGGGTTTAAAAAGGGTAGACAGTCTGTTACAAGTCCTCCTTGTAGGACAAGTATTTAGGCTATGTTTGGGATTGGACCTGATCATTATCTTCCCATTCTCACCATTTGAGTATTTGTAATAGGGTACACTCATCCTAGCAATTCAAGGAAGTCGATGCCCAATACCTGCATCCTGCATAAAAAACAAGCATGTACATGTACATAAATATATATAAACTAAACAAGCAATGACAGGGAGTGGTACATTGTGTAGATCTCGACTAGCAGACCTTGACTATGACTCCCTCCCTTAACCACGTCAAACATGTCAGACAAAAAGATAAAATAGACACGTGCACCATATACATGCAAGTATGGGGTAAGTATCATAATAATCACAAGTCAAACATCAAATGCTCAGTTATAACAATGCATCATTAGGAATATGAAATAGTCATCATTATAAACATAATCTCACATCGCTATGAAAGAAATCACATTTATTAACTACAAATCATTAAAGCATCATTAATGCACTAGTAACCATAGTCAATAAACAACACATGAAATATAGTCAACCAAGTTATCATCACTGATATATCAGTAATCCAAGTCATGAAATAATATCATAATACTGTAAATCTAATATCTCTAAAAGTAATCAATGCATAAATAGGCCTAAAGGAGTTTGACAATCAGAACATAAAAGCAAACTATGGGTGGGCATTATAAAGTATTTCATTAATGAATTTGACAGTGAAATGATGTTTGTGGGTATAGTAATTTTTTACATCATTAATGTATACTTCTAAATGTAAAAGAAAATGAATATCTATGAATAACCCTAGCTAATTTTCTTTATTAAAGTCTTCATATTCAAATAAATCATAGAAAAAACTAATGGAATTTGATTTCACGTGCCATTTGCATTTGTCAATTTTTTTGAAAACTTTTAAAGCTAAAGCAACAGACCAAACAAGTAAGACATGTCCTAGAAATGATTATGCAAGAGATTCAAATCAAACAACTACCTTCGATATGTTTTACACAACTCAAAGGAAAAACAAAAAAATTAGTTTTTGAACTTTTGGGTATGCATAATTTGCAAGATACATGTAACGGGTATAAAAAAAACTTTAATAACAAATTGCATAGGTCTATCTATCAAACCTAAGATATGTCATAGTGAAGAAAATTTGAACAAATAGAAACATGTAGGTACAAATGAGAAATAAAAAGAGGTTGTAGTAAAATTAACATGCATTTATTGGACTTCAATAATACAATGTACTATTAGTGGCTCCGAGTTAATCCACACTTGTAATCATGCCACTAACTTATTATTTTTAGTGAGAAAAAAATAACTTTCTTATTACTAGTTCCTTTAACAATCAATAAAAAAAGATAATTAAATTTTCTACAATTACTTAAATATGTATAAATAATTGAACTATAGAAAATACAAACAATTTTTTTTTAACAATGATTGACTAATTTAAACAAGAGCTGTTGGTGAGTTGGAGTTAAAGAAATGGGAGCAACAATAAAGTCATGAGTTTAATTATATTTTGGACCATACTCCTTATTCATCATTTGATAATGTCAAACAATGAAGTTGAAAACTATCATTAATTAAATTGAAGAGAGTAAGTAGAAGGTATTCAAACCATTTTTGGATTGAATGAGAAAGAGATTAGTAGGATTTATAATTTTGAAATATGTAACAAAAAATATAAAATAGCTTTTTTATTTGCAATATAGTAACTAAGTATTTGTGAGAAGAAGGGTAAACTATAAGTGTACAATTATAGAAATATTCAAAAGTCAATTAATTATATAACAAGTGCCACGTAGTGGCATGTACTTCCTGTAATAATTTAGGAACTAATTGTAAAATAATTTTAATTCTCAAATAAATCATAAATTAATTTTAATAATTTACATAATTAAAATTTTAATAAAAATTAATTATATAGAATTAATTGATTGATTTGATTTGATTTGATTTGTGAATGAAACAATAGTTACCATTAGTAAAATAGTAATTCATTGAATAGTAGTAATGATATACATATACTTAATTCCCTTTTTATTTTTTACTAACATTACTAGTCTACTTAATGAAAATTAAATATTTATGCTTATCATGGATATTTTGAACATATAGCTATAATTATGATTTTCATAAAATTAAATCTTAGATTTATGACAAAAAATATTATTATTAGCACTAAATTACATTTAGCAAATGTTCATACACAAAATATGCTGAAGAAAGTGGAATATGGAGGAAGCCTTGAAAAGGGGTCCTATAACACAAATTCATTTAAACCAATGACATTTGATTCATTTTAACCAATGACATTTGAAATAAATAGTGTATTTCTTGAAAAAATTAAAAATTAAAAATTAAAACTTTACAAAAACTATGACTATTTCTAAAATTAAAAAAATAAAGATGTATTATTGGTGGAAACTAATTGAATAATTGGTAGAAGTAAATGCAATAATATTGCCTTACGCAAGTACAAAAATGAAAGCTTCTAATTTATGAAATTAAATATTGAATAATCTTAGATTATTTGATATATTATTGTGAAAATAGAAAACAAGAAAATGTTACAAAAATATTTAAAAATAAATATGTAAATGTAAAATTAAAAAGTAAATATATTTTTAAAAATCTATTTATATAATCAATGTTATAAATTCATATTTAAATCAACATGAAATAATAAAATAATTTTACATAACCATCATTTTATCTTTAGCCCAATAAATATTTATAACATTCTCATCGCGATCTTTTTTTGTTTTTAAATTCTCCAAAATTTGATTTTTCTCCGGAAAATTGGTCTGGGGCCAATAAAAATTAAGAAATTAACATGTTCTAAATGAATTTAAAAAAATTATACCAAAACCTTTGCTTTGAACATTATAATTGTGGCATGAAAAAATTAAAATGATCAAACAGAGGTCCAACGAGAACATTAATTGGGACTAATAAACTATTGCATTCATACGTTTAATAGGAACTAACAAATCCCTAAATTCATTAATAAGAAATTCATAACATTATGATTTTGAAAGGATTTTATGAAGAAAGAAATTTATAACATTATGAATTTGAAAGGATTTTATGAAGTAAGAAATTTATAACATTATGAATTCTTAAAAAGATTTTTCGTAGCAATTTTCACTTTTCAATTGTTGGTAAACAGATTTGTCACAGAAGAATTGCCCAACGGAATGTGTGGCAAACCGTTCACAACAGTTGGATAGGCCCTTGATATCTGACCTTCCTCTGCGTTTCGAGGGGCAGCTCCCTCATATGATATAATTTTGAAGCTTTTCAAATAGATATAAAATTAAAATGAAAGGGGAGAAAGCTCATGATGACAAATGCACCACACGACTTCAAAGCTTTCTCAAACTACTAACTTAAAATTGCTAATAACAATGATCAAGATCTACGCTTGAAAAACTATTACTAGCACAACGTTGATCCACAGATTCATAAACATCTACACCATACCGTGAGAATGCTCACTACAAAGAGAATCAACATTTGAAACAATTTAGATTTGAAAAGAGGGAACTCAAACTGCACATTCCATTATTTTCTTGCACTAAGAAAGCAATAGAGATTTTTCAATTTAGAAAATAAAAAGTGTACATACTTTCCAAAATTTATCCCTGGATCAAAATTTCAGCATGGTGTTCCCTTCTTCTAAAGCCAAAAAGTCCCCTTTACAAAGCCAAAAGGTGTCCTTATATAGACATAGAGGTTAATAACTACCTCTCTGAGGTTAATAACCACCTCCGAAATATGAAATTTTGGAAGGTTAATTAACCTCAAGAAAATTAACTTATACAAGGAAACTCGTAAAAACAAAACTTTAGCTAGAGTTCCTAAAAACGTTTGCATATACAATCACCAATTTTTCTAGCTACTAGCCCTATCTATCCGGACACAATTGATATATCTCGGAAAGCTCTGTAAGCATCTCGGATGAGCATCATTGATTCATAGTTTGGAATGAGCACATTTTCCATCCTGAGTTTGGCTGTGAGATATCTATCTTGGATTTCTTCTGACTCCTGCCAATAAGCTGAAATGTTACAATCTCCCAGCGTGACTGCAACTAGGCTAAGCTTCATCATAGTTTCAGCATCTGATACACGGTTCTCTATTTCTGAATGAATCTGAACACTGAAGGAATCAAGGAGAAACTGACAATCAACATGCTGAAGATCACTTACTGGCACCCCACCTGTGATAGTGGAGATTAATTCATCTGTACTTTTTGCTTTCAGTCGCTCCAAAGAAGTTATTAACTTTTCGAACTCAGTGATCCCTTTGTTGATGTTTATCATTTTCCAACCAACACTTTTACTCCAAATACGTATTTGGTTGTCACTTGGATCAGCAATAATTTTCTCAAGGAGTAGGGTGCTCGTATCCAACTTGGCCATTTCCTTTAATTCATCAGCTACTTTTTGCCAGCTGTATTTATGTTCTTTGCTATTTTCCAGCTCCTTAGAAATTTCTTGTATCTGCGTGATGGTTTTCCCACATATCTCTTTTACTCCAGTTATAAGTTTTGAAGCATCTTCTATCATCTTGTTTATCCAAGCCTCGATCATCATACTATATGACTTTTGTTGGTCGATTCTTTGAACAACAGTATGATCTAAAATACCATCAAGACCTGTTAGAACCGACGGGGTGGCCACGACTTGGGTATTAGAAGGATTGCTGATTGAATTAACATAAGTTACCATCATCTGAAGTCAAAGACCAATCAAATATTTGAAAGTTTGAAAATATTCTGTCTGGATTATAGCTCTTGGGCAGCACAGTCACTCCCTGTTCTATTCCCCATCTTAACATAACCTGGGCTCTAGTCTTCCCATACTTCTGAGAAATCTCATGGATGATGGGGTCATCCATCACCAGATTTGAGCCCTATGGAGTATTTGGAGCTTCCAAAGGACAGTATGTACTCACATGAATGTTATGCTTGCCACAACACTCTCTCAGCTTCTTTTGCTGCCACATTGGATGCATCTCCACCTGATTAACTGCAAGAGGTATCTTAGCATGGGCCAATAGGTCTTCAATCTTCTTGGAGGAAAAGTTACTAACTCCAATAGCTTTGGTGAGCCCCATCTCCATGTAGTGCACCATGCCCTTCCAAGTAGATTCCATGTCTAAGGGCAAAAGGTCTTCTTCCTTGGGCTTGGACACGCAAATTGGAAGTTCCTTTCTCATATTGATAGGTAAGTGGACAAGATAAAGATCAACGTAATCTAGTTGCAAATTCTTCAAACTTGTCTTGGTTGCAGTGACAAGGTCGGAATGTTGGGTACTCCATAGTTTGGTGGTGACCAATATATCTTCCCTCTTAACAAGTCCATTTTGAAAGGCTGTATGCAGAGCTTTTCCCAGTGGCCACTCTGACCTGTAAACGATTGCTGTGTCGAAATGGCGATAACCTACTTGCAAAGCCGTAATCACGGCTGCCATAATCACCTCCTCACTCTAATCAACACCATCAGTTCCCAGACCAGTCAATAGCATTTTGGTTCCCGTATAAATGGAGTAAGAAAGAAGAACGACTTTGGGGAGCCGCTCATAGCAAACTGGCTACCGCTGCTTCATTTCGCTCTTATATAGATCTGACGTCATTGATTTTGTTTGGAACCCGAGACTGCATTCGTCCTTGCTCACGCATGCAATTTCTAAGTTTGGCGCTGAAGGTTTGTTCTTCAAATTCTCTTTGAAATGCCTTGACCAAACTTATGTCATGATTTGGCTTCACACCATCTAGCTTGCCAAATCGTGAAGTATCCTGCTACTGTAGTAGGAGAAATAACCGCCGGTTGAGCAAGCATGATATGGGTTTTAATTGCTTCTTTAAAGATATCTTTATTGTGCACTTGGTGAAGAGGATGATCTGCACGTGGTCAGATATGTTCCAACCTATTTCCTTCATAAATCTGGACTCCCATAGTTGATGGCAAGCATTCAAACTTCAGTATCACACCCGCTATATTCGAGCCAAAAGAATTTACATATGGTTTATACAATTTGGAAATTTTCAAGCAGGTTAATAACCGTCTCATGGAGGTTAAGAATTACGTGTTTTTAATCACTATCATTAACCTATTGGAGAGGTTAGGAAAAACGTATTTTTCGTTGTTAACATTAACCTTTTATTTGGAGGTTAAGAAAAACACGTTTTTGATGGTTAACATTAACCTTTTAAGAAGTTAAATGTTAAGAAATACGTGTTTTTGGCGGCAATCATTAACCTTTATATCTTGAGGCTCAGAAGCTGGATTTCAATGATCTCAAGCGCTGTATGGAGCTGGGAACAAGCCGGGGACATGGAAGTTTGGAGACTCACAAAAATTCAGCGATAAAATGGCCAATTTAAAGCTTAAAATTGGACAATTTAATAAAAATTAACCAAAGCTTATAAAATTGAAAGAATTTTATAACCGGGCAACATCAATCTAATCTTATGTGTCCTGTCTCACAAAAGTTATCAATTTGTGATGTTCCACAGGTAATTGAGGAACATCCCATTGTCTTTCTCGTTTCTTTAAAAGATAAATGCGTGTGTACAAATATCTCTTTCACGGACAATGACACAAAGAAAAGTCACTAGCCACAGCATGAGCCAAGAATACGTTATCTCTAATATCGATAAAGTCATTTGATTTTCTCTGCGCAACTTGACTTTGATTCAGAATTCACACGACAAAGGGGTATGTTAACGACGACAATGGGTCGGACACGTCAGTAATCCGTGCAAAATGGAGACGGGTTACAGCTATACTTGTCTGTGAAAGACAGCTGAGAATTGACAAGCACTATCCTAAAGTACCCACGAAATTTCCACTGCAATTCCTCCTTTTCGAACTCCGCGTTATTTTTACGCGGTCTGAATGTTCCAGGAAAGTCATTGTGTCCTATCACTAGGAAATATAGTGGTAAAGCACGTTGAAACATCGATGAAAGTGTGAATATGTAGCGTCTGTCATAATTAATGCTCATTGCACTCCTTTAAAGCATTCAAGTTTTTCCTTAGTTTTACCAAATCCAGTCCAGACTCCACTCCCATTTACATCTTCCATCGATATATCTTTGACACTTGAGTTCATGGCGTCTTCTTCCTCATACCGCAAACGTTCTTTCAGTGGACTTGAAACAGAAACGTTGCCTGTATCAAATAAATTATATGATGCATTCATCAGCCACCGAGGCCCTGACACGAAAGATACTATAGCTTTTGCACTTTACGAATTACTGGAGGAAAAGGGTTTTTGGACATTTCTTGATGTTCAAGAATTACAACCAGGAGACTCTATTGAGCCAACCATACAAAATGCGATATCCTGTGCTATTGTGCAAATCGCCATATTCTCGCCATGATATGCGGAGTCTCCTTGGTGTCTAAATGAGTTGGTTGACATGTTGAAAACCGAGGCTCCATTTATGCCTGTATTTTGTGATGTGAGATCTCATGACCTTCGCCACCCTGACAATGACAATGGAGCTTATAAAGACGCATTCGCTAAACATAAAGAAAAAGGGAGATTCACCGAGGAGAAGCTTAAAGACTGGAAAACAGCCCTCTACTCCTCTTCACTCATCTCCGGTTACGAATTCAACACATCGAATGAGTAAGGCTTAGCCTATTTCGTTTCGGTTCTTCTCTTTCAGTCCATTTTGATTCTGCTTTTAATTTTTGTTTTTAGCTACTTTCCGCCTCCATAATAATTTTGAATTCATTTGAAATTCAGAAATGTCGAGGAGCTGTGTGCAAGGATTTCCCTGGATGTGCAACGAAAGTTTGGAAAGGCATATAAGGAATTCCCAAGACATTTGGAAGATGCAGAGGCAGGAGCGTCAACAAGCATATCAGCGCAGGTGAAGGTGAAGAAATCAAGTCTATTGACCAGAGATTCGCATCCAGTGGGCATCGATTCCAAAGTTGAAGACATTGTAGGTTTGTTGGAAAACCCACAAGTTCAAGTTGTAGCCGTCGTTGGTATGGGCGGCTCCGGGAAGACATTTCTTCTCCAGTATGTCTACAGAGCCTTGAGATCCAGGTTTGACATTTCTATTTGGCTCTCTATTTCTAATTCTTATTCCGTGGAGAAATTACAACATGATATAGCCTCCCACATAAGTAATTTAGATATTGCAAGTAAGAGTGAAGAGAGAGCAGCTGAAATGATTAATGAGGGTCTGAAAGGGAAAAGATGTCTTGTTGTGCTGGATGATCTGTGGAGGACGTCAAGAGAAGACAATCTCGTCGATAAGCTTGGTCTTCGGGATTGTAAAATTGTGTTAAGCACAAGAAATAGAAAGGTTGCCGTAGATTTAAGTGCTCGAACATACGAGATGAACAAATTGTCAGACGAAGATAGTTGGGAATTGTTTTGTGTCTACGCTTTTGAGGGTTGCGAGCGAAATAGAGCGCCATTGCATTTGGAAAAGGTGGGGCATGAGATTGTAAAGCAATGTGGAAATTTGCCACTAGCTATCAAAACCACAGCAGCATCTCTGGCCAGCAACACAGATATCACAAAATGGAGGTTCAAGCTCCGTCAGCTGAACACGTGTGCCTTCTGGTGACCATAATTCTGTGATGGATATTCTAAAACTGAGTTACGATTCTTTGCCTGTACGTCTGAAAGCTTGTTTTGCTTATCTTTCATTCTTCCCTGAGGATGCGGAGATAGACTGTGAATACCTGGTTTATCTATGGATAGCAGAGGGATTTATCCCAACAGAAGCAGGAGAGGCTCAGTGGGATACGGCGTGGGATTGGTTAGACCATCTTGTCCAGCTGTGTCTGATACAACTATGGGAACCAGGGTACGAGTCATATAATCGTTGGGAGTTACCCAAATATTTTATGATGCATGATTTGATTCGTAATATAGCTATACAGGAATCGATGAAAAATAGATACCGCTTTACCAAATATTGTAGCAGTCATGATCTGTTGCATGATTTGGCCATACAGATATCGAGACAAAATAGATGCTGCTTTTCCCTAAAGGAGACCTATACACATACAAGTGGTGCCTCTGGCTGCTGTCGGATTTTAGTAGCCAAGAAAGATATAAATGATGATGCCCTGTCACGCTGTCGTCCTGCCTATCTACGCACACTGTCACTCTCACAGAATACCAATCTTACAAGCATTCCTGCAAGCTTCTTCACCTCTCTGAGAGGGTTGCGCGTTCTGGACTTGAGAGATACAGGGATCACTACTTTGCCCAAGTCAATTGAAAAGATGATCCTTCTGAAAGTCTTGAATTTAAGGGGTACACAGATAGAGAAGCTACCGGAGAGTGAGAGTGTGAGACATCTGAAGAGTCTCTTGTTTCTTGCATTGCCTGCGGTATATTTTAATGATTTGCCAGTATGGATAAGTGACCTTAAATGTCTTCAGCATTTGGAATGCGTGAATGTTTGTCGCATGCCGAGGGGAATATCAAATATTGTCTCTTTGAGAACATTGCGGTCAGGATACTTGAGGTTGTCCACTGAAGAGGACGAATTCATGAGGTTAGAGGATTTGGCCAAGATGACTCAGCTTCATGATCTAAGTTTACAAGTTGAAAATGAGTTGCAGTTGCGGAAGGTGGAAGAAGGAATCCTTGCTCCGCTCATGAAGATCCGTTATCTCAAGATGGCTGGTTATCAGATTTGTTATTATCCGACGAAGCTTCTGCGGTTGCCGGAGAAAATTAGGGCAATGGAACACATTGAAAGTCTTAAATTAAGTAACTTTGCTCTGCCAAATTGGATATGTGATTTGGCAAATCTGAGGGAGTTGTGTGTAGATACTGGTGAATTTACTGGTGGATATTGGAAAAGAATTAAAGACAGAAATTCTAATCTAATTATTAGAGAGAATTAATGTTTTCATTCGAACCCTATTTATTAGTTTGAGCAATAAAAAATTTAAAATTTCAAAAGTTTGATGTTCTTTTATTTTAAAATTAATTTATGTGTGTTAATTTCTCTTTTTTGATTGGTCATCTCCAATTTCATTGGGGGTTTCAACTATTTTCTAATTTCATAAATAAGAAAAAATTTATAGATAAAAACATTGCATTTATTAACTTTATTAATGTTTGTCAGTTGTTTGCTAGCAAGGTCTCTCCATGCAATTACACGATTTTAATTAAAGGATTTTAATGCACACATCCATAGATAGAAGAATTTTCCAGAAGTAACAAGGTGGCACATTATAGAGAAGTGGCGATAGAGATTCTTTTCTTTATAATTTATTAAGTTGCTTTCAATTTTTTAATAGCATTTATATTTAAATTTCTATGGAAACAATGTAATATGTTGGTTATTGAAATATAATTTAATATTATTCATTTTTTATTTTTATTTGAGATTTCCTTTATCTATTGCTATAATACAATAACTTTGCACAAATAAAATAAATTTTTTATTCATAATTATTGGAGTGTAAAAATATATAACGTCTTAATTTAATCTTATTTATTATTATATTTATATAAACATAAAATTGAATATATTTTGTTTTTTAAAAAAATTACTAAATTATTTTTGTATAGGATTAAGATTAATATATGGCATACATTTTAAGTTTCTAAAGCTTCAAAACTAAATAAATTAGTATGAAATTTTGACAATTAACTATTTTAACCTTTGTAAAAAAGAAATATGCGTGATCAAGATAAACCTAATATTCAAAATTATTTTCCCTATTTCTAAATTATGCAAGGCAGGGACTCATGCTCTCTAGAGCTCTTGTTGATCCCACATTTTACACAGGGAACTAGTGTTTTCACCTACCTCATACCATATTAAATTTAAATTTGTATAACAATTCAAGTGTCTTATTTAAAGTTTATAAGGTTAGATTTTTAAAATAATTATTTTGTGCTAATTTCTTATTTTTGATTGCTCTATTGAGAATTTCCTAGGTTTTTATTGAATTTTGGTGGGCAAAAGAGAGAGAGAGAGGGGATCAAGTGGGGAGGATAAGGAGGCATTAATGGTATGTCACGATAGTTGGTAAGTACTAGAGGCATTAATGGTGCATCAAGATAGTTGGTAAGTATTGAAGATGAGGACGCGTGGAGGATGTCCTTCACTAGCTTCACGAACAATTTTTTCTGTGTTGCCTTTTTCAGCATTGATGCTCTGATTTTCTTTGGTTTAAGAGTCTATAGGAAACTCAAAAGTAGGGAATGTGGTTGTTTGACTTTCAACAAGCAAGGATTACATTAAAATTGAACTTGGTAATTAATTTATACGTTTGTGGAATTGTAATTGGAAAATATGAAATTATGTCATTGGTCATCTGCTTTATAACCCAACAAAAAAAAAAAAAAAAAAAACAAAAAATAATTTTAATCCTAGCTTAAAGAAATAGTGCTAGGGATTTTGAAGAAGCAAATCAGTACAACATTTTTTCCTATGGGTGGAGCTCGCAACTCAAAGGTTTTTCAAACTATATATATATATATAGAAGAATATTCATTTATGGGTTTATTGAAGGTTTCAGATGTTGTGAATTAAAATGATGAGTAGAAGTTTGGGGATTCTAGTGAAGTTGTTGCATGAAGCGACATGTCATATTGTGACGATGGAGCTCATGAGTAGGGATATCCTTTTACTCACCAAGGCTTTTCTACTATGGTTGTTGATTGCAGAGAGTATACCATCACAGAATCTGTTTCTTATTTCTTATTCTTCTTGATTAGGTGTGTATCATGAACTGTAGAATCTGAGACATTTATGTGATCTGTATGCATTGGGGACCTATGTTACTCGAAACAAGAACCAAGAAACATAACGACAACAACAACGTGACAAAAAAAAAAATTTAGAAGTTGCGTAAAAGAAATGTGTGTGTGTGTGTATCATTTAAAATTTAATTAAAATATTGTAAAATAAATTAGAATAATTTATTTCTAAATAGATATAATATATTACTTAATAATGTATCGCTTAGTTCTAAATGACATTCATAAATTAAAAATATTTATATTTATTACATATTTTATAGCATATTAAATAAATACTTATTTATAATAACTAAAACTAGAGTATATTTATTACATCTTTCAATAGAGAAATAAATTAATGAATACTTATACTATAATAACTAATAGTGCACCCAATTATTACTGGAAGTTATGTGAAGTCAATTCAAATTTAGATAAAACTAGTACTTCACTTATGACTTTACTTTCTTTTGAGCTTACTCGAGAAATTTATGCTGAAATTTTATTTTGCAGGAAATTTTTAACTTAAAAAGTATTATTTTTTCGTAGCTCAGAAATGGCCATTTCGTGATGGGAAACCTGTTTCTGTAGTTGAAACACAGAACGGGGTTGTCTCGTCATGTTTATGGTAACTAGGCTTTAGAGTAGATCAATTTGGGTATATGAATGCAAAATAACTACTCGTTCTAGCTATTACAAGTCAAAAAATTGGTGTGCAACGATGGTATTGTCATGAGTGTTACCAAACACACTTGATTTGCATTTTCATGTTGACCCAAAAACCCTATGGCTTCCTTGGAAGGAAATGCTCTTGGTAGCTATAATGTTATTTTAGGGACCAGACTGTAGATTTTCTTCTAGCTTGAAGTCTCTCAATCTCTACAAATTTTGTACATTTTTTTATAGAAATGATAAGAAATGTGATTATCATAACAAATTTTTTGGTGGCATTTGAAGGAGAGTTGTAATGGAATGGTGGGAGGTCAATTTTACAAGGTTATAGCCATATTTTTGAAAAAAGAGGGGTAAAAATTTTATTGAAAATTTAGAACAACAAAATACAAAATAGGAAAGGGCCAAGGCCCCCGGGAACACCAAAGTCCCCAGTCCCCCAACCACAATAAACATCACTCCCTAGTACCACTGTTATCATCAACTAAAATCCTCTCCAAGTCCTGACATAGCTCATAGGGCATTTGCTCCCACTCCTCAATCTTTCGGCCACCTACAACTTCTGACGCCCATTTTGCCAAACAATCAGCCGCCCTATTCCATTCCCTTGGAATATGGGCATAAGATACTGAATCCATTAAAGAACTAACTTGTAATATCTACTGCACTATCATAGACAATTGCCAGCTAACATCAGAAGTCTTCCTCTCCATCAACATATTAACTAGGACCTGAAAGTCAGCCTCACAAATCACCTTCCACCATCCTAGAGCATGAGCTCGCTTCAAGGCATATAGGATAGCCAAGCCTTCCATCCTATTAATAGTATGTATCCCTTTATTGACCGAGAAAACAAAAACCATAGACCTAGAGTAATCCCTTCCAATCCCACCAATCCCATCTCAACCTGGGTTACCCCTAGAGGAACCATCAGTATTAATTTTCAAAAAACCTTTTGGAGGGGGTAGCTAATTCCCCAACCTTTGGACTCTTTGCTTTGCATGTCTCCCTCTCCTAACACAAGCCGAGACTGGAGAGATGTCTTGTATACCAAACCTGCCAACTATTTTTGCATCACCTTTCTCCAGTGGCAACACAATCTCACTCTTGGCTTCAACAATCTCTTGGATCATCCCCAGAATTCTAGTCCAAACCTATTGAAACCCCAAGTTTTCCCCTCTAAAGATTCTATGATTCCTTTCCAACCAAACTTGCCACAACAAGAAGATAGGACAAGCATACCAAGCATCTTGTAGGATGGAAGCCAAAGAGGGTGGCCTTCCCAATCTCATCCAAAACTCTACCAAGGAGGATGCATGAGTGCATGGACATTTCCAAACATCCCACTAGTAATGCCATAATTGCAAGGTGAAAGAACAATGGAAGAATAAGTGTTGTACATCTTCCTCTCCAACACCACAGAGAACGCACCTCGAAGGGCCAATAAAGCTCCTCTTCTGAATATTATCCCAAGTCAAGCACCTATTCCAAGCCAAAGTCCAAATGAAGCAATTGCACTTTGGCCAAGAGAATTTATTCCAAACCTTCTTCCACTAGTGAACCTCCCTCCCAAAAAATTGTTGACAGAGCAGCTCTTGATACCCAATAGACACAGTGTAGACACCCTTAGGATTAGGGGACCAAGCCAGCACATCACTCTCCATAAGGGTGCTGTAATCACGACCACAAAGAATATGATAAAGCTCACCGCACTCTAATTCCATCCCCAAATTAGGCCACTCCCTTGGGTTCTTCCATCTTACTTCCACCAATTGTCCCTGAAAGGAGAGTGATTTGAAATCACTCACCTTGGTCCATCTCGCATCACAAAACCGTTGGGACAATAGGCCCAAATGAGGATATTGGACAGCTATGGGAGGATGGCCATCCCAAGAGTCATGCCAAAAATGTGCCTCTAATCCCCTCTTACAAATCTAGAATAGGCCTCCCTTTATGAGCATAGCCCCCTTCTTGAGAGTAGTCCAAATCACCGAGCCTTTCCCTATCAAGCTATATCGGGGAATATCACTCTGTGGGATCCCAAAAAAATACTTATGAGACAAAATTATGGCCCACACCCAGTCCTGTTCCACACACCAACACCAATACAGTTTGGTTGCTAGAGCATTACTAGACAGCAATGACTGTCGTAGGCCAAGACCACCGAACCTTTTTGGGCTACAGACAATCTCCCACTTAATAAGGCTCCTCTTAGTTGAGGATAAATTTCTAGCCCATAAGAATTGCCTAGCTAAGGTGTCAAGATCCCTAAAAAAACTCATCGGTGCCACCTGAATCATACACCTATAAAGAGGAAAAGCTTGCACCATAGATTGAATCAGCTGGACCCGCTCGGCAAAAGATAACTAGCGATGAGTCCAATTATTCACTTTGTCCCAGAATTTATCCAAAATAACCTACCATGATTCCCTGGATTGCCTGCCAGCTGATATAGGGATCCCGAGGTATAGCAATGGGAGGCCACCAATTTGGAACCTGAGAATATGAGCAACTCTTCGCTGAATGGAAGGCGGAGTGTTGAAGAAAAAAATGGAGAACTTACCCTCGTTGATTAGGTGTCCTGACACAGCCAGGTAAACATCCAACACCTTACGCATATTCGAAGCCTCCCTAATGGTAGCCATGCCCATCAAAGCCATATCATCCACAAACTAGAGGTGAGATTGTACAGGAAGACCCCCTCCCCATTGCTAGCCCTGAATGAAGCCCTCTTCCACATTCCTTTTAATCAATTGTCCCAAACCTTCCACAAAAAGAAGAAATAGGTAAGGAGAGAGGGGGTCACCTTGCCACAGACCTCGAGAGGCCCCAAAGAGATTAGAATGCTCCCCATTGATCAAGACTGAGAAGGAAGTTGAATTAACATAACTCATGACCCATGGAATCCATTCCTCCTCAAAACCAAAAGCCCTCAAATTCTTCTGAAGAAAGGACCAACGCACTCTGTCATATGCCTTGGCCATGTCCAATTTGATAAACATAGCCTTTTCCTTGGAATTAGCCATGGAATGAATAGTATCAATGGCCACAACTACCCCATCCAAAATTTGATGCCCCTCTACAAAACCACTTTATTCTTCAGAGATAAGCATTGCAAGACACTTCTTTAGCCTTTCAACAATCAACTTAGATATAATTTTATTAGTTACATTGCATAAAGAGATAGGATGAGATTGACTTAGCTGATCAACCTTCTCCCCTTTGGGAATGAGAGCAAGGAAAGTAGAGTTCAAGGCTCGAAGAATTTTCTTATTCTTCTGGGATTCTTAAACAACTACTAATAAATCTAATTTTATGATATCCCAAAATTCCTAGAAGAATTCTATCGGGAAGCCATCAGGGCCAGGTGCCTTCCCCTTTTTCATCTGGAAAATAATCTTCTCCAACTCCCCCAACGATATGGCGCTCATAAGATTCTCTTTCATTTCCAAAGAGACTAAGGTCGGGATACAGGAAAGGACCTAGGTCTCGACAGTCGAATCCCCCTGCACTTCTTCCCTAAATAAAGAGTCAAAATACTGCAAAGCTTCATGCAACATATCCTGAGTAGAGGAAATAACCTCCCCCCTATCAGTAACCAAGGATGAGATAGAATTACCATGTTGTTTGGCTTTCACCGAATTGAAGAAGAAAGCAGTGTTCTTGTCCCCTGCCTAGAGCCACTCAACCCGAGCTTTCTGTTTCCAGAAGATTTCCTCTCTCAGTTCCCATTCCTCCAAAGTTTTTAGAGCCTTGGCTTCCTCCCGCAACAAATACTCCAACACCTCATCCTCCCTAATCAACTTGGTAATATTGTTCAACTCAAGGTTATAACCATATTCATCTCTAGATATATAAATATTTATACAATTTATTCTTGTCTATTATTTATTTTTTATCATTATTGGTTAACGAGTACATTGTATATATCTAAAATTGACAAGCTATGGTTTTATTTATATCTGAAACTTAAGCAGTGAGACGTGACATAGATTTAGAGAATTTTAGGGTTCATTATTATTTTATTAAAATTATAAATTTAAGTTTCATAACTTAGTAAAATTATTAATAATTTATTGAATATAAATATGCAATTCGATAGAATAAATTTGTTAAATGTGAATAAATAGAATACGTTTGTTAAATCTAAATATTTTTTATATTGAATTGTTTAAATTTGAAATTATATGGAATATATTAGTAATATATCTTAAAATATGATTAAACTTACAAATGTACAACTATTTCTTATTTTTATTATTTTATCTATTTTATTTTCTAATGTAATTAATAAATTAATTAAAGATATTTATAATTTTTCAAATTTCTCAAAAAAAATTATAGATCACATTTTATGATCTATCAAGATGTTATAAATTGCATTTTACAATTTATAAATTTTTTTGACTTAATAATTCTACATTGATCATGTATTTTTTTTTTTTTCCATTTTCTATATGCATGAATAAAAAGTTTGCGCTTGTTTTTTTCACTTTTCAATCTTCACAAAAGGTAGGGACTCTAACTCAACACTTGAGCTCTTGTTACATCACAATTCAATAGAGTATATTTTTAGGAATGACACTTTAGTGTTCAATGAGTATTTTGAAGATATGGGAAAGACCTCTTAAAATAAGGAATAAAATTGTCAAAGTCTCTATCTTTAATAGTGGTAATGCATAATTGAGTAGTGACACAGAAGACATTCTATTATAAAAATTATAAACTATGCTATGATGATTAATATTGTTTATTCCTTCTTCTTACCTTTTAAATATATATACTAAATGTATAATCTATTACTATATACCAATTTTTTGTTTAAATTAAGTTATCAATTTTTTCGACTTGTGAATACTGGACCTATAGTCTCACATTCCTTGTTTATTGATTACAAGTTGATGTTTATTCAAAATTTTAATAGTTAATATAGAATTTGGTACCCATAAAAATTGCTCCTTGCCATTGCAATTCCCCTCAAAATCATTTCCAACATGTCTCTGAAAGAAAAGATGTCAAAAGTATTCTAGACATTTCAGACATTTCTTTATTCATAAAATGTACTTGAATCGCTATGTAGCAGTCCAAAAATGGAGCATTCCATGAAAAGTGTGTGTCGTTGCACACATTTTGGTGTAGGTCAACTCCCCTATGCCCTATCAGACAAAGGGGTTGCATCCAATCCCAGCACAAACTAAACCTGCAAGATTAATTTAAAAGACAAGAGAAAGAAATGCTCCACACACATAAAAAAATTTCTTGCTAAATAACATGGAACACAACAAGCACAAATGGATAACACGAAAATGTGAATGCCCACTCATATAAAATACAAACATGGAAAAGAAACTTTAGATTCTATTATATTTCAAATGTTGTTTACATACATTCTTTGAGGAGATCTACTCTCTTACTCTCTAACCCTTAGCACCTGGTCCTCAACCTCTTTAACAATATGGAGTCACCAATAAGCTTCCCCTTTCTTCCTTCTTCTCCTTCAAAACTCTCACTTAATCTAAAACTTAGAATATATACACTAGATATTTAAAATGGCATACTAATTAGAGCACCCAAACCTACTTGAAATTCAAAATAGAGCGCCCAAGTCTAGATGCTTCAAAAATTCAAACTCTTTCATTAAATGCTTCAACTACCACTAACAACTCCTACACAATCATTTAACACGACATTCAACAAAGAGTTAGACCAGACCACATATAGATCAATGATTGGAAAACTATAGTATCTAGTACATACAAGGCCTGATATTGCATTAGCAGTTGGTATGGTGGCAAGATTCTTAGCAAATCCCAAAGAAAATCACATGATGGCAATGAAAAGAATCATTAGATATCTGAAAGGTATTGAAGAATATGGCCTATGGTACAGAATAGAAGGCAATTTGGACTTAAAAGTATTTATTGATGCTGATTGGGCATGAAGTATTGATGACAAGAATAGCACTAGTGGTGGAGCATTCTTTCTTGGTAAAAGACTAGTGTCTTGGATAAGCAAGAAACAAAATTGCATGATCTCTCAATCCACAACAGAGGTAGAATATGTGGCAATAGTAGTTAATTGTTCAAACATTGTTTAGTTCAAACAATTGATATTAGGAACAAAGATAGAGATTAAGAATCCAGTAGTCATATACTGTGATAACACCAGTGCAATCAATATATCAAAGAATCTAGTGATGCATACCAAAACAAAGCATATTGCTATAAAATAACACTTCTTAAGAGAATTTGTGCAAGGTAAAGAAGTCAAATTGGAATATGTAAATACAAAAGAACAAATTATAGACATATTCACCAAGTCACTACCTAAAGATGCATTTCTATATCTAAGAGGTAAGCTAGGGCTCATTCCCCTATTTGAAGCTCACTAATTGAAGATTAGTGATGCATCAACTAGAGCATGTTGGAAATCAATCAATTGGTGTAGTATTGATAAGAGCATATTGCAAATGACTTAGTACTTAAAGTACATTTACAACTCATCATTGTTTTTGGCATGTGTTGTCAAAGAGAGAGAAGTTTACTGTCATATCTCATAGATTTTTTTTTAGAGAAGTTTGTTGTAAGGAGAGGTTTGAAGTTAGATTAAACTTGGTCTAATATCAAAGGTAGAGTTGGCTATCAAAAGAAGTTGCTACAAATAAAAGTTTTCTAACAAAGTGAGAAACTAAAGACAAAAAGATTTCACACTGATAGAGGGAGTTCTCATGGATATGAATTAGAATGAAAGTAAGGAGATGTTCCTTACTTTATTCTTATTATAAAAAAATCATTGTGTTATGACATGTTATGTTGCCATCAATGCCAAAGAGAGAGATTGTTGGATACAATTGATTAATTGTGTATTGTCTTTGATGTTACACAAATGTCATATCATTATTAGTCAGTGTATGTCAACCTCACTCAGGGATTGAAGACAACTTTCTGTGGCTATTGAGCAATCTAAATTAGTTTGCCTAGTTCAGAAGGTGGTGTCTACCGAGTTCACTCGAGCACCAAAGGAAAGTTTGTGGATGATGAGTGTTAATCGAGCTCACTCGGTTAATAAAAGAAATGTTGAATGGAACCCTTGCTAACCAAGCTCACTCGTTACCAAAGAAACTTTGCTGGTATGTAGTGTTGACCGAGCTTCACTTGGTTAACACATGAAAATCGCTTCTGAGTTAGTGTCTACTAAGCAGGGTTGGCTAACGAAGAATTTTCTTATTTTGGTATATTAAGTTTAAATGATTCATCTATTGGTTCTTGCCAATTGAGAAGATGAATATTAGTTATTCTAAGTTGTATTCTAGCCGACTTGACAATGTGAAAGATATAAGGTCAAGTTGAGGGTTAGAATGTGTGAAAGGAATATGTGAATACATTGAAGAATCGATAATGCTAAGAGGAAGCTAATCAAAAGGATAAGCAAAATATTCTTGTGGAGTTGAAAGGATATATTCAATTAGGAAGGATCAAGTACAAGCTAGAATAGAGATTTGTAATCAACAAATTCAGTTGCATCTAGATCAAGTCATTTCATTATTACTCTCTAACCATTGTAGTAATGATCTAAATCTCCTAACAGAGTTGGTTTAACAACCATTTGTTTAATCCTCTAACAAGGTGTCAGTTCTATTGAATTGTCTAAAGACCTTTAACAAGGCCACTCCTAATAGGTTGATTAAATCCTCTAATAGGGTCACACCTAACAATGTATTTTGTAACATTTAATAGGGTTGTCTCCTAAAAGCGCTCACTTCAGAAGAGTGAAAATAATAACTAGTTGTACAATTTGTGATTTTTTTCAAATTGGGTTTCCACTTTAAATCTTATTGTCAAATGTGTTCATGTTATTTATTTTCTATGTTTGCAACTAAGTTAAAGTAATAATAATCACAGATAGAGATCTGCATGTTAACTAATTACCCAACATTTCTTTGTTTATTGAGCATCAACATAATTAAGTTTTGACAGAATTATTTTACTGACATCTAAGGGATCTAAGATGTATTTTCGTAGTAATTGATTCACCGCTCCCCTCTCAGTTACTCCTCTTATATTTCCAACAACACATATGTTTAAAAATAGATCAAATAGGCTTTGAAGACAATGATGAGAACTCTACTCCTACACATGCAATGAGATGTAAATGACATCAACTCATTTTTGCGTAAAATCATGTACATTTATCCCAACATCTTTGTATACAATCTTATTTCAAAATCTTTTTATCTATATGTTTTGCAATTGCATATCCATAAAATTTTCTTTGTATTACCAAATATTCGAGTACTACTATGCAGTATTTACAATGAATGCTTTTTGAAAGGGTGCCATGAAGAGCTTCTAGATTCACCCATTTGTCTAGTGAGTATCTATGGTTGATTACCGAAGTTGGAGACATTACTATTCATAAAGAACATTAAGAAGTTGGGAGTGACAATGAGTAGTAGTAGCACCAAAACAATCTTGGTAGAGATTCTAAGGTCAAAAGTGTGCTAATTATGTTGCATTTAAATTTATCATTTCCTAAATATTGTTCATTGTACACTTTATTTTTAATCTTCAACAAGGATTTTAACTGGAGTAAAATAGGGGAGCTTTTATTTAGAGGGACATGAGGAAAAATTGTTGGCATCCCATTTAGGTTTTTTGTTTTGTTATTGAAGATGGTGGATGAAGATATATTTCTCACCATTAGAGAAAGTAAATAGTGGTTGATGGAATGGTTTTTAAATTCTAAAAGTAAGACTTACCTATCTATTAAATTTCAATTGGCAATAAAAAAGTTATAAAATATAATCTAATATAACCATTATATATTGAAATAACCTTGGGTACTTTGGACTTAGAACATATATCTAAAAATTAGATTGATCTCATTATATGACTGAAAAATATGATATATCTAATCTTTTATATTGCTTAAAATTAAAGAACATACTTGTATTTGTACAAGACATAGCTCACATTACTAGAAATCACTAATATCAATGAAAAAATAAAACAAGTTAGGGTCATTAAATTAGATTCAACTTATTCTCATGAGATGTGTCAAGTCTTGTTCATTTTGCATGAAAAAATAATTCATCAATTTTTAAATCTTGCATTCATTATATAATGTATATATACATTTCTTTAAACAAAGGAATTAATTGCTCTTAAACATTCCTTCTTCATATCCATGACTATCTCCACTTTTGTGTTCCTCTCCATCTCTATTTGCTTACTACTCTACCTCTCTTTCTATCCCTATCCCTCTCATTATCTCCCTCTCTCATCATTGTAACATAACATGTACTTTTGTATTGGAATGCGATTAACTTATTGATTGAGAGATTTTGTTTTTGATTATGTATGTGGATATATAATTAATTTAAAGTTATCACTTGTCTAAAAGAGATTTTCTCTATATGGCTTTGAAACTCATTTTCTAATTTTGATTTGACTCATTTAAAATGAAAATGAAAATGTTTAGAATTTGTCCATACCAATTCTATTTATGACTCAAATTTCTACATGCTATATTTTCGGACTTAGTAGGTGTTCAACTATATTTGACTAGACTATGTTTGACCTTGACTATGGTTCGACTTGAGCCAAAAACATTATAGACTTTGGTTATACTTTATTAGTCGATGCTAGTAGATAGGTGAATTTAATTTACTAGTAGTTATCATAATATTGTTGTATGTTCGATTCCATGAGATAGAGACATGGAGGTAAATGGTAGAATATATTTACATGTGATTATATTTTGTTAGATTATGTAAATGATTGATTTTGTTTAATGTTCAAAGTTCATGTTTAAATGAATGATGTGTGTTTAAATTCATTTAATAGAAAAATTGATGGAATCATGAAATTACATTTATGAGATGTTTATTATTTTATTGTAATAATGTCATCCTTTTTTCATGATGTTGGCAATGGTATGTTTGGATTTGGTCAGTGTGTAGGTACTAAAGGTAGAAGCGTGGTTGAGGTAGAGGAGTTTAGCTCCTTGATAGGGTTGGTATGGGACTGACTAGTGTAGGCACACACACACACACACACACACTCAATTTATTTATTTCTCTCTACACGACAATCTTTTATCGTAAATTTAGTTGGAATGCATGAAACATTTTAAAGATAGTTTGATGAACCTGTTTTGCAAAATTGTTTAATTATTGATTTGAATTAGAAATAATTGGTATGAAATAGAAGCACTCTTTTCATTACTTATTTTATTATTTATGTTAGAAATTTACATGTTTTAAATATTTAAATATGTGATAATAGTTGTGAGTTTTAAATAAATGCATTTAATAGATCAGTAGAGAGGGAAAGTAATTTCTCCTCAAACAAAACTCAAGTTTTCTAACTATGTCGATGGGAATGAAATAAAAGGCTAAGACGTGCATTTACTACCATACGGTTAGCTAGCAAATAAGAGGGAACACAATTATGGGGATTCTACCCTTAAAGAGACAGAACAACAAATGTATCAGGGAGTCAATTGGGAGAAAGGAGAAGATAGTCAACAGGGACTCATAGGAGGAAGGATAAGAGGGATTCTGAGTCGCCTGCAAGCAATCCAGGTTCCTCTTGTTTCCGCTCTTAATCATGTAGATGTTTAATTTTATAAGAATGTCTATAATGTTTAAATAGAAACTTGATTGAAATAAAACTGCCAATGGAGAGCTCGTAAAATTTGTTCTTCTTGTTAACCCATCGACTTATTTCATTCCCTATCTGAATATTTGTTTCTCTGAGAAAATAGGATGGTTGGAATCGATTTCAAACATAGTTCATTTTTTTTAAAATGTGAAATTTTCTTTGGGCAATGTTTTTTTTTTTTTTGAAAAATTTTAAACTGCAGGAATCAGGTGCAGCAAGGCCACCTCTATATACTGCAGTGCGCCGGGTAAATTTTTTAACGTGACCGGTAGCGCTGGCGCGACATGCCCACCGGTACCACGGGGACGAGGGAGACTAGAACCCGTGACCAACTCCCTCCAACAAGAAAGATTTAGGGTAATGTTTAATTTGAAACGCATTTTCCAATTTTTAATCCATGGTTTTCCAAATCATTGACAGTCCAGTATATAAATAAAACTACTTTTTAGTTCATCTATGGCTTATTCGTTTGACTGAGCAAGTTTTGGTTGTGAGGGACAGTCCAATATCATGTTTTCCTATTCCAAGATGTGTCTCCTTTTAGGCTGCTTAACTCAGAATTGAATAGATATATGACTGTTATCACATTGGATTAATCTCATGTAAACTACTCTAGCGCTCTGTAGTTTTATGAAGAAAAAAAAATCTTGATAGCAATGATTTATGTCAGAAGTCTTTCGAATACCAATTCTTTTGGCTCTGATCTCGGTGATAAACTCACTAATGTTCAAATTTATCAAAGACAAAGAGATTAATTTCTAATGTCTGTAGAATCATTCTTCTTTAACTAATTTCCATCTTCAGAGCAGCCCAAATTTTAATTCCAGGAAGAATAGATGCATATATTTTTGACAGCCGCAGTCTTAAATTGTTGGTTTTCAATTTACCATATTTTCATCGATATAAAACGCAAATTATCGCTTTAACAAATTTAAAACAACGTTTGTACTATAGAAGTGGTATGACATTATTTCTTATATTCCGAAGTCCTAAATCGATGTCATTTCATAATTTTGTCAACTCTATCAGTAATCTTTCTTTTAAACAAAATTATTTGAAGTAAATTTTTCCATCTTTCGTAATTTCTTGTTAGTGAACAGACTTCAAGCTATTGCACATGTTGTATAAGGCTAGACTGATTTATGAATCGTATTTGTTTTTATTTTATTTTTAAAATAACTTGGAAGATGGCATTGCTCATTTTTAAAAATTTTTTTTTTTCTTTGTTCACATGTCATACTACCGTAATGATGTGTTTTCCTGAACTGGGCTGGGAAAATTAGTGGAGGCATTTGAGGAAATCGGATTTTGCTTGTTATTTAGACTGATAAATTTAGATAAAACATTTCCTCTCATTTAAAGATGTGATTTTGCTTGATTTTGCTTGAATTTCCAAATTGATATATATTTTGATGTTGTTTAGAAAGAAAGTGTCCTGGAGAAAAATACTTACATCTGCCTGTTTGGTGAAATAATTGTGATAAGGTAAAGCTAGAAGTTCCATGGAAAGATCTTAAAGTGATAAATTTTATTTCTTGTTAGAGAAGAAGATTAAGTAGTTGTTTTCTTTTATTTTTAGTAAATACATTTTCACTAAAATATATAGGTGAAATTCTTTTACTTGCCATCAATGAAATGAGTAAATAGGGATGGGTGTTGAATGTGGGCATAAAGGGGAAGGTAGATTTCATAGGAAAACTTATGATGTTTTTTTCTTATTTGTTGCTTGTCAGTCTTTTACATTTATGTTGGTTCATGAATCTTGGCAAAGCTCGGTAAAACAATTATGCATATGTTTGAAATGCAAGGCTAATTATTTTTTTTTTCCTCTTCGACATCCTTGTGTTTTTTCTACTAGGAAAATGTGTAACTAGAATTAGGCACTTGGTTGCACCATATCCTTCTCATCCAATTGTGTCGAGTTGTTAGTCTTCTCGTGCTAGGGTCAGGTAGTTCTTAACCGGAGAATCTCATGGAATTAACCACTCTATGGTTGGATGGTAAAAGCACCTAAACCACTCTTCTGTCCCATGATAGCAAATGGACCGCACTCTGACAGCTTGGGGATTGGACTACATGCAGATAGGCACACAAGTCTGATGGCATGTTATCTTATGTGCTTTATGTTATTGCACGTATATATATCATGTGATGTACTCATTATTGTTATATTCAACATGCAGGTCGACATGATTTTTGACACAAGTTTGATGTGTTTATATATATATAGTATTTTGTGCATTTTTAGTACCGACATGTGATTGACAATGTAATAACGTTTGAATAACAATGTTTTGGTGCTTATTTGTAATAATGACATATGATCCTAGGTTTCGATTTGACATAATGTCGTTGTGTATAATATCTTAATGGAATCAATTTCGCAAATATATTGTTGTCTTGATTTTTCAAAAAAAAATCTGCATATGATGATAATTTTCTTAAGTGGCATCTTTTAGAGAATTCAGTTCTTACACATTCCTTCTTCATATCCATGGCTATCTCCTTCACTATCTCCACTTTTGTGTTCCTCTCCATCTCTATTTTCTTACCACTCTACCTCTCTTTCTATCCCTATCCCTCCCATTATCTCCCTCTCTCATCATTGTAAACATAACATGCACTTTTATATTGAAACGTGATTAACTTCTTGATTGAGAAATTTTGTTTCTAAGTATGTATGTGGATATATAATTAATTTAAAGTTGTCACTTTTCTAAGAGAGATTTCATATTCTAATTCTGATTTGACTCATCCAAATTAAAAAATAATTTTTTATAGAATTTTTCCCTACCAATTCCAATTCAATTATAGAAAACAAACGGACCATGAATTTGTGATCCTCTATTCTTGAGGGAGATCTCAATTTCTTTCACAAATATTTGTGTTAATTCTTGAGGGAGATCTCAATTTCTTTCACAAATATTTGTGTTAACTTTAAGAAATGTCAGTAGCCATAGCACTATAGGGGAATAGATTGTCACTAAAATCGAATAAAGCTTTCTTGTTTTTCTCTGCACAAGTGGACTGTTAATGATGGAAATGCTTAAACATGTTAGTAATCTATACAAAGAAGAGATGACCAAGAATTGACACGCACCATCGTAGGAGACCCCATGGAATTTTTGGTATGACACCTTATTTTCTAACTTCACTTTACTTTACACTGTTTAAACTTCACTTATTTTTGAAACTTCAATTTTCTTTGCTAACATGATATTTCGCTAAGGCCTCGTTTGTTTGCTGGAATTAATCTGGAATAGGAAAACGGGAATAGGAAAATTGGAATAAATCTTATTCCAATTTTGACCCAAAATGAAAATAAATCGAATTCCAGCAAACAAACAGGACTTAAAGGTGTAGAATCCCCATTAATTACAACCCCTCTATCTCGAACACGTTCCTTGAATTCCCCTAAAACTAAATCCTTGCTATTATTCATCCAAAGAAACGGCCTCCAATTCAAACCCTAACCTGGCCATTTGATCCGATTTGACGTCTCCGACGGCAACGCAAAGAACCGATTGGGGATTTTGAAAATCCAGCCAGTACTGGATAGGTAGGGTATGGTCATTTAACAGGCATGGTTGCATGAATAAGGAGCCAAAAGCCAAAGCGGACTTGCTTGTTCTCTCATTGATCTTGCTGATGTGAAGGATCTCCAAATCGTACAATGTATTGACAACCGCACCCCAGCTTTGCAGATTCAGAAGCCTATTTTCTCGAAGAAATTTGGATTGGCGTCAAATTTTTGAAAAATGTGTGTAGATCAAGATATTTGCATTCAGCAAAAGTGAGATTTGGATGGGAAGATCAGGCAACAGAAAGGGTTTGTCGTCAGATTTGATGGACAAATGAGGGAGCTCGATCCAGAGTGAATTCTCAACGTAAACGGAAAAGGCTCTGGTCAATTTTGAGTTTGGACACTAGGGTTTCAGTCCAACCAAGATAGAAATCACAGATTATGCAATTCACTAGACTTTTGGCTTTCTTCTTTTTGTTCCAGTGCTTGACTAGATCATGGTATTTTTGAACTTTTAATTTCTCCTAGAATTTTATAGTAGTCGTATAGCATGTTAGTGCGATCTAGGGAAATCCTTGTGTTGAATCATAGGAAAATATGGTGGGAAGCACGTTGTATTTTAATTAGTCATGCTTCTTGATGAAACTGCATTATGAGTCTCTACGTCCAGTGTTTTAGTCAGGCTACACATTGTAGCACATCCCTTTTGCTTCACATTTTCTGTTCATTTTTTGCATCACTGTTGCTTTAAATCCAGTACAATTTTGTGTTTCTATGTTTCTTGTGGGAAAGCACGTTGAAACATCAATTAGAGCATGTTATGAGTGAATATGTAACATTTCAATGAAGCTACACATCACATTTCTTTTACTTTGAACTCTCCAAATTTTCTCTCCTTATATCAAATCCAATCCAGACTCAACTCTCAATTATATTTTTGGTCCTTTTTTGGCACCTAAGTTCATGATGTCTTCATCCTCATCTAACACAGCTTCTGTCAACGAAGCTGAAAGGGAAGCTTTCAGTATGTCAAAAAAATTATACGATGTATTCATCAATCGTACTTTCCAGCTTTCATATCTTTTATATAATTCTATCAAATCCATTTTCCTTTTTATTTTCCATCCTGCTTTGGTACTTGAGTTCATGGTGCAAATTGATTTTTAAGATTAACAAAAGCATTCACAATACAAAACAAGTTAACACTCATGATAGAGCGAAGGCAAACATTATGGAGGGAAGCAGACCAAGAATGTAAGCTCTTCAAATGTGTTACCTATGATAACATCGGTATGCCCCTGATGGATGAGGGATGTATGCTCGATGGGGTGTTTATCAAGCATGGAGGATCCAACAATGGAGATGAAGATGGATTTTAACGTGGTAATGGTATAAAGTGGGTATGATGTAGTGGTCAGTGAGGCATTATAAGTTTGCATGAAAGTTGATATGGATTTGTGAGAGGGAAGGTCTTTGTTTATAGGCTAAGGGGTAGTGAGATGGAGGCTTAGGATGTAAGGATGGAAGAATGGTGAGGGAGGGCTAGGATGCTTTGAAAGGGGAGCACACAGATTGTGCTTGTTTGTAGCCAATCAGGGAGTGACACTTGTCACAAGGAGGATGAGTGTGAGGGGATGGGCAAGATAGTTGGTCAAAGGGAGTAATGAGGGGGGAAGAGTGTGTAAGAGGGATGTAAAAGACATTAATGGCATGTAAGAGCCATTAATGCTCTTGGATAGGGATGGAAGAGAACAAGGGAGACTTATTGACTTTGGCTTAGGTTAGCAAGTCTTAACCCTTGCTTAAAGTTGTGCACATGTTTAGGAGGGAGATTAGGCTTGGCTTAGGAGGGGGGTTAGGATGTAAGTGGCTTAGCCTTGATGGGATGGGTTAGTTAGGAGGTTAAGTGAGGTTAATATGAGTGAATGAGTTGGATCAGGGGTAAAGATAAGTTTTCGGGATGGTTTAGGGATTAGGAAGATTTATTAAATAATTTATTTAATAAAGAGGGGGATGTAGGATTAAATTAAATAGATTTTGAGGATTTATTTAATTTAATAAAGGAATAGGGTTTTAATTGATAAATTGATTTTGGGTTATGATTTGATTTTATTGATTGGACTATAGTTAATTAAATTAATTAATTAACTAGAGGATGACAATTAATTAATTAAATAAGAGATTTAATCAGTAATGTTTTAGGAGATGATTAAATAACATTACATAATGGTGTAATCAAATTTGGGTATCCACATTTTGCCTCTCTTTGACATAGTGTTGGGACAACACTATTTCAAAAAAGTTCGAATATAAATGACACAAAGAAGACTTTTTTAAAACAACATAGTTGTCTTGCTTTTGAATAGAAGAAGAGAGACTGGATTACATGATGCCCCCTCAAGAAGGCGGCGAGGAGAGAAAATGAATCTCAACGACTTACTGAAAGGTAGAAACAAAGGGACGGGGGGAGGAGGATGTAGAAGAGCAAGAGGAGTAGGAAAAAGGAAAGGAATGATAAACATAATAGGGTGGGAGGAAGTGACGGGGGTGGGAGGATGCAGAGAGGGGCAAACGGCACCACCAAAGGTCTATAAGGGGGGCTAGGAGGGGTAGAAAGGATTATTGGCTCTCATACAGATGACAACATATTGCTATTTGGAACTCTGATTTGGATGATACGATAGTTGTGCATGGATGACTAGAGCATCAGATAGATGTGGTATGGCGAGTACGAGTGTGACGGACAACAAATCGATCGGTAGGGTCAAAAAACATGTCTTTATCATTTATGTCATGATGTTTTTGGCATTCCCGCAATTTATAAAATGTGATCCCGTGGGCTCAAGTCCGCCAATATTGCTAGAGAGATAGGCAAGATCATGATCCCACAAAAACTATTAGAGGGTAGGGGTAAAAATAAAGTTCAAAAACATTTTTCACAAAATTGTGAAAGTAGGAGGAAGTTGGCGCAAGAATAGAAATCCATCAAAAAAAAATTGCGGGTAAGCGATCTTGTCAGCAGAAATGCGGTCCTGGTGGTAGGAACATGAATTCGCAGGCATGGGTAGTTATGAGGAGAAGGTCAATGCAAGAACGGGATAAGATTTGATTGGGAGGGGTAATGGGGTTGGCATATTCCCACAATATGTTGTGGTTGTAGGAATGTGGGGGAAAATTTGGGATTACAGGAACACAGGATAGGATTGGACTAGGAGGGAAAATGTTAAAGAATGATCCTACGATAAAATGTGACGACTGGATTGTGAGGTGCTAACATTCGTGGGAAAGCACCGGCTGGAACATGGGAAAAGGGGTAAAGGGGAAAGGTGTGCGAGAAGAAAAGGGACTTGGTTGAGGTATGGAGGGGTTTTAGAATTAGGTTACAATGTGTACAAAAAGGAAAACTAACATGTTGTTGGCTTGTATGCAATGGTCCCTAGATGCGCTAGTGTCACAGGAGTGGTAGGTGGCCATACTACATGCGGGAGAGTAGTTCACGCTGGCTGAGTAGGTGAGGATTGATGGTATTAGCTTGGGGTACCTAGCAAGATTGTTGCACACACGAACCTATATGATCATGGTGACAACCCTAAGTGAGTGGTGGCACAGTGAGATTGGCACCTTTCATCTGCTGACAAGAGAGATGATAGTGACATTAGAGGATGTTTATAGGATCTTTAAGTTACATGTGTGGGGGATGCCAATGATGGTGACCAAGGATATGATAGGAGAGGTAGCAGTACAACGATTGGTGGGGCCTAGAGTGTCGTATCGTATCTGGAGTGGTCAATTTCCCTTAGATGAGCACCTGGATCAAGTAGCTATAGAGAGGAGGATTTATTTCTATGTTTGTGGGCCAGTGTAAGGATATATTGCCCCAGATATAGGTAGGACAGGATTTACCTTGGCATTGATACCGACCATTATGTGGATTGTGGATGTCGGAGTCCCTACAGCATGGGGTTCGTTGATGCTGGCATAGTTGTATCGGGATCTACATCAAATAGTATATCACGGGCAAGGCGCTAAGGGAGGAGTGTGGGGTTTCCTACATTACTACAGGTGTGGGCGTGGGAGCACATCACGACATTCAAGCCAATTGAGCAGAGAGAGAGGCAGGTAGAGGAGCCAATGGTGTATAGCTAGGGGATCCATTGACATACCATCATACAGAGGAGGTGGACTACTGGAGAGTGCAAATAGATGAGGTCCAGGTGGTGACATGGAGGCCATACATGGGTCTCGGGCCATGGGTAGAGGAGAGGCAACATTTTCCATATAGTATTTCACCTTGTTTTATTTTTGGGCAATGGGAGTATATATTGCAGAGCAGTACCGGCCAAATAGGGCCTTATGACAATTTGGATGGTGATAGGTTGCCCCAAGGGAGCCAAAATGGTATCAGCACATGACACGAGAGCCAGTCATGATGTTTGGGCCTACACTTCAAAGGGAGGGGTTGCTACAAGCATGGTGAGACCTAGAGCCATAGGAGTGGGATTGGTTTAGGGGTGTCGTAGATGTGGGCTCAACATAGGAGGATCAAGATGGTTTTGAGAAACTAAGGCCAGTAAGCCAAGCTCAAGTTATGAGAGCAACAATGGTGGCATGGGAGATTGCCTATGCAGTGAGGCACGGGAGATATGTAGCCAAGGGATTATGACAGTGGGCAGAGGCAACAGTGCAGGAGGAGATGTCACTGAGGTAGAGGTAGAGGATTGTGAGGGAGGGGATGTAGGAGGATGTGAGGCCACAACATGAGAGGGGAGAGGAGAGGCAAGTGGAGGAGAGGAGGCCACAGGAGGAGGGTGGGCAAGGGTCACAGGGGCCAATAGGTAGAGGAGAAGGTGGTGGGGGGTGGAGGTGGCTCATATCAGGAGTAGGGGATGATAGACTGGTGAGTAGATATGCATCCCTGCAGTAGACACACGAGGTGATGAGCTAGCTACTAAGGAATGCCCAGCAGGAGAGGGATTAGCTCAGGATAGAGTGAGATCAGTTTAGACATGAGCGTGATGTAGTGTAAGGACAGGCAAGTAGAGCAGGAGTAGAATTGGGGACACTATGGGTGGATATCAGGTGCTTGAAGGGGAAATTGGAGGTGGTGACACTAGAGACGCACTATATGTTGCAAGCAAGGATGGAAACTATCCAATAGGAGAGGGATAGATTGGTGGTGGAGGTGGTGACCATGAGGGCATAGGTGGTGATAGGTGGAGGATTGGAGGAGTTGAGGAGGTTGTGGGGGGAGGTGGAGGATCTGAGGGAGAGAGTGGGATTTTATCATGGGAGATATCATACAGCGGTGCCAACAGATCAGGTAGAGCATTATAGACAATCAACATGGTCAGGTATAGCTGGGACCCACATAGGCATCTAGGGAGGGGGAGAGAGTGGATGGAGCACTAAGGGCTCTTAGAGGACTTGTGGGTCTCAGGGCACAGGGCAGATCCATAGGATAGGGCAGAGTCATAGGTGAGATGGGGGGGTTAGTGGATAGAGGGATGAGGTAGAGAGCTCGGGTACTAGAGGAGGACAAATGAGGCCGCCACCTCCATTAGTAGTAATGTCAGATGTAGAGAGAGACACCTATGAGTCTGATGATGAGGAGGCAATGGATGAGGGTGATCAATGATATGTTGGTTTTGACAAAGTATTTTGGATGCACCATTGGATTTATTTTTCTGGGCACAGACCCAATGTATTGATGTAGGCTTTTGTGTGTATATGGATATTGGATATCTGGACTATGATGGACTTTGGTATTTTTGTAGGGATGGGTGATTTATTCTTTATTCCTTGTGGATGAGATATATATAGATCTGATCATTCTTTGTGTTGGGATATGGATGTATGGATTTATAATGTCATGATTTGTTTACTACATGTATGTTTATATATGATTAGATGTAGAATAGATATAGATATGGCTTTATGCAGGATGTGATTTTTATGAGATATATGATGTTACTGACATGTTTATGATGCAGGATCTAATTATGTTTTATGATGAGTTGTTGGATGATGTTGACATGTTGTGATGCAGGATATGATGTTTATGATGAGTTTTTTTGGATAGTGCTGATGTGTTGTGATGCGGGATATGATGTGCTTAAGGATGAGATTTAAAAAATTGTGTTTATGATGATGTTTATGATAACTACGAAAATAACTAAGAATGAACCTAAAGTATGCTGACCGATGTTATGTGTTTTGACTTCTAGGTTGAAAAAAGATAAATGGAAATGAACTTTTTAAAATGAGGGTAGTAATAAAAATGTAAGCCAAGAAACGAATGTGAATCATGCCTAAAAATAGGATAAAAGCAGATGCAAACTATGATGATGAATATGCTAAAATAAACTTTAAACTATGATAAAAGATGATAAAAAGGAACATAAACTATGATAATGACTATGATGAAATGAACACAAACTATGATAAAATGAACATGAGATTTATGATGATGGAACATGATGTAAAATGAACTCCAACTATGATGATAAAATGTGATAAATGAACTCAAACTACGAGGGGGGAAACATGATAAGATGAATTTTTAAACTATGATGGTGAAATATGACAAAAAATGAACTGCAAACTATGATAAAAGGAACATAAACTATGATAAAATATGATAAAATGAACTTAAGATTATGATGATGGAACATGATTAAAAATGAACATCAACTATGATGATAAAACATGATAAATGAACTCAAAGCTATGATGATCAAATATGATAAGTGAACTAAAAACTATGATGATGAAATGTGATAAATGTACATAATTTATGATGGTACAACATGTCATAAATTTACATAATCTATGATGGTGCAAAATGTGATAAACAAATGGAATCTATGTTGGTGAGACCTTAGCCTAGACCTTAAGATTTGTAAGTGTGGGCTAATGACAATGAGCTCAATGTTTTATGATAAGGAAAGTGAATCGAGAGATTATGATAAGGGAGGGATCCAACATTGTGAGAGCATAAGGAGGACCCCAAAGATGAGCGACATAAAGAATTAAGATGGGGCAAATGAGGAAGAAAAATAGGAGAGGAGATTTAAGGGAATACAAGGGAGATGAGAGAGTATGATATGAAAGGTAAGTAGAGTGATAGTGAAGCATATGTGGCATGTAGGAGGATGACACAATATATGACTGATCAATCATAACCTTGGTCCAAAGGTGGAAATAGTATGCACAACTTTAAACACTTGAATCTTGAGGGTGGGGTACTTCGTAAAGAAGTACCACCATGTAGTGTGAGCACTTTATTTGATATAGGAATATTAGGGAGATTCCAGGGTTACTAGGAATGTCAAGGCCTTTTCCCCAATATTACAAAGGACTGACTCAAACAAACGCACTAGGATCGCCCCAGCATCACACATGAGTCCCAGAGAAATTAGTGTGGAAACAATGCTAGGTGATTCACAAGAAAATGATATTTCCCAACCACATCATGTGATCATAAATGAAAACATATTTGGAATATGAAAGGGTGATATCCGACTAACTCACAAGCAGAAAAAGACCTTGATCAAAACCTTACTTTCAAATTGCCCCAGTCACAGCAGACCATGATATAAAATATCATGGTGACCATGAGGAGGCAACAACTAAATCACTTGGAAAAGATCCACTCAAAGAAAAATACAAAAAACCCAATATCAGAAGAAAGAGTAAATCCGTGAGAAAGTAACCTTTTTCCAAAGAGATTGGGATAACTAGATACTGACAGACCAATGTTAGGCAAAAGGAAGGATGCATCCTATAGGAACCTAGGGACAGCTTTTTAGGATAATGACATAATTGGCAACTATAACTTCCTACAAACAATCAGCTAGTGATGTAGGGTTTTGCTACAAGACTTGAAAATGTACAAGCAGAACTATACAACATGCAGATGACTCAGGAACTATGATAAACTATGGTAGCAAGTGTACATATGATGGGAAAAGCTCAGGATGAGGAGGTAGCATTATACAGTATGGTTATTGTTGTATGGGTATGATACACACAATATTGTTATTGTTACAAGAGTATGATACATAGAATATTGTTATTGTTACAAGGATATGATACATGGGCATGGTACAAAGGATAAGATACACCTGATATGATACATGTGGTAGGGTACAAGGGTGGGATAGATGTGCAAACCACGGTAGAATACACAATCTGGATATGTTTTCCAAGCCAAGGGATGTTGAAAATATGTCGTAAGTTGTTGGAGTACGGGGATGAAACTCTTGGAAAACCTTTGGAAAATGGGAAGATGGGTGATGACGTGCAAAGGGTGATGGGGGAGATGTAGGTCATTGATAGATAATGAATAGGCTAAGCACACCTACTGCCTATTTACTAGGTTTTCACCAAGGTACCTAACCAAGGCGCTTGAATTGCCAAGTTTTCACTATTGGACACTTATTTTTCTTTACTATTTTTTTATTTTGTTTTTTGTTTTCCCTTTGAGGTAGCAAGATACACTAAGGATTTTCTAGGCATAGAATTTCTTGAGGTGAATGATGTTGGTGGGATCATTCAAGACTTCACCCTCAAGTGTGGATAGCTGATAGGCCCCTGAGCCAAAAGATGTTGTGACCACATAAGGACCAAGCCATGTGGGCTCGAACTTGCCTTTCTTTTCTCGATCAGCCTAGACCTTCATGTTTTCCTTGAGGACCATGTCTCCTTCTTGAAATTGGTGTGGGCCAACCTTCATGTTGAAGTTGCACCTAAGGTGATTCTGGCAGACCATGAGATGGTCATAGGCTCGTTGCCTTTTTACATCAAGCAAATCTAGTTGGGTGAGTCTAGCCACTCTATAATCCTCATTTGATATCTGGCCCCATAAGAAAATGCATGGGGATGGGATTTTGACCTCAATAGGTAATATTTCTTTAGCACCATAAACTAGGGAGTATGGCGTTGTACCTATGGATGTACAAAATGAGGTGTGGTAGGCCCATAGGGTGGGGTTGATTTGAAAATGCCAATCATGGTCAGAAGCATTGACAACTTTCTTTGGTATTTTGAGTATGGGCTAGAAAAATGGTGTTGATATGAAGGGAGGTGCACAATTCTTCCATATTGAGATTTTCAAAATCAACTCCATGGTTAGTAAAAATGGTAGCTAGGATGCCGAAGCAACATATGATATGATAGAGGATAAATTTGGACACTTGAACTCCTGTGGCAGTGATAAATGGGATTGCTTCTACCCACTTAGTGAAATAATCAATGGCATTGGTTATCCACTTGTGTCCTTCTGAAGAGAGAGGTGTGGTAACACCAACAAGGTCAAACCCCCAACATGCAAATGGCCATGGTAGTATAATAGGTTGAAGATCTTGAGTTGGAGCTCAGATTAGATTAGCATGTTGTTGATAGGGAAAACACCTTTTTACAAAGTTGCATGCATCATGCTCTAGGGTAGGCCAATAATATCTAACTCGTAGGATTTTCTTAGCTATAACTATTACGCTCGTGTGAGCAACATTAAGTTTTATGTGTACATCCTTGAGAGCCATTGCAACCTCATTTTGGTCTAAACATCGAGAGAGAGTTTCATGATAGCCACAATGATATAGGGTTTGAGCTATGATGGTGTAATGGGATGCTCTATGAATAAATTTATGGCATTGGATTCATGTGCAATGGGGAGATATGATACCATTTAGTAGGTAAGCATGAATTTCATGGCACCATGGGGATTGGGAACCAACCAAGACACATACCTATGTTGATTCATCATTCTCGTATGCAGGCTCCTGTAGCTGCTCAACTAAGAATTCATACTATGTGACCTCCTGAGGGATCTCCAAAAGTGAACCGATAGTAGCCATGGCATCTGTAGCCTTGTTTTGCAACCTAGGTATCTGTGTGAATTGAATCTAAGTAAAAAAATTATTTAACTAATCTATCAATTCCTTGTAAGGCTTAAGCTTGTCATATTTGGTCTGATATTCATCTAGAACCTACTTGATAATAAGTTGTGAATCCCTGAAGACTTGTAGCTCTGTGATGTTCTATTCAACTTCTATTTTGAGCCCTGCAATAAGGGCCTCATATTCTGTGATATTGTTGGTACACTGGAACTATAGTTTAAAAGATTTAGGAATATAATCACCCTGAGGGGTGACCAAAATTATGCTAGCTCTAGAGCCATGGGATGTGTAGGATCCACCAAAGTATAACTTCTAGGATGGTTGTTCTTCTATTAAGCAGAGATGTTCATCTGGGAATTCCATAATGAGAGAGTGATCTTCAACCAAAGGCACATCAACCAAGTGATCTACTATAGCTTGACCTTTGATAGCCTTTCTATCAACATATTGGATGTTGAATTCATTGAGAAGCATGACCCATTTAGCCAGATGCCCTGTAAGTATTGTATGTGACAACATATATTTTAATGGATCAATTTTCGATATTAGTTGCATAGTGTGGCTTAGCATATAATGACGCAACTTCTGAGTGGCAAAGACCACAGCTAGGCAAGCTTTTTCCATTGGTATGTAATTAATCTCATACCCAACTAGAGTATAGCTGATGTAGTAAATAGACCTCTCCTTTCCTTTATCCAAGTTGTGCTAGAAGAGCACCTAGTGTTGTTGGGGTAGTAGTGGTGTATAATATGAGTGGGCATCCTACAACTGAAGGAACCAAGATAGGTGGGTTAGCCAAGTATTGCTTGATCAGTTCAAATTTACATTGACAAATAGGGTTCCACTGGAAATTTTAATCTTTTTTGAGTAAATGTGTAAATGGTTGACACTTATCAGTGAGTTGGGAGATGAATCTTCTGACTGATTGTAGTTTCCCTTAGAGAGAGTGAAGCTACCTAAGTATTTTAGGAGGAGCCATATCCATGATAGCCTTAACCTTTTTAGGGTCAATTTCAATGCCATGCCATAATACAATGAACCCTAGGAGCTTTCCTGAGGTAATGCCAAAGACACATTTCTTGGGGTTGAGCATGAGACGATATTTAGCTAATCGATCAAACACTTCCTCGAGATGAGATAAGTGGTCAAGGGTATTAAGAGACTTGACTAGAATATCATCTATGTAATCCTCAAGAGTTTTATGGATTAGGTCATCGAAGATGATTGTCATGGCACGTTGATATGTTGCCCTGGCATTCTTTAATCTAAATGGCATCATGTTATAACAAAATGTCCCCCAAGGGGTGGTAAATATTGTCTTATGCTAATTTTCCTTTGCTATCTAAATCTAATTGTATCTGGAGATACCATCCATAAGTGACAAGAGCTCATGGCATGTAGTGAGATCAATGATCATGTATATGTTTGGCAACGGGAAGTCATCCTTTGGGCAGGCTTTTTTGAGATCTTTAAAGTTTGTGCAAATCCTAATATCACCAGGAGGCTTTGTGATAGGTACCATGTTGGAGATCCATTTTGAATAGTCAATCTGGTGAATGATCTTTACTTCTAGTAGTTTTTCTAACTCCACTTTAACCAATAGAGAAACTTTTGGATGCATCTTTTAGAGTTTTTACTTGATAAGTATTACTAACTTGGGGTCCAACCTTGGCATGTCTTGATAGGACCATGCAAAGTGACCAACATTTTCACAAAGGACTTCGATGAGAAGTTCCACCTATTCAAGTGGTAGAGATGTTGCAATGTATGTGATCTTTGGTACCTCGATTAGACTGATATTGATCGGTCTAGTTTCTTTTGTCAAGACTAATGATATGTTGGGCCCGTGATCCTATGGGGGAAGGATGAAATCTCCATCCTCGGGTGCCTCCAAAAGGTTTTCACCATTGGATGCATCCTTTATTTTCTTTTCATTTTTTGAGTCATTCAATGGTGCTCCAAAGGAGTTTTCACCAGAGGATGGCTTTGCTTTGCTTTTTTGCTTTTTTGTTTCATTTTTCAGTTCAATTTTGTGACTAGAGATTTCCTCCTTCTCAAAGTAACCTGTTGGATCCATCTTGTAGACATATGCTAATGGTGGTGGTAGTCATTTATGTGGTGTTTCTGCTCCCATGAATCTATGGATCGCATGCTCTATAGAGAATTCATCAACATGGACAAACTTGGTTGGTCCATATCAATGAGTTCAGGGTGAGCGGGTGATAAGTCTATGAGATTTAGGAATAATTGGCAGAGTATAGAGGCTCCTAGGATACTTTCATCAAGGAAGATATCATCATAGGCTTCTTTTCTACTTCCTCAGGAATGTCTTTGACCTCAACAGGACTGTTTTAGATGTTTATGAAGGCATGGCCTTCTTTCGTGGATTCTCCAATTATAGGGAATTTTTAGCCTAAGCCTTTTTTTTTTGTTCTTTGTATGCTTCCACAAGCTTCTTAATGCTTGACTCCTAAAGGCCTAGACCACCTCCTTGATAATCCCATTTCTCGGTAGCAAGGCAATGTGACCATGGGTATTTTTGTTTGAAGCAATTTAGAAATTCTTCACTTTTTGAAGGGGGCTCTCTGTATAACCATGTACTAATGTTAGGAGTTGGTTCCTCTTAGTTGAGGATACCTTTGGTAATAAATGTGGTAGAGCCCAGTTGTCTGAGCTGAGGGGTTGTATCCAACTTTGGTCCCTGATATGTCGGGTGCCCTTGAGTATGTGGACCAAGTGGTAAAGCGCCAACAATAAAAGCATCTAAAAGACTGTATTCTCTGCAACCTTGGTAGTTGATCTTAACCATGGAAAGGGTGGAGGCTAAAATGGTATCCAGATCATGGCAGGTGCTAGAGGAACTAGCCATGGTGTGGCCAATTTTGATTCCAAGACAATGGTTGGTGTATGAAGCTTCTACCTCACTGCAGTAAGAAAAGGGTTCAGGATCTACATGGATGGTTACCTTAGTGCTATTATGCAAAAACATCATGCACTGATGATATGTGGATGGAACAGCCTTCAAGACATGAATCCATGGGCGACCAAGGAGGATGTTGTATGGAAGGTTGAGATCAACTATGTGACAAACTATTTCTTGAGTGGTTGGGCCAACTCTAAGAGGTAGCAAGATGGTTCCTTCAGTGGTGTGCTCTAAGTTATCATATGCTTTGATGGTAATGACCTCATTGAGGATATCTACCTCAATGTATCTTGCTTGTTTGATGAACTTTAAAGTACATAGATTTAGAGCCAATCCATTATCTATCATGACCCATTTAACCACAAAGTCAAAAACCATGACAGCTATCCAAAGTGGAAGTATATGATCGGGTTTGACTGTTGGGATGTCAAAGGTTTTGAAAGATAGAGCACATGAAGTGGAAAGGTGGCCGAACAAGTTGTGAAACTTAGTGGCATTGATGTCAGTGAGGATGCTTGACTTCTCTTGATTAAGTGGGCTTATTCATAAGAGATCTAGAATAGAAATATGAGTTGGCGTGTTTCTAAGGTGTTCCAAGATGTTATATTGTGGTCCTAATGGGTGTGGTCCTGATGAAGGTGGTCAGGATGGTGTAGATACAGATGGGCCAACTATGTTGAGTTGAGCCCATCGAGTGGTAACCACACATTGGGCATCTGGGCCTTTGATGTTTATAACATTTATAGAAGCCTAAACTTGTGATATGCATCTGATGAGGTTTCCATAGTCCAAGTATGTTGAGGTATAGTTCTGAGACTTGTCTCGGTTATCTCATTGTTTATTTTGAGCATTATTGGGTTTTTTATTGATAGGAGTGTTTTTAGGTGCCTTGCTTGCATTTGTGTCATAGGGAGGGAAATCATTTTGGTATATCAGTAATCCTACATTTGGTGAGGCTTGTACCCCTACTGTGATCTTGTTTTGATCAATAAGGTCATATACATAGTCCTTGAGTTGCATGCATTTGAGTGTGGTATGCCCCTTGACATGATGGAATTTGCAAAACTCATTATCCTTATACTAGGATGCCCTAGACTGATTAGGTTTTAAGGGTTGTGTCTATGGATGTCGAATAAGATTATCCTTGGCTAGTTTCTTAAAAATTGTATCAAGGGGTTCCCCGAATGGGGTGTATACATGAGGTTATCTCTAAATGCATGGTTTAGTTCCATCCGAAAGTGTGATAGCATTAATCTGATTTTGATGGCTGGGTATTTTGATATATTGTTATTTTTTTATATAGGCAGTTGCTGATAGATTGGTGGTTCTTTCTGGTAAGGTTGTTGTTGACAAAATGTGGCAGGAATGTTAGTTGTTTCCTCGATGACATGAACATGTCAAGTGTCAGTGACGCCATCAATAACTATGTTCATTTTATTCTAATATCATGGCTTGTCATTTCTTGGACTGCAGTCCTCAGTGTTTTCCTTGTGAATTTTGATGACACCATCTTTGATGAGCCCTTGTTCGAGTCCCATCCCTTTTTCCTTAATGTCTTTATATGTTTGTGAACAATTCATAACCATGTGATGGGAAAGACTAGGATGTGTGCTATTAATGAGCATTTTGACAAGGTGGCATTCAAGGATGGTGCATGAGATCTAAGTTGTGAGAGTTCGCCAAAATTATAAGTATTCTACAAGGCTTTCTCCTCTCTTTTGTTTGGTATGAACTAGGTCTACTATAGATAACTCGCTCTCGACTAGATGAGCATATTAAGCCACAAAGGCTTCAAAAAGATCAGCAAAAGTCTTAATGGTACCCTGGGGTATATGACAGAACCATTCGAGGGCGGGGCCTCCTAAGCTTTTTAGGAAAAACCACATGAGGAAAAAATCATTATAGGCCACTTCTTGGCAATGCATATAGAACTCTTTGACGTATGTGACTAGGTCACTTTTCCCTCTAAATTTATCAAACTTTGGGGTCTCAAAATGTTTAGGAAAAGGTGCCATCATAATGGTTTTGTCAAATGGGTATGGACAATCATTTTCAGTTTTGGAGTATGTCCCATCCTTGAGGGCTTTGAGAGAATTTTTCATCTCTTCCTATTCAAAGTTTATAGGCGAGGTGATGGGTGCCCCCAATGCTATTGCCCCCGATGTGAGGTATGTAGCAGATGTTGAAGGTTGATATGGAAAACCTTGACTGCCATATGGTGATGGTTGAAAAATGGGTTGCACCATTGTTGGAATGGATGCTATTGGTTGTTGGAATGCAGTTTGGGCATACTGTTGCATCTGTTGGGTAGACTATTGATGGGGAACATAGGTGTGAGGTTGTTTCCCTACTAGATGATTTTGTGAAGGTGCCTAGGCATATTGTTGGTGTGATGATTGTGGCTGAAAAGATGGTAGCATAGGTAATACCTAGGCCATGCTTTGGGAATGTATACCTTGCCCAATATATGTTGGTTGTGTTCTTGCTTGAGAAAGCAACTGAGTATCAACAGGTTCTAGGTAATTGATGTGAGGAAGAGTGTTCACAACCACGTATTGTGATGGAGGGGTGTTTAGTGATTGCCTAATGGTGGCATAGAAAAGTAGTTGGTAATGAGTGGTAATGAATAGACTTGAGGAGGAAGGAATGGATGTGATTGAGGTATGGACATGGATGTAGTGCTAAAGGGGATACTAGTGAGGGGCCCTCGTGCTGGACCAAAACTCCAAGGTCCTAGTGGAAATGAGGGAAAAGTACTTTGGTTAGTGACAAATGGATTGATAATGATGTTGGGTAGGAGGGAAGATGAAGTATTTGAACCTAATGGAGGCATTCTTGTAGTGTAGTGGGATGTAGGTTGGATGTTTATAGCACTAGTGAATGGACTGGATGTGCTTTGAGATGGAAGGGAAAATTCAGTGTTACTAAGTGAAAAAGGAGTATATTGTGAAATAGGTATATGGGTGGTGGAAGCAAATGCAGTTGGTATACTTGTGGTTGGTTGGGATGTGGTATGAACTAAGGGTTGAGTGATGATGGGTTGATTGTTTTGTGGAATGGGAGCACTGACTTGGGTTGAAGGGATATTTAGGTCTATCAATTCTGCTTGCATTGGTTGGTAATTGTTGTTTGGTGAAAAGAAAGGATCGTGAGGGGTAGATGGCCCTGTGGATGGTGGTTTCCATCCAAAAAAAGGATGTATAGGATCTATAACATTGGTAGGGGTGGTCTTCCAAAATCAAAGGCACAAACATTATCCCTTAAGAATTTTTCCATGATGGCCTCCCTATTTTGATCTATGATGGCATTAACAATGGTTGCATGTCTAGGTTGGTTCATGAAAGCATCAATGTCTAGTGCAAAACCTGATTCTTCGAGAATATGTGGTGGTGGATCTGGTGGTGTCATGGAAACTATGGGGTATGACTATGCCTGAGCCATGCTACTACTAAGACTAGGATCCATGTCCTTCTTTTTCTATTTATTATTATCGAGACATGTAGTAGGTGGCATGAAATGACAACTTTGTTAAGGATGGAATGCAAAAGGATGAAGATAAGTGTATGCAAAGAGATGATTTTCCTAGGTATGATTAAGGTGGAGGAACTTTCTAAGATGCAAAGGAGAGTGTGGAAATGTTCCTAATTATATCTAGGGAATCGAAATGATATGGGGCTAAGTAAAAGAGAGTATGTTTCCCTTATGCGTGAACTAGAAAATGTGATGGTGATATCAAATCCTAATGTAGCCTTGTGACCTTTTGGAAGACAAATGGGGATCAAATGTGTAGCCCAACCTTTTGCTCAAGTTGATGTGGGACACAAGTGACAGTTTATCCTAAACAATGCTTAGCTTTAGGATAACTATGATAGTGAGATGGATGGAGAGTTTTTAGGGAAATAAATCTTAATGAAGTGATGCCAAATTCTTCAAATGATGAGTAAATAATGGAGGATACTTGGGCTGATGATGCTTATTTTGGATGATTTCTAAAAACCTAAGGTTGATGAAAGAAATGGACGAGATGAGTCTACCAAATGCTTAAATAGGATGAGGAGTTATGTGAAAGACTAAGCCTATGAGGGGATAAGTGAATAAGTGTGTGTGGAAAAAGAGGGACCTAATCAAAGTAACACTAGAGTTATTGATAAGGTTGTGGTTGACACCATGTCTGAGAGTCAAGTTCTAAATTTTGTAAACCCACTCAGTTTGTAGTGCAATGTCAGCATCGTCTTTCTCAATTTGGTCTAGTTTAGCGATCCTTTGGTTGAGGGTATGCTTCTTGCATTTTGTTTCTATTTCTTTTTAAGCTGGTATTTGTGGAAGTTTAGCCTTTTTGAATTTTGTTGTGGTTTAGCCTAACATGAGATAACTCTATGGGCTTGATCACAATTGTGGGGTTTTAGAGGTAGTGACTATGCTAAGTATACCCTTTTACCTTAGGTTGAAAACATAAATCAATTGGAGGGTAACTAGGTCTCATGAAATGGTGTGTTTATGTAAAAAGGGCAAAGTGGTTTGGGTTTAGGATGTAAGTAGCAAAGTGGGACAAACTAGGCCTAGGATTGTTGTGAATAAACTTGCTAACAATATTTTTGAAAAAAGGTAAGGATGACATGTTGTGAATGATTGTTTGAATGCTTACAAAGAATTCTTTTTAGTCAAGAAAAATAGGTGAAGCAAAAGCGGCCTAGAACCTAAAGTTGTTGTGAACGGACTCGTTAACAACTATTTTTGACAAGGATAGTTTGAAAAAGGTAAAGTTGAACCAATGAGACTAAAGTTGTTTTGGATGAACTTGCTAACAACTATTTTTGAGATAACAAGGATAAGACTCTTTTAGATGTGATAGATTATGAGAAAATAGTTTCTCAAAGGACAAAGCAACCTTGAGAAAGACAAGCAAGTGATCTCTTTAGCAAAAGGATTTGATAGTAACCATAGAAAATGTGTATGTTTTTACAAATGTTTTTCACAAGTCTTCTACACAAATAAGACAATTCAAACACACTCTTTATCCCTAAGGTCAAATTTTGGTTGCAATATGTTATTCAATAGCCCACAACTTGATCTCTCCTGATTCTAGTGTAATATGTCCCTCTAATCGAAGAGGTGAATCAATACAAGAGTATATCAATAAATGATACACATCAAAGAATCTTTAAGGCATGGCAAATAGAAGTCCCCCTTCTGCAGGGACAATGACTCTTGGAGATGAAACCCAAGTAGCCTTATGCCTCTACTAGGGGAGCACAATGTTGAGTAATCTTGGGGGATGTTGTTTCCCTTGCACCGTGAATTAACATACCAAGGATAAAATCATGATGACTAAAATGAGGTTGTAAATAGGTCTATGGAGTTAGTCAAATGGTTGTTACATATGTGATCCACTTAAGGATCTATTCTGGACATGCTGAAATAATGAAAAAGTTTTCCCACCTTAGGCTACCCCTAGAAACACACTGCCCGAACTTGGGAGATAGAGCAAGAAAGTTTACCTTTCCCCTCATTTATATATCGGCCAAATATTTACCGATTTGAGCTTCTCACCAAAGGGGATGTGCTTCCGAGAGGTGGATGAACTCACTAGAAGCAATCCTAGGTTGTTGCAAATGATCTTGCTAATAACTTTTAGTACATGCATCGTGTATTTTAAGGTCTTAATATGTAGAAAATAGAGAAGACAAAGATGTGCTAAAGGGAACAATCTCAAAACATGCAAGGCACTTGGTTCATTTCTATTTTGAATGCTTTAGTTTATTCTAACAACTAATTTTGAAGACACATGTGATTTTAACATACAAATGTTCATTTCCAACTTACAGTGATGGCCAACAAAGTAAATCGTGTCAACAAAAAGAAATCATGCATGAAATCTTTGAAAAGGAGGGAATAAGAATGAGTTTTTCTTTAGAGGATTCAGGATTGGATGAATTATTTTTAAACCCCAAAATTGAAGTGTTTTCGTATAATGTTTATTTGCACCTTAAATAAAATGTTCATCGCATTGGTTCAATTTTAAAACTTAGCATTCAAGATTTGATTATGTAATTAGCTAATCAAACATTCCAATGAAAACATTTTAAGATCTAAACATGCATTTCATCATGAAAAACTGATAATTTTTCATTTTAAGCTTTTAAAAAGGTGATTTTCTAGCAAGCATTATAAGAAAACCTACAAATATGCATGTTAGGATTCTGAAAAAAAGGATCCCTATAACAAAAAATATTAAAAAGTTACCATTGGTTGGTCAAGCCAATGAACTCGCGAGTTTTAAGTAGCAATCCCGCAATGCAGGAAAGTTGTCTAAACTTCAAGGGATCATGGTACAGAAAATTAGTGAAAATGTAGGAAAAGTGAGCTATGAAATGAAAAAAAAAGGTCACAGAGTGGTCCCGTGACAAAGCGATCTCATAGGCTAAGTGGGGTAGTGCTCTCGCTGACAAGTGTATCTATGGGTTCAATGGAGGAAAAAAAAGGTGAGATTTAGGGTTTTGTTAATTCGTTCAGGCATTCTCGTAGGTTTTTATAGTGATCCCATTGATAAAATCTTGCATTCCCATGGGAAGAGGATTTTGTGGGAATGCTAGGGGTATTTTTGGTACCACGTGGTGGAAGGGTTTAGGACAAATTGCGATCTCACCCACGCAGGTTCGCACTCCTACTGACATAAGATCGCGACTGCAAGTTCATGAAAAAAAGATGTTTAAAGTATGTTGGAACTAGGATTTGGTTGTATGGTCAGGAGCGAGCTTCTTGATTAGAGACTTTCATGCCTACAAACAATGTTAGAAAACCACTTGTCTACACAAGCAAGCACAAAATGTTAGGTGAATTAGTTTAACAAAAATAAGAAAAAAACATGATTATAGTGACTCGAATGGGGGCTCCCACTGGGCGTGCCAAAATGTATTACCTATTTTACTAGTGCAAATTGAATACTAAGATTAACAAAAGCATTCATAATACAAAACAAGTTAACACTTATGATAGGACGAAGGAAAACATTATGGAGGGAACCAAACCAAGAATGGTAAGCTCCTCAAATGTGTTGCCTATGATAACGTCGATATGTCCCTAATGGATAGGGGATGTATGCGCATGATGTGCTCAAGCTTCAAGGGATAGGGAGTTTATCAAGCATGGAGGATCCAACAATGGAGGTGAAGATGGATTTTGACATGGTAATGGTGTAAAGTGGGTATGATGTAGTGGTCAGTGGGGCATTATAAGTTTGCATAAAAGTTGATATGGATTTGTGAGAGGGAAGGTCTTTATTTATAGGCTAAGGTGTAGTGAGATGGAGGGTTAGGATGCAAGGATGGAAGAATGGTGAAGGAGGGCTAGGATGCTTTGAAAGGGGAGCACATGGATTGTCCTTGTTTGTAGCCAACTAGGTAGTGACACTTGTCACAAGGAGGATGAGTGTGAGGGGATGGGAAAGATGGTTGGTCAAAGGGAGTAATGAGGGGGGAAGAGTGTGTAATAGGGATGTAAGAGACATTAATGGCATGTAAGAGCCATTAATGCTCTTGGATAGGGATAGAAGAGGACAAGGGAGACTTATTGATTTTAGCTTGGGTTAGCAAGTCTTAATCCTTGCTTAAAGTTGTGCACATGTTTAGGAGAGAGATTAGGCTTGGCTTAGGAAGGGGGTTAGGGGGCAAGTGGCTTAGCTTTGATGGGATGGGTTAGTTAGGAGGGTAAGTGAGGTTAGTATGGGTGAATGGGTTGGATTAGGGGTAAAGATAGGTTTTAGGGATGGTTTAGGGTTAGGAAGATTTATTAAATGATTTATTTAATAAAGAGGGGGATGTAGGATTAAATTAAATAGATTTTGAGAATTTATTTAATTTAGTATAGGAATAGGGTTTTAATTGATAAATTGATTTTGGGTTAACATTTAATTTTATCAATTGGACTATAGTTAATTTATTTAATTAATTAATTAATTAATTAATTAATTAGAGGATGAAAATTAGTTAAATAAATAATAAATATTTAATCAGTATTGTCCTAGGAGATGACTAAATAAGATTACGTAATGGTGTAATCAAATTTAGGTGTCTACACTTTTTAGCCAAGAAATTTATATGATGCATTCATTAGCCACAGAAGCCCTGACACCAAAGATACTATGGCTTTTTCCCTCTACAATTCATTGGAGGAAAAGGGATTTTGGACATTTCTCAATGATCAAAAATTATAGTTGGGAGATTCAATTAACTCTGCCTTAAGAGATGTCATATATGATTCCTTTGTGAAAATTGACATTTTCTCTCCACAATATGCAGTCTTCTTGGTGTCTTAATGAGCTGGTCAACATTCTCAAAACCAAGGCTATGTTTATTCCAATATCTTTTGATGTGAAGCATTCTAATGTTTGATACCCTGACATAGAATTCTATGAGCAAGCATTATCTTATCATGAAAGAAAGGGGAGATTTAGCAAGGAGAAGCTTCAAGAGTGGAAACAGGCACTTTTTTCTTCAACAGGTTTCTCTGGCTACAAATTCAACACATCTAAGGAGTAAGGCTTATGTTATCTTGTTTTGATATTTTTCTATCAATACAGTATGATTTTTTGATTCTATTTTTTAGCTTTTTTCTACTTGGTGTCTCCCGATTGATTTTGAATGCTTTGGAAATTGTTAGTAATGTCAAGGAGTTGTGTTGATGCAAGAGAATCCTAGGTGTAAGAGAAATCTTGCATCACCCAAAAATATTTCATTTCAATTGTTTGAATAAGGGTTTCCTTAATGTAGAGTTGTTGTATGTGGAGGCATGCTACTTAGTAAGTTAGTCATACGAGCTTTGAATGTCCTAATTTCAGAGGTTGATATTCATCTTGGATATATTAGCCTACCAGTTGAGGCTTAGTGTCATATCATGTGTATTCATGGATTTATTATGGATATTTGGTTTGCAATTTTGGTATATAAACTTTAGGCTCACTATTAGAGGCTTTAAAGTGCCTAGATAAGGCCCAAAAACTTGATAGATGGGTGCTTGCATGGATCTAAGCTTGTAGATCACAAGCTAAGGTTTTCGAAAAAGTGGTTATAATAGTCAATCAGGGTAACAATTCAAGAGTTATGGTTGTCCAAAGTTGGGCTGACCAGAACCTCTAAAATAAATGTCAAACGTTTATTTGGTCGACTTTATATGTATTTTTAGGGTTTGTTGGCCCTAGGTATTAAGTTTGAATGTCTAGAACCATCCCAGGTGGCATAAAATTGCCTATTTAAGAAATGTATGAACATTGTCTAGGACAACTCTAGGTGATAGTTTGCAGCTTTGTCTTGTAGATTACTGAATGAAGACACCCATGTGGGTTAGCATATTGTAATTCTAAATTTTGTAATTCCACATTTGCTGCAATAATAAGAAGCTCATATTTTGTTCTCACAAATTACTGTTGTTTCTTTATTTATGTTATGTGTTTATGGTATTAAGGGGAGCAACCTTCATCAAGTGGTATCAAAGTTGGAGTTTCTAAGTGTGTGGACAGATCACCGATTGTGAGGTGGTTCACACCAGGACTATGGTTTGGGATGAGCATGTAGATAGATTATCAATTATGAGGCAATTTGTACTAGGGTTTCATTAGAAGAACAAAAATGCCTCCACAAAGAGAGCGTGGTCAAAGAGTCAAAGGTGTTATACCTGAGGATTTTAGAACCCTCCAGAGGCAAATGCAAGCATTGCAAAAAAAGATGCACAAAAAAATGAATCTTGTCGTAGGAGATGATGAAATTGAGGATGAAAGAGAAGAAGAAAATGTAGACCAAGCCATAGTAGAGGAAGTTCTTAACCCAAAGGAAGCAAAGATTTTGAAGGCTATTTCTAGTATTGGAAAAGACCTAAGTTTGATGTTCCCACATTTTTGGGAAATCTCAACCCAGAGGAATTGATCGACTGGATCAATGAATTGGAAGAGTACTTTGAATATGAAGATATTGAAGATCCAGGTAGGGTTAACTTTATGAAGGACAAACGAAAGGGTCATGCAAAGATCTGGTGGTAGGAGATCTAGTTGGATCGAAATAAAAGAGGAAAGGACAAAATCACCAGATGGGATCAGATGATAGCTAAAATGAAGTGACAGTTCATTCTCAGGGATTATGAGCTTAATATGTTGAAGAAAATGCAAGGGTTGAAGCAAGCATGAAAATTTGTTCAAAAGTATAGCAAAGAGTTCTATCGAGTTCTCATTAGAACTGGCCATGTAGAAGCTGATAAGGAGAAAGTGGCCCATTTTCTTAATGAGTTAAGGTCAAGCATTCAAGAGGAGATGAGTCTTGTTTGAGTGACCAATATTGAGTAGGCATACCAATTTTCCCTAAGAGTTGAGTAGAAGCTAAGAAAAAAGTTTGATAACAAGAATAGTGGTAGAAGTCACAGTGGAAGATTTGGCAGACAATCTTATGGAGGCCGAAATGATGATCAGAAGAACAAGGATGAGGATGGAAGTAGCAATCAAAACTAGAGGGGAAATAATTCTAATCGTTTCCATGACCAGAATAATAGAGATCAAAGAGGAAGAGGAAGAGGGAAAGGAGTAGGAAGAGGAGGTTTTCAAGTAAAATGATTCCACTATAGTGAAGAAGGGCATAGAGCTTTTGAATGTTTCTAGCCCAAGGAAGGATAGATCAAAGAAAAGAAGGTCATGCCAGAGTTACGCTTGTTAATGAAGATGTTGGATCATCACACTTTGAAGATGTTGAAACATGACAAGTCCTAGTTAATAGAAGAGTGCTGCTGAGTGATGAGAATGAACTTGATCAAAGAGGGAGTTTATTTTGCACTAGATGCAAGTGTGAAAATAAGTGTTGTGATGTGATCATTAATGGTGGAAGTACTAAAAATCTAGTGTCAAAAATGATGGTCACAAAGTTGAAGCTGAAGAGACAAAAACACTCGTGTCCATACTGTATTTCTTGGGTGTAAGATGACCACGAATCCATGGTCAGTGAGAAATGCTCAATGAAGTTCAAGATTGGAAGCTACCAAGATGAGGTACTTTTTGATATCATACCTATCAACATATGCCATATGTTGCTAGGTAGGTCATGGTAGTTTGATAGGCATGTTGTACACAATGGATAGACAAATACCTACACTTTGACCAAGGATGGAGTGAAACATAAGTTGAAGCTATTAAAGGAGAAAGAAGAAAAGGTATGTAGTGCTGCCAGTATATGTTTCATTGATGGAAAGGAGTTTCTCCAAGGTATGAAGCCTGAGCATATGTGTTTTGCTATAATTCTAAAAGATGGTAAAGAAGAAGTAGAGGAAGTACCTACAAAAGTTGCAAATATGTTGGGAGAGTTTTTTGATATTGTGTCAAATAATTTACCTAACGGATTATCCTGAGTGAGGAAGATCAGTCATCAATTGGATTTGATTCCAAGAGCCAATTTTCCAAACAAAGTAGTGCACAAAATGACACTAACAGAAAGTGAAGAGTTGAACAGGCAAGTTCATGAGTTGTTGCAGAAAAGGTTGATTGAAGAGAGTCTGAGTCCATGTGTTGTACTAGCAATATTAGCACCAAACAAGAATGGAGAATGGATGATGTGCATAGATTCTCATGTTATTAACAAGATCACAATCAAGTACATATTTCCATTGCTAAGGATGGATGATATTATGGACTTTTTGAGTGGAGTTGTGTATTTCACAAAGATAGATCAAAAGAGTGGATACAATCATATTCTCATCAGAGAAGGTGATGAGTGAAAGACTACTTTCAAGACAAGGGAAGGACTATACAAGTGGTTAGTCATATCTTTTGGGCTAACCAATGCACCAAGCACTTTCATGCGACTCATGAATGAGGTACTAAAGGAGTAGGTAAGTTTGTCATTATTTACCTAGATGATATTTTGATCTTTAATGAGACATTAGAGGAGCATTTGATGCATTCTTCAAATTTTTTTGATAAGTTGAAGGAAGAAAAGTTGTTGATAAACTTGAAGAAGTGTAGTTTTGTGAAGAAGGAGTTGGTGTACTTTGGATTTTTAGTCTCAGCAAAAGGTCTGAAAATGGACCCAGAGAAAGTGAAGGCTATCCTTGAATGGCCTACTCCAAAGAATTCTATTGAGGTATGATCTTTTCATGGATTGACTAGTTTTTATAGAAAGTACATAAGAGGTTTTAACAATATTTGTGGAACCTTGACTAAAAAAATGAGAGGAGATAGGAAAGAATTTAAGTGGACTACTAGAGAAGATAAGAGTTTTAATCTATTAAAATAGAAAGTTACAGAGTAGCCTATTTTAGCACTTCTAGATTTTAACAATGTGTTTCAAGTAGATTGTGATGCTAGTGGTACTACAATAAGAGTTGTTTTGAGTAGAGAAGGTAGACTTGTTGCTTATTTTAGTGAGAAATTAAATGATACAAAAAGAAAATAGTATGTTTATGATCAAGAATTTTATGGTATAGTTTAGGCATTAAAGAAGTGGAGACACTATCTTCTTCCTAAAAACTATATTTTGTATACTGATCATCAAGCTTTGCAATATTTGAATAGTCAAGAAAAATTAAACCAAAGGCATTTGAAGTGGGTTGAGTTTTTGCATATTTATACATTTTTTTGAAATACAGGAGTGGGAAGTCTAACAGAGTTGCAGAGGCAAGTTTAGTAGATGACAACTTTTGCTGACAAAAATACAGATTGAGGTGGTTGGGTTTAAGGAACTCGATAATTTGTATCCAAAGGATCCTGATTTTGGTGAAGCATGGAAGGCTTGTATAGAACTTGTTACTCTTGACATGACAAAGTGGTTGGATTTCATAAACCAAAATGATATGTTGTTCAAAGGAAGTTAGTTCTGCATTCTAAGAAGTTCAATGAGAGAGAATCTCCTCAAGAATAAGCATAGCGGAGGATTGGTTGGACACTTTGGTAGAGATAAAACCATTTCTTTGGTTGTGGAGAACTATTACTGGCCACAATTGTAGCAATATGTGAAGAATTTTGTGCAGAGTTGTAGAGTATGTTAGATGGAAAAAGGAGGGAAGCAAAAAATAGGGTTGTATCAGCCATTACCTGTACCAGAGAAACCATGGGAGGATGTCGACATGGATTTTGTTATTGGATTACCAAAGACTCAGCAAGGGCATGATTCTATTTTTGTGGTGGTTGACAGGTTTTCAAAGATGGCACATTTCATTCCTTGCAAGAAGACTAGTGATGTTATTCATGTGGTAGAGTTGTTTTTCAAAGAAGTGGTGAGACTACATGGTCTGCCAAAGAGTATAGATTTAGATCGAGATACCAAATTTTTTGGGTATTTCTAGCATACATTGTGGAAGAAATTCAAGATAGATTTAAAGTTCAGTTCATCACATCATCTATAGACTGATGGACAAATGGAAGTTGTGAACCAGAGTTTGGGAAATTTGTTGAGATGTTTGGTTGGAGAAAAGCCAAAAGGATGGGATCTGATTTTACCATAGGCAGAATTTGCATATAATAATTATTTCAACAAGAGTATTGGTGAATCACCATTCCAAATTGTATATGGGAGCAGTCCTAGAAATGCTTATGAATTGCGAAAATTGTATAAAGGAGAGATAAGTAGTGTTGAAACAGAAGAATTTGTTGAACGCTTGAAGAACATCCATGAAGAGGTGACGAAGCACATTATAAAGATGAATACACATTATAAAGATAAATACACATTATAAAGCTAAAGTAGATGTGAAAATGAGGTATAAGGAATTTTAGATTAGGGATGAAGTCATGGTTCGTTTGAGAAAAGAGTGTTTTCCAGTGGGTACATATAATAAGTTGAAAATGAACAAGTTTGGACCGTGCAAGATAGTGAAAAGGCATGACTCTAAAAATGCCTATGAAGTGGGGTTGCCTGCTGAATTGAATATTTTGCCTATATTTAACATTTTAAATTTGATAGCATATTATGAGGAAGGTGATGGAGATGAAGTTGCAAAAGCACAATGGAGTATTCTAGTAGCTAGTTTGGCTATAAAGCAGGTTGAGGAGATACTAGACAGTCGTGTTGGCAAAAGTACAAGTAGCAAAACTTATGAAGAATACCTGGTCAAATGTAAAGGGAAGCCAGTAGAGGATTCATCATGGTTAGCAAGGGAGGAGGTTAACCGTCTTGGTTTTCCTTTGAATACTTGAGACATAATAGGGTCACTTCTCAAATTACCCCAGGTGTCTGATGTAGGAGCATCCTGGGTGTAAAAACAATCTTGCATCACTCAAAAATATTGCATTTCAGTTGTTTGAATAAGGGTTTCCTTAATGCATATTTTTTGTTAATGGAGGCTTGCTACTTAGTAAGTCACTCATATGATCTCAAAATGTCCTAATTTCAGAGGTGGATATTCATCTTGGATATATCAACCTCAATGCCATATCACATGTGTATTCATGGATTTATTGTAGATTTTTGGTTTGCAATTTTGGTATATAAAATTCAGTCTCACTGTTGGTGGCCTTAAAGTTCCCGGATGAGGCTTGAAAACTCGATGGATGGGTGCTTGCACAGATTTGAGCTTGTAGATCATGAATTGAGGTTTCTGAAAAGTGGTTATAATAGCCAATTGAGGAAACAATTCGAGAGTTATGGTCTTCTGAAGTTGGGTCGACCAAAACCTCCAAAATAAGTGTCAAATGTGTATTTGGCTGACTATATATGTATTGTTAGGGTCTGTTGGCCCTAGGTATTAAGTTTGAATGTTTAGAACGTTCCCGAATGACATAAAATTGCCTATTTAAAAAATGTCCAAACATTGTCAAGGACAGCTCTAGGTGATAGTTTGCAGTTTTGTCTTGCAGATTACTGAATGAAGGTACCCATGTGGGTTAGCATATTATAATTTTAAATTCTATTATTCTGCATTTGGGGAGATAATAAGAAGCCCATATTTGGTTCTCACAAATTACATATTTGATTCTCACAAATTACTATTGTTTCTTTATTTTTGTGATGTGTTTATACTATTAAGAGGAGCACCTTCATCATGTGTGCAAAGATTTATTGTGATGTGCAACAAAGGATTGGAAAGAAGGGTTGTTTAAGAAATGTGGAAACTGCAAATGATGCAGAGGTTGCAGTATCAGCGAGTAGATCAGCACAGTGGAAGAAACTGAGTCTTCTACCTAGAGATTCACATCCGGTGGGCAGCCATTCCAAAATTGAAGAAATAGAAGCCTTGTTGGAAAACCCAGAATACCAAGTTATATCCATCATTTGCATGGCGGCCTAGAGAAGACGCTTCTTCTCCAAAATGCCTACAATGCTTTAAAATCTAGGTACCAACATTCCATTTGGCTTTCTATTTCTAAATGTTATTCTTCAAAGAAGCTACAACATGATATAGCCTCCCACATAGATTTAGAGAGTAAAATTGTGAAAGCTGATATAGCTGAAGAAAGAGCGGCCGAATTGATTCATGAGCATCTGTAAGGGAAAAAATGTTTGATTGTACTAGATGATCTATGGGCATTGTCTCTAGAGGAAAATATCTTATATAAACTTGGTCTACCCAAGCACACAAATTGTAGAGTTGTGTTGACCACAAGAAATAAGCAGGTTGCTCAAATTTCAAAAGCTCATATTTATGACATGAAGTTTTTGTCAGATGAAGATAGTTGGAAGCTATTTTGTACCTATGCATTTCTGGATTGTAAAGAAAATAGAGCGCCATCTGACTTGGAAGAGGTGGGTAGTTGGATTCTGAAGCAATGTGGACATTTGTCACTCGCTATCAAAATGACAGCAGCATCTCTTGCCAACACTAAATCTCTCAGCAAATGGAAGTTCAAGCTTCATTAGCTGGAGAAGATAGTTACGCACTTTGGTGAGCATGACGGTGTGATTGATATATTAAGATTGAGCTATGATTCCTTGCCTCAACATCTCAAAGTTTGTTTTGCTTATCTTTCTTTATTCCTTGAGGATGCAAAGATAGAGTGTGAATATCTGGTGTGTCTATGGATAGAAAAGGGGTTCATCCCAATAGGAGCAGGAGATCATTTGGAATATCTAAGGGAATTATGTTTATATGGTTGTCATTGTGTTGATTATCCAGAGTTGCAAACAATGCCCAATCTAGTGATGTTGGTGTTGCACATGAATAACCGGTACAAAGAATTACCAAAGGTGTTTGGAAAGTCGGGAGCGTTTCCAAGCCTCTGCTTCTTCATAGCCATTGGGTTTAGAGAATTAGAGGAGTTTCCAGATTTGGCGGAGGGAGCGATGCCAAATCTTGAGGATTTGTAACTAATTATTTGTGACAGACTGAAGAAAGTGGGAGGGGGACTGGAACGTCTGAAAAGATTAAAGGAGTTCACTTATTCAGGTATCAAGGAATTGGTGGACAGATTATGGTGGAGAATATTGTAACAAATCAAAGCCATGAACTCCCACCTGACATTGAATGACTGGTCTAGCTAGCTGGTTTTTAAATTAAATTTTCTTAAATTGTAACAAGAAAAATAGTGTTTTATAGATAGAAAAGAAGGTTGTAAAGAGAGAGTTAAAAGAAAGTATATTAATATAGTAAAGGTACAATGATTTGTAAAAGTAGACATTTTATAGAAGTAAAATTTAATATAAACAATGTAAATCTAAAAAATATATTTAAAATAACAAACATAAAAAACTAAAAACTAAAAATTAAATTTAAAATTTTATTGAGTAAAATTTTATAAATTTTTTTTTTAAAATATAGAATTTGTTAAAAAATTTGTATATGTGTTTAGAAAATGTTTATTTGATTATTATCCATTACATTTTTTTAAAAATAAGTTAAAATAAATATGTTGACAAAAATATAGAGCAACGATGAAATTCTAAAAAATAATTTCACAACATAAATAAATAAATTAACATACAAAATAATAATAATCATATTATAGCCAAATAAATTTAGGAGAACATTTTTTATTTTTTGGAGAATTATTAAAAAGTGGATTAGAAATATTAGAAATGAAGAGAAATATATTGATTTCAACCCATAAAATCAAAATTATTTTGTTGATTTTTAAAATCCTCTAATATAATAAATAATAATTAAATTAAATTGTATATGTTCAATAAATCTTGGAAATAGTGGCGACTTTATTGTAAAAAACTCCTCTAAATTGCTTAACTATATAATCTCAAATTTGTATTTATCTTTTTATTGTAATTATTATCATTGGTTATAAGTTCATACAAATATCATGGCCCAAAACAATATAAATAAATAAGTATGCCGAAGGCGTACTATACTGAGGAAACCAACATATCATTTTTGATCAATGGTTTATAGGTCATTAAACTTCTTGCAAGATGTTTGCAATCACTATGGTCATTAATTAGCCCTCTTCCACTTTACTCGCACAAAGCCTAAATTGCAAGTGACCATAATTGTTCATTCACATGAGGAGAAAGTTATGTGTTTGACACAACTATTGATGGCAAGCTCTGTGTATCTACGTAGGCCCCATGTTTGAATTCCACAAGTCTTGAAACGTTAAAGAAATAGCTACCTACGCTAGTGACAAGTTCAGATGACCTTGCATCCAGCATGGAATTCAGGGGTCTCAAAACATTATGTTGAGGTTGTAATCAAACATTTTAATTACTTAGGCATGTATGTCACGCTTCCCTCCCTCTTCTCCAACTATAATTGATGTGTGTGCAAAATTCTCCACTTTCCTTGCAATTTGTAGTGGTTTCCTAATGTTGCATGCTCTTTTGTTATAGTCTATAAATGTCTTCCTTCCATCTTTAGAAAATTACATCCATGACAATGACATTTACAATTACGTGCAAGGAATTTTAATTTGTAAACTCTTACTCAAGTGTTCCAAGATGATTGAACTCATTTCATCCATGGCCATTATTGGATGCACTCTTCAAATCCACATTTCATTTGTGGACATTGTTGGTTGAACTCTTCAAAACCTTACATTAGTAAGTTTGATTTTTATAGCCTATGTTTGCAAGTTCCAGAATTGCATTTACTATTGAATTTTTCTTATTTCCCTGGCCATTTATTGTTATCTTTTGATTGATTGAGTAGATTTGCATTTGTTTATGAATGGAATGAATTATTTCTTCCCTCATCAATTATGTTTTTTCAATTGGTTTTCCTCTTCATTTCTATGTATTTGATTGAAGAAAGATGAATAGTTTCTTTGTATATGGTATATTGTAAAGTTGTTTAACGGTGTTCTAGTTGTTTTGTGTATGCATTTCTAATGATTTATGTACATTATATGAAATTCATTGTCTGAATTGTTTGGAAAATAGGATGAAAGTGTTTGTTTGTGGTTCAGGGGCTTGTGATCTACATATTTTATTTTAATTTTATTGAATATCTAGATCTTATTTTACTACTATTTATTGTTCATGATTCTATGCTAAGAACATATTTATTTTTGTAAGAATTTGGCTTAGGGTAGAATTCACCCAAGACCAAGGAACTCAGACACAAGCACAACAGTAGACCAAGAATAGAGAGTATTATCAGAATGATGATATTCATTCAATATGCCAGCTTGAGAGTACACTAGGAGTGCCTGTATATAAAGGCCTCAGGAGAGCTTCTAGAATGCATAGAAGTCAGCAACATGATAAGTCATACAACCAGGCACATGTCCACCAGATATGGATTATCCTCCATTAAGCATGGGATTGAGTATGATGATGTGAGGATAAGCCTACAATGGTGTATCATGAAAATCAATGATGTAGACAACATGTGCTAAATTAGGAGTACAAATAACTATGTTGTCAACACGACAACTTAGTGAATGATACAAACTCTTGTGTTGTAGACACCATGTGCTTAATTAGATTTGTGTAACTCATGAGAGTACACAAACTCCTAAGTGTCTCACCTAAATAAATAATAAAATAATGCAAAATAATTAAATAATGCATTAACCTAAGTAAACTTAAGTAAGTGTAAATAGTAAAATACTTATTTACACCAACACCTCCCCTTAAGTGCAACTTAGGGGAATGCCGTTAAGCTTACGAAATCTAGGATGATATGTAGGATGGGTCCCGACTAATAGGCCATGTTAGGTACACATGTACATAATAATATGCAATCTCTCATAAAGTGGGAAAAGAGGGAAAACTTCATGGGAAAAACCCTTCCCCCAAAAGAGAGATAAATAGGGATGCATGGATGGATGGAGTAATCAAGACCCCCCCATTACGACATACATCCAATATATACATAAAAGAATGATGAGAAGAGGAAGAGAGATAGGATAGGCTCCCCCCCCCCCCCCCCCCCCCCCCCAAAAAGAAGAATGTTGAACAGTGACTGCTTCGATGAAGAAGCTGATCCAAGATTGTAGAATGGTGTTCCTCCCCTTAGGAAGAAATAATGCCAAAGGTACAAATGAGACACTCCTACTATGCATGGAAAGAATCTCATGGATAAGTGATGTCTCTGAAACTTGCTCAATTGACTGAAGAACTTGTCTCAAAGAATTGTTTGTCTCTACAACTGATGAAGAACCCTATTGCAACTATTGATCATCAGTATCCACAATCACTTCAACCTGTGAGAATCGATCATGTAGGGAATGAACAAGAGAGTCAGATGGAGCCCTCGTGATAACTAAAGAAGGTGCTTTTGTATCAAGAAGAAGAGGCAGATCATCAATATTGTCCCCCAAATCTGTCACTAAACCTATATCTAGAAGATGGATGTACCCTGTTGTTGTAGACCTATCATTGTGGCTATGTATGCATGTGGACTGAATTGATGTAGTGACCCCTCACTGCAACTATTGATAGAACCCTATGTGTCTGAATCTATTGAAGCACTATCGTTGGTGTCACTATCAGTTTCCACACTGTATGATGTGCAAAGAAGAGTAGATGACAAGCTTGGTGAACTTTCTTCAAAGATACATTCTTCTCCACAAAAATCTAATGTGTCTCTAGATCTAGAAGTTCGTATGCCTTCACACCCTCTTCATAACCAATGAAAGTACAAGGCTAAGGTGACTGTGCCTTGCATACCTTGGAAGACATCTTTGCCCATGTAGGACAATCGAAGACTCTGAAGTGTGTCATAATAGGTTTTCTGTCGCACCATGTCTCAAAAAGAGTTTTTTCATCTAAGGTTGGATGAGGAGAACGATTAAGAATGTGAGTAGCACTAGAGATTGCTTCAACTTCTAATGATGGATCTAGAGACTTGGCATGTATCATGCAACTTGCCATAGACTTAAGAGTTTGAATCCTCAAAGCTGCAACATTTGTCTTATGCAAACTGAATGTTGGTGGATTCTGAAGATCAACTCTCTCAAGTCTACATAAGTCCATATGTCTTCTATTCACATACATGCTTCCATTATCCATTTGGATTATTTTGATGGCTTTCTTGGATTTCTGTTCTACATGAGTCTTGAAGGCTAGAAATTTGTCCAACACTTCATTCTTGTTATGAAGAAAGTAGACCCAAGTGAACCTTGAAAAGTCATCAACAAAGGTAAGTATGTAGTGACCTTGGTTGAATGCAAAAGGACCTGCTAATACCATGTGAACCATTTGTAGAACACCTAGTGCTCTTGAAGACTTCCCTCTTTGTAACTTTCCCTTTGGATGCATATCCACTAAATCTATTGAACATTCTGTTAGGAATAAGGTGTCTCAACCTTGGATAATTCCTATTCTTATTTGTTTTGTAAAATGTATTTATTACAAATAATGTTGATGTGTCGGCATCTTGAATTGTGTATAAGGAGATCATCGCTAAAATGGTTATGATAGATTCCTATGACACGTAAGAGCTATGTCAGGAAGATTCAATGATAGGTGAAGACATGTGGCAACTAATAAATTTGAGTACTATACACTCTACACAAATTTTTGGTGTTCCTATTTTCTTGGAGAATGGTAAAACCCTAATATGATTACCTTTGGGAGTAGCCCTGAAAGTGAAGCGCATGTTATAAGAGTTTTTAGGGTTGTGAAGAGGGGATGCAAGAAAGTGTATTGTTGGTACTGTGATTTGCTACTGGAGTCTTCTGTTGTCACTGTTGAACTTGCATTGCAAGTGTATTGTAACCTTGTGTTGAAGATAATACATTGTGCAGATTCTAGAGGGGTGGGGTTGTTTTACTAAAAAGTTTTTCCCCACCCAAAAATCTTTGTGTTATGTGTTTTCTTTCTCTATCTATTTTTTTTATGCTTGGTTGGCTGAAATATTGTTGTTTACATGACATTGAATCTGTAAGTGTAAAAGAATTTAATAGGATTTGCACCATACTTCTCTTAAGAGATTAGTGTAGGAAGTTGTTTCCGCACCTAAGTTTCCTTACAAGTGGTATTAGAGCCTGATCAACTTTTGATCCTAGCTGTTGGGTAGGGTTTTTTGAGCTAATCTCAAGTTGAGTGGGAGTCTTGTGCAGAGCATCCTGAATCTTATTTGTAGATTGAGATGCTTCATCATATGGAAGAATGGAGGTGGAGAAATTTAATGGCACTAATTTTGAGTTGTGGAAACTCAAGATGGAAGACATGTTGGAAGATCGTGACCTATGGGAAGTGACTTCAAGTGCTACAAGACTAGCAATTGTAGCTCAAGTAGATTGGGATATAATAGATCGTAAAGCTAAGGGTCTCATAAGACTCTGTTTAACCAATGCAGTTCTTCTGAATGTTCTAGATAAGAAAACCACATATAGTTTGTGGGAAAGACTTGGGGCCATGTATCAGGCCAAATCTTTGGTGAACAAGTTGTTCCTGAGGAAGAAGTTGTACTCTCTATGAATGGAGGAAGGTGGATCCTTAATGGATCATTTAAATGCATTTAACCTGCTAGCTGCATAGTTGACATCAGCTGGTGTCAAGTTAGAGGAGGAGGATCGTTGCTACACACTTTTGTGTTCTTTACCAAATTCATGGGACCATCTTGTGATGGCTCTCGAAAGCACATTAGTCACTTTCAAAATGGATGATGTGGTTTTTTCGCTACTATCAGAGGAGATGTGGAGAAAGGCTTCCATTTCGAAAAAAGAAGACCTTGCTATTCATGGGAGATCGATGGAAAGAGGGAAGAAAAATGACAATAAGGGTAGATCCAAATCCCGTGGGAAGTCAAAGACTTCCAATAAGTCCAAGGCAAAATGTTGGAACTGTGATAAACCTAGGCACTTTCGTAAAGATTGCAAAGAGCCGAAGAAGAAGAAGAAAGGTTCAGATTCAGCTTCAGAAAGATCTCAAGAAGATGGCGATGCATTCATCGTAGCTTTGGTAGCCCATGCATATGATGATGTGTGGTTGGTTGACTCGGGTGCATCTTTTCACATGACCTCTCATCGAAACTGGTTCTCAAAATATGAAGAGTTCGATGGTGGAAAGGTGTACTTGGGTGATGATTCTCACCTAAAGATAGTTGGACATGGAAGGGTCACTATCAAATTTCTTGATGGACAAGTAAAGGGAATCAATGGAGTTATGCACATTCCAGGTTTGGCACGAAACCTATTATCTGTAAGTATGCTGAATGATGTAGGTGTGCAAGTTGTTTTTTCGAAAGAAGGATGCAAGATGATGAGAGGATCGATAGTGCTTGCAAGGGGTACTAGGAGAGGTACCTTATTTCAGCTAGATGCATGTATTCCTCTATGTAATAGTTCTTCATCCACACCATCTGAACAAGCAGTGAAGAATTCTGTGGTTATTGGTTCTGATGGCAATGCAAACGCTTTGGAAGGAAAGCTTTTTGCAGAGAAGACAATGTTGTGGCATATGAGATTTGGTCACATTGGTGAAAAGGGTCTCAGAACCCTGAAAAATAAAAATCTCGTTGAGGGGTTAAATGATTGCAATCTCGAGTTTGACTTCTGTGAACACTATGTCTATGGTAAACAAAATCGTGTTCAGTTTTACTCTAGTTCTCACCAATCTTCTGATGTTTTGGATCTTATTCATTCTGATGTATTTGGTCCTGGAAAAGTTCCTTCAATCTCCAAGTCTGTATTTTTTGTATCTTTCATAGATGATTATAGTAGAAGGACATGTATTTATTTCCTTAAAAGTACTTGACACAAGTCTTTAGTCGATTCAAGGAATTTAAAGCCATTGTAGAGAATTAGACTAGTAAGAAGATTAAGTGTGTGAGAACTGATGATGGTGGTGAGTTTTTCTCAACAGAGTTTGAACAATTCTATAAAGAACAAGGTATCGAGAGGCATAAGACAACTCCTTATACCCCATAGCAAAATGGAGTTGCAGAGAGAATGAATAGGACACTGATGGAGAAGGCTAGGAGTATGCTTAGTGGAGCTCGTTTAGAACAAAGGTTTTGGGCCGAAACTATGGCCACTACCTGCTATCTGGTTAATAGATCTCCTACATCAGCCCTTGTTGGTAAGACACCCATGGAGGTGTGGTCTGGTAAGAAGCCTTCAATTAGACATCTTTGTGTTTTTGGTTGTGAAGCTTATGCACATGTTCCAAAGGAGAAAAGATCTAAGTTGGAAAATAAAGTTGTTAAATTTATTTTCATTGGATACAGTGCTGGTGTGAAAGGATACAAGCTTTGGGATCCTTTGACTAGTAAGGTGTTGTATAGTAGAAATATTATTTTTAGAGAGCAAACATCTTCTCCTATTGTGCTACAACCAAATGAAAAAGAAAAGGAAAAAGATGTTGTTCAGTTGCCTCCTACCCTTGAGAAGACTAAACAGAGAGACCATGTTGGGTCTAATGATGAGGAGAGCTCTAGCAGCTCTGATAGTTCTAAAGAAGAGGAAGAACAACCTCAACCATAGCCCTTGAGGAGATCCACAAGCAAAAGAAAGCAACCAGAAAGGTTTGGTTATTCTATGTTAGATTCTAGTTGTGCTTTTTCTTTGATTACTAACACTGATGAGCCTAGATCTGTGAAAGAGGCTTTGGGCATGGAAGATGCAATTTCCTGGATTGAGTCTATGGATGATGAGATGGCTTCATTAGAGAAAAAAAAAATATGGGACCTTGTACCTTTTCCTAAAGGGAGAAAATCTGTTGGCTATAAATGGGTGTTCAAGAAGAAATTATGTGCAAATGGCAGTGTTAAAAGGTACAAAGCTAGATTGGTTGCAAAGGGGTATTCATAGGTAGAGGGAATAGATTATGGTGAAATATTCTCTCCTATTGCAAAGTTGACATCCATTAGATTTTTTTTATCTCTTGTTGTATCATATGATTTAGAGATAGAACAGATGGATGTGAAGACAACTTTCCTTCATGGTGATTTGGAGGAAGAGATTTATATGTCACAGCTTGAGCACTACATTGTTAAAGGTAAAGAATCCTTAGTTTGCAGATTAAAGAAATCTCTATATGGTTTGAAGCAATCTCCTAGGATGTGGTACCTTAAGTTTGATGCCTTTGTGATGTCAATTGGATTTGTAAGATTGAAATCAGATCATTGTGTTTATTTCAGAGTTGAAAATGATCGCCTTCTTATTGTTGATTTATATGTTGACGATATGATGTTGTTTGGGAAGGGTAAGGGTATGATTTCTGATTTTAAATCTCAGTTGTCAGCACAGTTTGAGATGAAATATCTTGGGGCAGCTAGGTACATCTTGGGTATGGAAATTAGTAGAGATAGGTCTAACAAAAAACTTTGGTTGAGTCAGAGTAAGTATGTGAAGTCTGTGTTGGACAGGTTCAGCATGGTAGATTGTAGACCATTATGTGTTCCTATTTCTGTGAGAACAAAGTTATCTATAGATGATTGTCCAAAATCTCCTAGTGAGGTGGAGGACATGAGTAGAGTACCTTATGCTAGTGCAGTTGGTAGTCTTATGTATGCTATGGTTTGTACTAGACCAGACATTGCCCAAGCAGTGGGAGTCTTGAGTCAGTTTATGGCTAATCCTGGACGAGTACATTGGGATGTAGTTAAGCGAGAATTTAGATATTTGAGGGGTACATCAGATTACTCCATATGTTATCATGGTAACTCTTCTAGATTTTTGCATTTAGTTTGTATTCGTGGGTTTGTGGATTCAAATTGGGTAGGTGATATTGACCACAGGAGATCCACCAATGCTTATGTATTCACTATGTTTGGTGGTGCCATCAGTTGGATGAGAAAGCTACTCATGCTTGTAAGGAAGCCATTTGGCTTAAGAGATTGTGTTTTGATGTTGGTGTTGATGTAAAACAGTACTATTTGGTGTGACAGTCAGAGCACTATTTGCCTTGCGAAGAATCCAACTTTCCATGCTAGAATGAAGCAAATTGATGTGCAGTTTCACTTTGTGAGAGATATGGTGGAAGATGGAAAGGTAAATTTGGAGAAGGTAGATACTGTGAAGAATGTTGCAGATGCATTAACGAAACCAGTGGGCATTGAGAAGTTCAGATGGTGTTCGGAGCCTATGGGCCTTTTGGCCTATAGCAATTAGTTCCTATTATGTTCTTGTTGCTCTTACAAGGTGTTCAACAAGTGGGAGAATGTTAGGAATAATGTGTCTCAACCTTGGATAGTTCCTATTCTTATTATTTGTTTTGTAAAATGTATTTCTTGCAAATAATGTTGATGTGTCGGCATCTTGAATTGTGTATAAGGAGATCATCGCTAAAACGGTTATGACAGATTCCTATGACATGTAAGAGCTATGTCAGGAAGATTTAATGATAGGTCAAGACATGTGGCAACTAATAAATTTGAGTACTATACACTCTACCCAAATTTTTGGGGTTCCTATTTTCTCGGAGAATGGTAAAACCCTAATACAGTTACCTTTGGGAGTAGCCCTAAAAGTGAAGCGCATGTTATAAGCATTTTTAGGGTTACGAAGAGGGGATGTGAGAAAGTGTATTGTTGGTACTATGAGTTGCTACTGGAGTCTTCTGTTGTCACTGTTGAACTTGCATTGCAAGTGTATTGTAAACTTGTGTTGAAGATAATACATTGTGCAGGTTCTAGAGGGGTGGGGTTGTTTTACCGAAAGGTTTTTCCCCACCAAAAAATATTTGTGTTATGTGTTTTCTTTCTCTATCTATTTTGTTTATGCTTGGTTGGCTGAAATATTGTTGTTTACATGATATTGAATCTGTAAGTGTAAAAGATTTTAATAGGATTTGCACCATACTTCTCTTAAGAGATTAGTGTAGGAAGTTGTTTCCGCACCTAAGTTTCCTTACACATTCACCCTCAGAAAAGTTGATTTGAGGTATACCTTTGACCATTTTGTTTGTGCAAAGTTGTTGAAGGTAGCGAAAGTTAAGATGACCACACTGTTGATGCCATAATTGCATGTTTGAATTTGATTGTGTTAACAAGGCCTTTGAAGGAGACTTGGGCACAAAATGGGAGAAAGAGTACAACCTTTTATTATGATTCACTTTCCCCACTACAACCAATGAGTCATCTTTAAGACTGTGCACCTTTACAGAGTCTGGAAGGAACTCAACTCTATTTCCACCTCCAAGGTGAGTGATTTGGTAGATTGAGAGGAGATTTGAACTTAGATTTGGAACATAGAGAACATCTTGAAACTCTCCACATTTGCTTTCCCTTCAACTTCCATTTTGCTATCATCTCCCATGAAAATGTGTAGTACCTTTGAGTGATTCAATGAAGAAAAATCCTCCTTTGAAGAACCCATATGATATGAGGCACCTGAGTCAAATATCTATTCCTTTGAAGAGTTTGAATTAGCCATGAGTGCTTGCCCTTTGCCCTTTGAATCTGAAGAAGACATTTTCTCCTTATAAGCATTAGGCAATGGAACATTATGTTTCTTCATGATGTTGGTCAACTCATCAATCTTTTTGAGATAACACTCATGCTCTTCATGACCTGATTTCTTGCAATAAGCACACTTCTTCTTCTCCTTATTTTTGTCCCCCTTCTTTTTGGAATTCGAGGACTTGCCTTGTTGATTGGATTGTGGTGTTGTCTTTTCTACATCCTCTGATTTTTTCTTTCACTTTTGCTTACCCTTTCCTTTATTTGAAGATTGTCCAGCTGAATGTTGAGAACCCTCATTGTTGGCCACCAATGCTTTAGACTAAGGTGATTTGATAATTCCCATTGATTTCATCTTCTTTTCTTCATCATCCAACAGTTTAGCATATTCATCATAAGTGAATTTCTTGTAGGCAAACCCTAGGTAGTCTTAGAGGTGTTAAAAGAAGATAAAAATGTGGAATACTCTGATGGAAGCTTGTTATGTATGAGATAGATCAGTCTGTCATCTTTGATAGAACTCCCACAATCAGTAAGATGTGTCCTTAGTTCATTCACCTTGATGATGAAATCTTGAATTGATTCATATGACTTAGGATCTAAGGAGACAAGCTCATCTTCAATTTTGAAAACATCCTCTTCAAACACTTTCCCATAGAGGTTTTCGAGGGTATCCCAAGCTTCCTTGGATGTAGAACACTTCTTGATCAGATACATGATCTTATCATCTACCCCCAAAAATATATCACCTAGGGCTTTCCTATCCATTGCTACCTAATCTGAAATATCACTATCTAAAACTTTATCACCTGCTAGTTTAGGAAGAGTACCATCTACATACTGTGAAACTCCATTATTCATCAAGTGATACCACATTTTTATGGACCGTGTAGCATAGTTATGAGGAGTTAATTTAGGAAACTTAAAGTTGCCCATAATGTAGAAAATGAAAGAAAGAAAAGTGTAGAAAAGAGAGATCACAACACCAAGAACACCCCCCCTTTTCACTAAATCAAGAAACCTCCACAAAATACATGCTTTGGACACTTTATCAGTAGTGCAATTACAATGGGCCACGTACCAATTTTGGCATTTGTGCACTTCTAATTTTTCTTGTTACAACCTCTTAATTGATTACAAATTTGTAACTTTACAATGTGCTACAATTCTCAAGCAATACAAAGCAAAGAAAGGCCCTATTGCTGAAAGTCACACTTTTGTCCACACAACCCTACAATTTGATAGTATATCTAGAAAGTAGACAAAAAATAACACACTTTCAAAAAAATAGAACCTATTTTCGACTCCAGATGTGCTCGTACAGAGCGTTTGAAGTTGTAAAATGCAGGATTATGCAGGTACGATCACCAAAAAATGCAAACTTTGTACAATCTATGCACCAAAACTAGAAAAAAGTTGCACCACTAAATTTTTTAGGAATTACCCAATTTCAAAAAAAATTGCACCTAATTTGGAGTTTGAATGTCTGAGTTATGGCCTCCCAAAGTCAGACTACAAAAACCAAAATCAATCTAGAGAGCGGTTACATCAAAAAATGACGGAGTTAAATCTGATAGTCATATAGCCATCGTAGTAGTTCAAATTTTCCTTGAAATGATGTCCAAATGGGCATCAAATTTAAGCTAGTGAAAGGATGATGTTAGCAATGTGTAGGCATGTGATGACATCAGCGTGACATTAATAGATGATGTGGCAGTGCGATCATACGGTCCGTGAAAAACTATATGGAAAAATCTAACGTGGCAAGGTACCAATGCTAATAAGATGCTGACAAAGTACCTACATGGTGGCTGATTGGGACGCCAACTAGGTCGTTGAGTGGGCAAGTGCTTATGTGGCAATATCCACGTGTGCAAGTTTATTGATTTCCATGTGGCGAGATCTTCCTTCATAGAATAGGTCGCAGCAGTGGCTAGAATGTTTAATCATTGGTGGAATATCCTTTTTGCATAGGCGGGAAACACTTAGTCCTGCAGTCAGATAACTATTATGGAGCTTCCAGATTCACACCACATGGCGAGAGGAGAAGCCTGGTCCAGGTGACGGAATATTCACGAAATATTGGTTGTCAAATTTTGAATTTTTATCCCGCATGTGTGGGAGATGCGCTTTGAGTGTTGTTTATATAGAAGCCTGTGCTATATGGAAGATAAATGTACCCGCAGTGAGTTGGTAAAGCCAAGTCAAGTTAAGGTAAGGCTTGGCTGGTGCAGGGATTTCTAAGACTTGCTAGATTCATTGTCAAAATTAATAAGGCCTGAAATGTAGTACCGCTAGTATGCAAGGTGCCCACACAATATAATAAAATCCCTACATAAATAATTAAAATAATCCTCCAAAATTGCAGAGATGGGATCTAACAGCCCAGTTCCGCAAAAAATATTTCTCTAACTAGGCCAACTATTCTATTCTGAAACTATTTTATTCTGAAAATACCCAATAATTGCAAAGAACAAAATAATTTAGATCCGAAAATTAATAATCAAATCAAATAAAATGACCATACCTAAACTGCAAATCGGGGCCTCCAGGTTCTGATTTGCAAAAAAAATTGCCTCACGATCAACTTTCACTCAGCATAGGCAAATTTATAGTTGATCTTCACTAAATCGACACTCTAGACACAATAGTGAGGTCAGATCTAGCTCTAGACGCTCCCAATTTCTATGGATCCTCCAGATTCAGGTTGAGGTGATGAAGCATGAACGGTCATGAACGACTATGTGTAGAGAATCTCCCTCATTTGATACCATGTAAGAATTTGGCTTAGGCTAGAATTCACCCAAGACTAAGGAACTCAGACACAAGCACAATAGTAGACCAATAATAGAGAGTATGATCAGAATGACGATATTCATTCAATATGCCAACTTGAGAGTACACTAGGAGTGCCTGTATATAAAGGCCTCAAGAGAGCTCCTAGAATGCATAGAAGTCAGCAATATGATAAGTCATACAACCAGGCACATGTCCACCAGATATGGGTTATCCTCCATTAAGTACAGGATTAAGTGCAATGATGTGAGGATAAGCCTACAATAGTGTATCACGCAAATCAATGGTGTAGACAACATGTGCTAAATTAGGAGTGCAAATAACTATGTTGTCAACATGACAACTTAGTTAATGATGCAAACTCTTATGTTGTAGACACCATGTGCATAATTAGAGTTGTGTAACTCATGAGAGTACACAAACTCCTAAGTGTCTCACCTAAACAAAAAATAAAATAATGCAAAATAATTAAACAATGCATTAACCTAAGTAAACTTAAGTAAGTGTAAATAGTAAAATACTTATTTACACCAATAGTTTTAAATGTAATAAGTATTTCAATTTCAATTATTTTTTTGAATTTATTTATTTTTACAAAGTATTAATTTATAATAAGACTATAGTGTTTAGTTTAATAATATAAATGACATAGGGAATAAACATTAACTAAGTTTATTTTTTCCTTGGAATTTTATTTTATTTTAAAGTAATAATTTACAGTATTTTTGTTTTTGAAACTTATATCATAATAACCACAATAATATCTTTAGCAATAGGAAGAGTCATGATTTGTAGTATGTGTTATGTGTTGTTAAATTCATTTGACATTATGATTCATGAAAATTTATCCATTGTTGTACAATCTGATATGTTGTGTAATTGTTTCATTTTACAAATTTGCCTACATGCAAAGTTATTGATTCTACAAAGTCGATATCTCAATCAATTTAGGTTACACAAGGATGACAACTACTTCAAACATTATATTACTAAAGTATATCAATAATTAAGTGAATTACAAGTTAGAACAATTTTAAAAGCATTAGTTGTCTACCAAAATTTTAACAATATTTTCTATGCACATAGACCTTTGAAAAGGAAAAATTATATGGACACGAATAAGTAAACATTATTAGTAGTAGAATGCTATTGATAACTTTAATTGGTTTTTAGATGGTGACAATAATTAAAACAAAAAGGAAAAGGCTTTGCCATCTGATTTACATAAAAGTTGGAAAAGAAGTGGTGCAAAAAGTATGATTTATCAAAATGTGATTTTTCTAATAGGGAAACTTTGATAGAGGAATTGGTGTGCATTAAGGGGCAAAGGAAGAAATGGACCCCAATATACAAGAAAAAAGTCACCACATCTATTTTGTCTTTCCTTTTACCAAGGACTACTTTATCCATAGAGGCACTAGTAATTGATACTTGTAATTCAAACAAACCTCAATGTGATCCACCAAAAAAAAAACCAACAATTGTAATAAACAAGCAAATATAACTTCACATACCCACTTCAGGTTATAGGCTACTACCATCTAACCTAGAGGGCCAAGAAGAGCTCATAACTAGAAGTGATTGTAGCTCTGAATAGAGTCTAGAGAAGTCATCTATGAAGGTGAGCACATATCGAGCACATAAAAAAGATGGAGTCAGAAATGACATAAGATCAATGTGTATCAACTCTAGTGGTGCCTTAGCATGTGTGGATCTACCTATCGAAAAAGGATCTTTGTGATGTTTGCCAAGTGCACAATGTTTTTCTTCATTTTTCAAAATATGACTTCATATATGCTTTTTAAATACCATACTTGAGATAGGCTCCAATAACTTAGCTTAGATCATTTAACATTCTTAAAATATTGACAAATAAAACATTGTAAATCTCATTATTCACATATACATAAAAGTCTGAAAGACAAGTATACAATGGAAGTCTGTACTGACAAAGAGGATGCAAATAGGGCTCAACACAATGAGATGCAATGAAAAGGTATGATGCAAGAGAAAAAGTTATCAACAAATAACGATGAGCAAAGAAATAAACTGTGCAATTTGTAAGTACTAACATTGCAATCTCAACATCAGAAAATCACACCTTTGTGCCAACATTTCCACCTCAACATCAAAATGCTATACAAGATAGCAACCCAGTTCAATCCAATGAAAGGCCACCACAATTCACTGATGCATATTATAAAGGTAGAAAAAACTTGTATTCAAAGTTAGATACACCAGCAAACATGTCCACATGTTTAATATGCACAGAAAGATACCTAGGAATAAAGACTAAGGAAGTTGATGGGAAAACTACATGTTATAGATGTGCAATTGTAAAGGATGGACATCACTTCTCAAAATGGAACAACGTGGACCCTAAAGAACAACCTCCTTGTTTGGAAATGCTTACTCAAATTGAAGAGATGTTAATTGTGAGAGTTAGTCCTATACTTCAAATCACTTATTTACGAGGTGAACAACTCAAATATAGTGGCCACACTATTTCACTCCCTCAAGATATAACATCAATTGCATCTTAATTGCCAAGTCACATTGGTGATTTAGATATAATAGTGGTCAATAGGGAAAGCATTGGCCAACAATAATATAATTTCTATGTTAGTAGGGATCGAGTAAATGCAGCTTTTAAGTACAAGATACATAATGATCCATACTACAGAGACGTAGAAGTAGATGAACATGCATTATCATCTTTACCTAATGTACATATTGACATATCAAACCTTCTATTTCAAAATACAACAAGAAATGATCCTCAAGAATTAGAATACTTAGAAACATGAGCCATAGAAGAAGACCTTTTATAGAACATTGTAGAAACGCAATCCTCCTTTGTGGCTAATCTTCCACCCACATCTACAGAGGTTTCGGTGGTGTGCTCATTACTCTAATTAGGAAGAGAATGTCCTTCACAAAAAATAGAATGACCAACTATTTCACCAATCCCCATAAATGAGTATAACACTGAAGGACTATTTGTAATGGCATTTTCGGCTTTCTTTCCCAAGGGGAATGCAAATTTCAAGCAACAATGAGTGAAGGAAATAAAAATGCATGAATATGCTCTCCACCTCATTTGGTACCATGATAATAGATTTGGTCAACACCCACACTTCAAATACTTCTTACTAAACTTACTTATGAGGCATTGAAGTCAAGAAACAACCTCAATTTTTTTACAACGTCAAACAGATCACTCATTACCCCCAACTATTGGTGCCCTCAAAAAAAAACTAAAGGATTTTCCTAATGAAAATCTAGTAGATTAGCTGATGTGATTCACATCAAAGGTACATGGAACATGACCCTTTTGGAATGAAAGAAGAATGGAGCTATCTAATATGGATATTCAACTAGGATGCCCAACACTATTCTTTACTCTTAGTGTAGAAGATACAAAATGGAAAGACCTATACAATTGAATGCCTTAAAAAACACCATCAAATCATCTTGTAGCTGCTAAATGGAGGTTACAAAATATGATTGAGAATCTGCATCTTACTACACTTTACATGCATCATAGATTTACTATGTTTTGTGAAGAGGTCCTCGAGAAACTACTAGGGGTAACTAATTACTGGTACAAGTAAAAATTAAATCACATTTTTAAATATCAATTAATACCTTCTTAAATTAGTTGCTAATTTTTATCTCTTTAGGTATGAATGGCAACACAGAGGTTCTGCACACATCCATGGCTTTGTTTGCTTAGCTAGTGCACCAAACTTTGACAAACTAGACTGGAAGAATGCATAATCTGTAGAAAGTGCAATTGAATACATTGATAAGTATGTCTTTGCATGGAACCCAAGGAGCACTAAAAGTAGGAATCAAACACTCTATCAATCACCAACAGAGAACCCTTTCTTAATGGACACAAATAAGATATTGATAAATAACCCTCTCAAAGATTACATTAAATTACTCAATCGCGTCAAGCGACATACAAAATGCTCACCAAAAACGTGTCTTCAAATGAAGCAGACAATTATGGTATGTCGATATAAAGCACCATGGGCCTTACAAGAAAAACTAAATGCCTCAACCTACACAACCCATCAATTTTGTCCATTTGGAGAACCAATGTAGACTTCCAACCTATTATATCACTAGATGTAGTACTCAAGTATATTGCAAAATGTGTTGTAAAAATAGAGCAATAGTATAAAACATACCATTCAATGTTATCTCATATTTTCACCAATTTTCCATCTGATACACCAGCAAAAAATTCTTTTAGAAAAATGTTAACTAACATACTTGTTGAACGAGACATTGGAGCACAAGAGACCTCCCACCTCCTACTTAAATTGTCACTTTCCATTAGTAGTAGGATATTTTTTTCTCTTTCAGTACACACAAAAATTCTAGATCATATTTCCATCTCCCCTACAACCGCAAAAATGTCTCCAAACCATATGGACATATACATTGCTCAATCCACACATCTTGAAACAATGTCACCTTTAGAAGAAACTCAAAAAGTGGTCTTAAGAATCGTCATGCAAAAAACATCAATGGAAAGAATGTCCAAAAAATATAATTGTTCTTGTCTCTCCAAGATTCATCACTATCTTAGCAATTCATGAAAAAATATATTCTACATTTTGTTGGATATAATTAAAGTTATACCATCCTTTTAGAAATATTGCACAAGATTTGGGAAAGTTAGATGAAGAAATAATACACAATTGGGAAAGGTTGAAAAACATGTATAGTACATGGCATGTCCATCGAACAAATGTACCAATAGTTGCAAAAGATGGTCTAGAAAGTCCACTTATGGAGACAAATAATATAGAAGAAGACATACGTAAAGAATGACAACTTCTTTTTAGTCTCCACCCAGGAAAGCATATTCATGTAGATGAAATGGACATGTTAGGCCAATGCAACATAGGTATCGACCATGATTGGGGAGAATGTGAAGTCAGCCCATTAGAAGAAGTTATAGCTACTTCCTTTATTGACTCCAAGCATCAAAAATTTCATGCTAACAATGTATCTTACCAAATCTAGAAAGCACACTGGCACCTACGCAAAAAAAAGTCAATGAATAGTTGGTTCACATGCAAATGAAAATGCATCCAAATTTCTACTACAAATGATTGTTCAAGGAACAACTAGAATAGGAAAATCACTCTTGATTAGATGCATCAAGGAAACACTAACAAAAACAATACCAAATGGAAGAACACCACTTATTCTCCTTTCACCAACAGGTGTAGCAGCATTCAGTGAACAAGCATCCACAATTCATTCTGAACTTTGAATACCAATCAAAGAAATGATACCACTACAAGGGGAAACTCTCATAGCATTCCAACAAACAATGTAATTCATACAGTATATTATAATAGATGAAATGAGCTCCATCGAGCCAAAGCTAATGAAAAAAATACATAGACAGTTACGAGAAGCATTTCCATGCCAAAACAATGTCCTATTTGGAGGGTGATATATGCTTCTATTCGATGATTTGGGCCAATTACCAGTGAAAGACATTCCAATGTATGCGTCAACATCATATGGGGGAACATTATGGGGCAGCTTCAATATAGTTATAACTTTGAAGAATATATTTTGTCAAAATGGAAAGGATGTTGCTCAAATAAGGTTTCATAACCTTCTCTCAAACCTATGAAATGCACAACCAAAAATTTCAAATTGGAAACTTCTGATGACAAGATCAAACTCCTCAATGACCACTAAAGAGCAACATATGTTTTTATAATCTACACACTTATTTGTCACAAATGAAATGGTTTCATTACATAATAAACAAATGTTATTATCTAAAACAAAGCCAATAGCCCTTTGCATAGAAGAACACCTTAGAGGTTCAACAATTTCAAATGTAAAAGATGAGCAACTACAATCAAAGATACTTCTATGCAGAGGGCAAGAAGTTATGCTATCCTCCAATTTGTGGGTTGAAATAGGACTTGTTAATGGTGCACTTGGCTAAGTAAGAACAATTGTTTACAAAAATAATGCAACACCACCACAACTTCCCTTATTTTTTGTTGTATGCTTCAAAAAATATAGTGACCCACCATGGGATTGTAATTAGCCACAGGATGTATCAATAACGCCATTGAGTCATGGAAACCAATGCCAAATACCAGTAAAAATAAAATGAGGATTGACCATACACAAAGCACAAGGGATTAATTTGAAACCTACCACAATTGACATTGAAAAAATTGACTAACAAGGAATTACGTATGTTCACCATAATTTCAAGAGTTAAAGATATTGCCTACTTGCGCATAAACCCAATTTTTACATTTGACAGATATGCATGTATGAGCACAAATCCATTTGTAGCTCGGAGGATACAAGAGCAGGCATGCTTACAACAACTATGAAATCAAAAAGCATCTACATCAGGATAAAAGATAAATCCAGGTATGACTAAGTAAATATAGGCAATCAAGACAACTCGAGAAAGCTGAGAAATATTGATTGTAGCCCATGATATAAAGGTATTTCAAAGGTCCCATCTACCTTCTCTAACTTTGCATTCTTTTGTATTTGGTAAGGATTGAGGTTTTTCTTGCTGGTTCTTTCCCTCATGAACCTTGAACCAATATTATTTATTAATATATCATGGCTTGTCACTTTTGGGGAAAAAAAAACTTATTCAATAAACAAGAATGAATCTACATCCAAACACATTAGAAGGAACTTTGATGAGTTCAATGTAAAGTACATACTATAATTAAAGATTACTTTGTTTTGATTATGGATTAGCAAACCTAAATGTTTAACAACTTTATTGTGAATGATTTGAGCAATATAAATCCACAAAGCTCGAAGAATACCTACATGCAAGAACCTGCCACAGAGAAGAAACAAGGGTTTTGCTCTGAAAATATGCAAATTGTATTCTCAAAAATGAAAAAGTTAATGAATAATTACAAAAGACCAATCCTTAGAGAAGAAGGTCAAAAAATTAAAAGGGAAACCCTAAGAGGTAAATGACATTTAATAATTACTAATTAATTATTAAATGGAAATGCAAAGTGCATAAAGTGAAATCTTAAGAAGGGAGTAAAGGTAATTTAATAAATTAAATTAAATTAACACTTTACTCTAACACCCTCTCTTAATATGAGAAACAATGTAGCTACAAACAATGCATAAAAAGAAAGGAAACTACAATGCAATGGTGAAAGCAAACTGGGTCCTAGAAAAAAGGCCTAATGAGGTACCCAATCACTACCAAATCTCTATGAAATGGAGAAATGGAGAAAATCCAATGGGAAAAACTCTACTCCAAAAAGAGATAGAAAGAAAAGAAGGAAGGACTCATCACTAAGACCCCCTAAGGATAACTTCCTTCACCCCAAGCATAGAATGCAGTTGAAGATACCGCAAGGATGCAAAAGGTTTATTGAAGATGTATGCAAACTACTCAACAATGGGAATGTACTCCAAGATCAAAGTGCCATCCTAAATCAGATGCCTGATGAAGTGCATGTGAATCTCTATGTGCTTCATCTATTGATGCTCAACTAGATTGTAGGAAATGTGTATAGCACTATGGTTGTCACACCACAGAAAGGTGGGACCTCCATACTAGTCAATACAACTACCTTGTACTCTACCTTTGTAGATGATAATGTGTGAGCATGCTACTTCTTGCAAGACCATTTGATAGGACCAAAACCAAGATAGAAGAAAAATCTAGAAGTAGACTTGTGATCATCAATATCACCAACCCAATCTGAGTCTATATAACCAACAATGTGAGGATCCCCTTATGTATAGTGAATTTTATAACATGTTGTACCCTGAATGTACTTCAATATATGTTTGGAAGCTTTCCAATGACTCTCATGTGGATCATGGGAGAATCGAGAGACAAGTCCAACCGCAAAAGAAATATTAGAACATGTGTGTATGTCAAGTACAATAAACTACCCACAAGTTGTCTATATAAAGAGGAATCTACTGTAGGAGTAGAGAAAGTGGTAGATAAAACAACACCTAATTGAAAAGGTGTAGGAGCAGGCTTGCAATCAAGCATGTTGAATCTCTAAAGCATATCAAGAGCATACTTTTGTTGCAGTATGGTTATCCCATCCGAAGACTAAACAACCTGTAGGCCCAAAAAATAGTGCAGAATTCCAAGGTCTGTCATCTCAAACTACTCTCTCAAGGCTTATTAAACACTCTGTATCATGGAGACTGAGCTACTTGTAATAATGAGATCATCTACATAAAGAAAAAGTATCAATAAGTCAGCCCTATGAAATTGAATGTAAACTGTAGAATTGAAATGACACCGAGTGAACTATGAAACAAGCAAGAAGGAATCTATCTTCTCATAAAAATCTTGAGGGGCTTGTTTTAGACCATATAAAGACCTCCAAAGCCTGCATACTAATGAAGATTCCTACACAAAACCATCAGGTTGCTCCATATAGATCTCCTCATGAAGGTATCCATGCAAAAAGGCACTCTTTGTGTCCATTTGATAAGTTGTCCATCCTTGTGAAGCTACAAGAGAGGTACAAGGTGAATAGAATTCATCTTGGCAATAAGGGAAAAGGTCTCAGAGTAATAAATACCCTTAACCTATGAAAAAACCTTTGCAAAAAGACATGCCTTGTACCTATCAATAGAACCATCTGCAACATACTTGATATGGTACACCCACCAATACTGAACCAACTTTCTTCCTTGTGGAAGAGGACAAAGATCCCATGTGTGGTTCTTCAATCAAGAAGAGTACTCCTCATCCATAGCCCTATCTCACTCTAAGTGTCATGTTGTCAGAGAAAAACTCTATGGATCATCTAAAATGGCATGACTCAAGAGGCCAGTACCTACAGTCTAAGCATGTGCGCAATGAGCATCAATAGGATCACCTACCAGAGTTTTGGCTTCATCAATAGTATCACAAGATCACTTGGGAACTCACTAAAAAAATGGTGGAGGTGGTGAGGGGGATCAATGTCAAGATCTTCCTCAGAGGATGCATAATCCTTTGGAGGAGTAGAGGAAGTACTGGGTAGTGGGGAAGAAGCTGGTGATGGTAGGTCCATCTGAGGATAACACTCATCAAACTGAACATCTCATTGAAACAAGACATCTCTGGAATTAGGATCAAACAACCTATACGCCTTCACATCCTCAAAGTAGCCAACAAAGATGAGTGGTCAGCTCTTCTTCTCCATGGATTTCCACTAAGTGTCTGGAATAAATTACCAAGCCTCACTACTAAAAATGCAAATAGTAGAAACATCAGGCTTGAAATGAGTCCAAGCCTCCTTAGGAGTTAAGTGTAACAATGCCTTGTGAGGCATCTAATTCTGAATATAATTGGAACAATTGATAGCCTTAGCCCAAAATGAAGAATTCATAGCTCGAGGTTGTATCATACAATTGGCCATCTCCTATAATTTCCCGTTGTTTCTCTCTACAACCCCATTATGCTAAGGGGTGTGGGGAACTGTGAACTGATGTTGTAAACCATGCTCAATGCAAAAATCTCTAAAAGACTAATTCACATATTCCCCCCATTGTTAGTGCATATACACCTGACAGAAAGACCAAACTACTTCTCCACAAATGTCTTAAAGATTCAAAATGAATCAAAGACATCAAACTTGTACTTCAAAAAGTACACCCCTGACACACACCATCACTACAAGAGATTTGAGGTAACCCAATCACTATCTCTTGTGTACTCATCTATTATAGATATTTGTAGTTGCCATGGCCAAAATGTACCTGCTAAAGCTTTCTCACTGTGTATGCATGTGTAATGAGAGCAACACCTATAGAATCAGAGCTCTTAAAGTCATCTAACTGATATCAGTGAGACTAAAGATCAACACTCCCTATAGAAATAACTAGGTCAGGATCATGGAGGTCTCAAATAACCACATCATGTGATGAGAACTCAATTGTCTTTCCAGAGCTAGAATGAAAAATTTGAAAGATAGATAAGAGGTTAGTAGAAATGGTCGAAACCAAGAGAATATCCTATAGTGAACCACCTTCTAAAGAGATAGTTCTTGAATGTGTGACTAAAATTTGTGTAGAATCACCAACTGTAATCTATGTAGTAAAACTCTGAGCAAGTGAAGTAACCAAATTAGGTGAGTGTGTCATGTGATGTGAAACTCCAGAATCAAGAATGCAAGTAACTATAGAAGATAATGCTCATGTAGAAAGAGCATGTCCTTTCCCTGAAGGAGGAGGTGGTGGCTTCAGAGAAGCAATATTGTGCTATTGCATGGCCTCCTCTAAAGCCTCAAGATGTTTCCAACACCTGGAAACTAGATGTCCTTCCTTGCCACAAAAATTGCAAGGATCACCTGTGAACATCTCAGTCTTGGAGGAAGACTCACCAGACTTAGAAGGTTTACCCTTTTGAGAGGGTTTCTAAGAATCTAATTTAGGAGTAGGCTTGGAGTAACTCTCACTACTTGTTGAATTTGTCTTGGGCTTCGATTTATGCTTATGCTTTCCTATAGATGTTTGAGCAACCAATGCCTATGTCTTTGAACTGGTAATAGTATCCAACTGTGTAAGCTTCAACTACTCTCTATTCAATCAATCAAAAAAGACCTCAAAAGTTGTCATGGTAAATCTAGGACCCAAGGCATCCATAGTGGAATGGAAGGTAGAAGAGAACATTTAAAAGTTTCCTCAAAGATTGGAGAGAATCGAGTAGATGCACTTCTTATCTATATTCTCTTCCTCTCATCCTTGTAACAAATTCCTCTATTGTTTGAACCTCATAAGAAAGTCCTTAATAGTTGGAAAAATATTGGGTACTAGAGAAGTAAGCTCTGGCTCAATCTGAAGTGCTTTGAACTCATTGATGGTGCCAAACAAGTTGTTAAACTTGTCCCACATTTCTTGAGGAGTGGAACACTCATCAAGATGAAACTATAAGCTATCTGAAATACTCAAAGAAATCAGACCCATGGCTTCATCCATCTTATTCTTGTGCTAAAAAGTATAGTATTGACTCTGAAAAACTGGTTGCATTGTATCTAGATGAGACCACAAACCCTTTGAGTGGAGAAGTCACTACATATGGTATTTCCATGTATGGTAGTTGTGTGGTTTTTAGAAGTACTAGACAAGAAGAGGTCTCGAGCATTATTTTAGAAGGGGTTTTTGAAGTTTCCTGGTATGCTGATATAATAGTAGAAAGTGACATAAAAACACCCCCTACAATGCAAATAACCAAACCCCAGCTTACAGAAGGAATGTGTAAACAAGAAAAGAGCAATATAGATTTAGATGTGAATCGCAAATACTTGGTATAAAATATTGGTGAAATAATAGAGAATCTATAAAGTTCTCAAGAAGAGCTTTCCAGCACTTTTTCTAGATCAAAAAATGGAGCTATAACAATGAAGTTATGCCCCCCAGAAGATAGAAGACATCAATAGACTTCAAGCACAAAAATAGGTACCGAATTGGAAAAAAATCAAAAAAATACCTTCTCCATTGTCTCCTTCTCTGAACTAGATTTCCAGTGCTTCTTTCGGATTGAAAAAAGACCCCCGTATGCTCAAGATATCACAAAAAAATGACAGGGCCCTCGGAAGAAGAAGAAATGAATTTATTTATTTATTTTTTAAATTAAAAAAACAAATTACCACCACTAGTGGTGTGGTGGTGGCTGGGTGGTGGAGCCAATGGAGGAGCAACCAGTCGAGTGGAGCATAATAGGATCGATGGTCGGGAGGAGTGGTGGGCAATGGGTGGCGGTGGTTGGCAGAGCAGTAGCTAGCTATTGGAGCCGCAATGGTTAGGATGACCGCTAGCGGTTGCTGGGACCGTTGGCAGTTTTGGTCACTGTTGGTAGTTGCTGGTGTAGATCCAGAATCAGTATGCAAAGAACATTAACAAATAAAGTAAACATTCACAAACCAAAAACTAAATTCACATATATGCTTAGACAAAGGAAGAAAACAAGAAGTGCAAACCTCACAAGAAAAAGCACTCCATGCTTTCTTGATTCTGTAGATGTGTCCTTTTGCTGTGGATGTATGCTCAAGATGCTCAAAAGCTGCTTCAATGGAGATGGGTAATGGAAAATTGGTAGCTTTGTGAGCTCTCAATTTGGCATTATAAGGGTATGGTTGATGGCTTTGGTTCTCAAAATAGCATGGTAACTTTAGCTCAAAGATTGTTGATAAAATGGCTTGGGATGGGATTCAATTTATAGGCTAAGGGGTAGAGGGATGGAGGGCTTAGATGCAAGGATGGATGAAGGCTTAAGGAGGGCTAAGATGCACTCAAAGGGGAGCACATGGATTGTGCTTGTTTAGCACCAATGGGAAGGTGACACTTGTCACAAGGAGGATGAGTGTGAGAGGGTAGGGTAAAGGGTCGGTTAAAGTCATGATGAGTGGGGTTGAGTATGTAAGAGGGATGTAAGAGGAATGAGTGTGGAAGAGGGAAGAGTGTGGAAGATGGGTGTAAGAGTCATGAGTGGGCTTGTAAGAGTCTTTTATGTTTTGTAAGAGCACTCATGACTTAGTGGTTGGGTTTTTTGAGGGGAGACTTTGGTTTGGATTAGGAAAGTCTTAAACTTGTTTAAGGAATGTGACAACATTAGGGGGTGGATTAGGCTTGGGTTTAGGATTAGATTAGGGATGTTAGAGATGTGCAAGTGGATGGCATTAATGAGGGTGGGCGAGTTAGTGGCTAAGCTTGGTTAGTATGGGTGGATGGGGTGGATTAGGCTAAATGGAGGATTAGAGATAGGTTAGGGATTTTTGAATTTGAGGATTTCATTTATCAAATAGATTTATTTAATAAATGGGGATTTTTGGAATTAGATAGAAGAATAGGATTTAATTGATAAATAATAGATTATTTGATTTATCAATTAGGACTATAGATGATTAATTAAATTAATCAACTAGGGATGGCAAAGGATTAATTAAATAAGAATTTAATTAATGATGCCTTTAGAGATGGCTAAATTAGATTACCAAAGCAGTGTAATCAAATTTTGGTGTCTACAGCTGGGACCGCTAATAGTTTCAGTGACTGCTAGCCCTCTTTTCAAATTGTAGGGGCCAAAAATTCATTATTTTTTGCAAATTTTTTATTTGTCATCTCTTGGATTGTGTGTAGAGGTTGTGCAGCCCTATTATACCAAAAAAATTGCCTCCCAAATCAACGTTGTCCAACATTGACAAAATTTATATGAGAATGGGGGTGTTTACGCCTTTTGAATCTGACCATGAGGTTTGTTTGGCCTCAAAGTGCTCCAAAAATCAAAGACCCCCCTATTTTCACAAAAAAAACCTGAAAAAACACTAGATTTGTTCTATCAAACCCTCATTCTTCTTTTTCTCCAAATACCTAACAAGTTGCATCAGATATGGCTCTAATACTATGAAGTATTTGAGCAATACAAATTCACAAAACCCGAAGAATACCTGCATGCAAGAACTTGTCACAGAGAAGAAAAAGGCAAGAAGAGGCAAGGGTTTTGCTCTAAAAATATGCAAATTGTATTCTCAAAAATGAAAAAGATAATAAATAATTACAAAAGACCAATCCTTATAAAAGGAGATAGAAAAACTAAAAGGGAGAACCTAAGAGGTAAATGACATTTAATAATTACTAATTAATTATTAGATGATAATGCAAAGTACATAAAGTGAAATCTTAAGAAGGGAGTAAAGATAATTTAATAAATTAAATTAAATTAACACTTTACTCTAACATATTGTTTACTTTGTCAAAAAATAAACAATACACAGTTGGGTTATGCAAAACAAAGATTGTTTAAAAGGAATTTAAATGTAATTTAAGTTTAGCATTTCTCTACTATTAACACAATATAAACATAGTTTTAACATATAATCAACAAAAAATTTAACATACCATCAAATGTGCTCGATTTCAAAAAAAAATCATTACTTGCTACTAATTAAACTTGACTCAATTCAAATACCAAACTTATTTGTAACTATTTGACCTTAAGTGTGATTGCTAGGTATATAAGGGTGATATTTCAAGGCTTGGCTTGCACTTGTCAATTCTATTTTTGAACTTGGTAAGAAAAATAAATGGTGATTTAATTATTATTGATTAGACATACAATTGATGAGGTGGAAGATAAAATAATTATTTTTAAAAAAATTAATCAACTTGTTACAATTCTAAACAAGATAAAGATGTCATTAATGCATCATAGATTGTTGTTGGAAAAACTATTTGTATTTTTGATGAGGAAAATTGAATTTTCTCCCTACCAAAAATAGTGTGGTCCAATAGAATGAATGCAAAATGTGATTTATAAAATAATGAGAAATGAGAAAAAGATTTAAACATTTAAAGTTTCATTCAATCTTTTAAATTCCATGATTTGATTGGTCAATTTAATTGAAAAATTGAAGTGAATGAATACATTAGTATCCTACCTCTAGCATGAACTAATAATATAATACAAGAATAGCTAGGGCAACCATTCAAAAAGTCAGAGTTTAATTGAGCTTAACTTTAGCAAAGTGGAATTAAAATTCTTCCTTTTGCTTACATTACAATTAATTATTTTAGAAGAAAAATATTTCCTTCTACTTATACTATTGTTAAAATATGAAAATATCTTTTTCCTTTCCATAAGATTGAATGATTTTAAATAATATCTAATTTTAGAAAGATATTTTGATTGTTTAATAATGAAAATATTTGTAAATTTATATAATTTAAATATTTATAAAATGATTTTTTCTCAAACTTAATTTTAAAATTGAAAAGGAATTTTATGAAATTTTAATTTAATTGTATAATTTAAACATTTTATTATTTAAATTATATTATAGTTAGTCTAATTAATATTTACTTAAAACTATTATTGAAATATATTTCTAAAATTTTATTAAAAATTTAATGAATTATATTTTATTAGATGTAAAAATATAGACATATTTAACTTTAATGATAAAAGATGATAACAAATATATTAAGTATTTTGAAAAAAATTATTTAGTTTGATATTGATTATTATAGAATTAATAACTACTATAGATGTTTTGTAGTTTGTATCTGAAAAGTGGATTGGCATTAAGAAATGAAATTCATAAACTTTTGAATCTATAAGAAAGTGCATGCTACACAAGGAGAATATAAAATGATATAATGATGTAATTAACATTGCCTACTACCCATTCATCAATCGCCTTCCCTCCCTTAGACTTTTTTGGGCTTTCAAAGATGTCCATCATTCATTTCATTGCTTCAAATCCTACTCTCTCTTTTTTCTTTGTTAAAGTTATAAATGTTTCTTTTATTAGCATGCATTTTCCTTGAAACACAATTCCAAGTCCACTCCCAAGTCCTTACATTGAATTTACCTATTGGATCTATAATTTTGGCTTTTTCCCTTAATCAAGTACCTTCCTATTGTATTTTTAACTCCCAAAGTTTGATACTTACACACTTTTGTTTTATTTATGTCACCTATTTCTTAACATGGCCTAAACCATCATTAAGAAAGTTCATTATGGCATCACAACTACTCCATGAAAGGGATTTTCCCATCTAAAAGTACAAGGGATTTTCTCATATAAAATTATAAGGGATTTTCCTATCTAAAAGTATATTGTTTAAATGAAACTTGCAAATTCACATATACATTTGGGCATTAGAGGATGAAGAAAAGCATGCATTGAAATTGTGGTGGTTTCACCACTATTGGCCCTTGGTTGTGATGTAGATGAGAGTCATTATTTTGGGAGGTCATAAATTAGCTTTGAAAATCTCCACACCATTTACAATTAGGGTCAATGAAAAAATCTCCCTATAGGCTTTGAGGAACTCCCACAAATTAATTTCAATAACAAATAATTAGCCGATAGGCTTTACTTGTGAGGGAGCTTGCGTATGGTTGCTCCAAATCTTGTCTTATGCCAAAACCACTAAAATCTCCAGTATTGAAACCATGTTCAGAAAGTTGTTTTTGTCTTCTAGGTTGTACCACATGCTAAAAATATTTTAACGTACACGTTTGCAGAACTCTATTAGGATGTAAGGAATGGGATAGATTGGAATAGATCTGTAGAAACTATGTTGCCCCTACCAAGCTCATGTTGATCTCATATTGATTTTGACAAGTGAGTGTCTACACACTTAAGTCATTTACTTAGTTCATGTCAAACAAGTAGTATATGCTGAGCACAACATGTATAAGTTAGACCATGTTGAGTCAACAGTGAGTGTTGAGTCACTCATGTGTCGAGTCACTCAAGTGCTGAGTAGGCAGTGTATGCCGAGTGATTCAGGAGCTGAGTAGGCAATGCTTGCCGAGTCATTCAAATGCCAAGTCACGATATTGAAATCAATATATGTCGAGCATCAAAGACTTCAGATGCCAAGTAACATAGTTTTGTCATAGTTGTTTATATTAGCACAAACTACTATGTAAACCATTTTTAAGCTGACTTACAAATTGAATTACAATAATGTGGTGATAAGGATGAATCTTAAGTTGGAATGCCTATTAAGTACATGCATCCAATCAGGTAAAGGGAAGGTTTAAGTGGCAAAATGGATGAATCACAGTCATTGATTCATACCTAACCCTAAGTCACCTAGGTCTTCTTAAGGAGGACAAACCCTAAAATTTCTCAGAGCATGAAAGGGAATGAATGAATGATCAAGCAGAGTTTTGCATGCACAAACTAGGACATTCATGGTGACCAAGATATTATGATCTAAAATTTTATTGTAGAATCAATTAAAGGAGAACAAAGGAAGGAAATAGTGAGTAGCAAAGAGACATCTGATCAAGAAGGATCAAGAATACATCATTTTAGAGGTGATTTGTCATCAAGCAACAAAGTGCTAACTATAGGATCAATGCTAAGACATTATAAAAAGTGAGTCAGTTAAAATCTTTTAACAGAGTAGTCCTAACAAGCTATATTGAAATCCTCTAACAAGGTGCTTACTTTATTGTGAGTTGAAGTCCTTTAACAAGGCACACTTTTAATAGGGTGTTGAAATCCTTTAATAGGGTAAGACCTCATAGTCTTTGTAAACCTTTAACAAGGTAGATCATGTTTCATGATCAAAAATCGTAACCTTCATTGGATACACTTTATTACTATAGTAGTGAAGATTTGTGGGTGTCACCCCCACCCTAGTTTTACCTTCTCATTGGAGGGTTTTTGGGTAATCATATATGGTGTCATATATGTGTGAATGCTTATTTGCTTACATGATTTAGATGTACATGCTTTACATGGTATTTCAATTTACTTATTTGAGATGGATGTGTGGTGAACATTTTATGGGTTAAAAGTTTAAACTATTGATTCAGCCCCACCCCCTGCCCACCCCCACCTCATAGAAGTTTTCCTTTCCTATTATAATTCCAATAGTTGGTATCAAAGCCTAGTTCTTTGAAAGAGAATCTTTGTAGCTTTGAGGAAAGATCTTAGAAATGGAAGTCTACAAGTTGGGAAAGATCACTGAGAATTGAGGAATTGAAATACAACTCATTCTACATCAACTGAATGAAGTAAGAGATGATCTAAAAAAATCATTGAAGAGAAGGAAGGAAATTTCTATTGAGGAGAATGACACACAATATAGAGAGATGGACACTAGTAAGCTATTTGCAAATAGAGACTCCAATGAATTTGATGTAGCAATTGCAAATCTAATGGAAAAGAACAGAGCCCAAGCTGAAGAAATCAGAAATCTCAAGTTAGAGCAAGAATCACAAGCCATACTACTATGTGAGGTGACTGAACAGAAAAAGAAAGCTATGGAAGAAAAATCCATGATTGAAGATGAAAAAAGAGTTTTGACTAGCACACTAGAAGAGAAATCATTAGAAATAACTAGGATTGCTAACATGCAATTAGAAAATTTGGGTCAAATGATGAATGCCAACCATGAATTGAATGCTAAGGATATTGAGATAACAACATTGAAGTTGCAAAATGAGCAATTGAATAATGAACTAAAAAGGGAAAAGGAACTTGTTGAAAGTTTTAATAAACCTAGTGAAGCCATCAAATACTTTGAGCAATTAATGAGATTCCCTAGATCCAACAATGATATATCTAGACTGGGATACGCAAGTACTAAAGAAGGAGAGTCATCCAAAATAATTGAAGAAAGGAATAACAAAGGTAAGAATTCCAAACCTACTTGTCATAACTATGGTAAGAAAGGACACACTGCCAATGTATTTAGGAGCAAAACTATAGATCAGAATGTTAAGCAAAAGAGAATGGGTCACTGTCATAAGTGCAACAAATAAGGTCATCAAGCACATGAATGTAGAACTAAGACCATGCACACTCAAAGATTTGAAGGACATTGTTATAACTATCAGAAGTATGGACATAGAGCTTTTGAGTCCATATCCAAACCCATGTGGCTATCAAATAGGCAAACAAAGGTAAAGAACAATGGTAACTTTTACAATTGGGACTATAATACAAGGTATAGTTGTTACTACTATCAAGAGTACAGACATATTCTTGAGAATTCTATAAGAACACACTTCAGGAGTGACTACAAAAGGTGGTTGAGTCAGACCACATGTTTCAGTTGTTTGAAGACTAGTCACATCAGTCAATATTGTCCAACAAGGTCAAAGGCACCAAGTTGTGAGTTCAATAAAGGCAAAGGTAAGGCAGACATTGAAAATGTCAGAAATGAAATGAACAAGACATGGAAGAAAAAGGAGGATTGTAGCACATCAAATGGAGAAGGGACCACTTCACCCAATGGGTCAGGTGATCACATCTCATGAAACTAAGCAATCAAGAGGTATGTGGGACTAGTATTCAAAATTTATATCATACATCAGTTCCAAAGAATTTAGTTCTAAAAATATTACATAAGCATGAATAATTATGCAAGGTGTTATTATGAATTAAAGAAAAATCTTTATGTTTTTCATCTTACTATCAAGCATGAAAAGTTTCCTATGATTGCCAAGTGAAATTGTAGAGGATGTTGAGCCAATAGACTAGCTACTTGTAGCCGAGCTCGTAATGGTTGATGAATGAATGAAAAGACTAGTGGATGCCAAGTGAGCCAAAAATTAGTTGATGTCGAGCTTATAGCTATGTAAGCACTTAGCATGAATTGCAGTATTTGATCGATTTCTGCTCATTTAACATCATTCAAAATTAAGAGAGAGCTACAAGAGCTAAAGGAAATTTGGAAATTTCATCTGAAGTGTTTGTAGGAGATTTGAGTAGCCATTTGACATTATTTCATCATATTTTGCAAGGTATTTATTTTGTGTCGAGTTATCTTATTTCTAATTTCGTAAACCCTAGTTTTGTAAAATGGCGTCTAGTTCTTGGAAAGAAAAAGGTGTAGAGGGAAAAGAGGTCTTAAATGTTTAGTTGGTTAGCAATGAGGTAAAACAACCTATTTTCAAGGCCATTCTAAACATAGCATTCAAACAAGATCCCTCTGGTGCGCTATCTATGATACCACTACAAGTTTTAATGATACAGGATGTCAAAAAATGTTATAATTGTAAAATTGGTAGTATTGGTGACATGGAAACTAGAGAAGCATATGGAAAACTATGTGAAAGTGGTATGTTAAGGGAAGAATTCAAGAGTTTAGAAAAGAAAGGGTTAACTCATGCCCTAGATTTCCCTAACATTTTCAAAAATGAATGGATTGGGATTGTTTTGAGTAGAATTCATGATAGTTCTGTGTGGTTGGATGATGGGCCAACCAAAATCACAAAGAGAATAATCCATAGAGTAACAAGGTATCCAATCCTAGATTGGCCAAAGACTATGAGAAGTGATTCCAAAGAAGTCATTGAAAATAACACGGGAGTTGTGTGGAACAAGAGAGGAATGACCATAGACACCATCATAGATCCTCTAACAGATTTTTTAGTAAGGGAAATTGCACATAAATTTTATCAATCAAGCAAATTGAATAGTGTATCCTACATTGCAGTAGATATGGGTTACAAGATTGTGAAGAAGGATCATACATATGATCTTGTCGAGCTGCAGTTACAAAAATTGATTGAAAACTTAGGAGCAATAATGAAAACAAAGAGTGCTCGGTATAAATTTGGATCTATTTTTATATGCATCTTCTTTTATGTTCAGAACAAATTTCCTACATTTGGTACTATTGCATGGAAGACAAATAGGTCTATTGTAGTTCAAATTGGAGAGTTCATTGAATAGTTAGGTGAAAACTTTGAGTCAATAATGACTAGTTATTTTGAGGACTTCAAGTAATCCATGAAAAAGAGATTAAGGATTCCAGTGTCGTTATTGGAAAAACATTATGATGATGTTTGTTTCCTAGTTGATGTTGATTACACATTTGTACGAGCAGAAATTCCAAGAGTAAGATGTTTGAGGCCATTAGGTTATGAAATTAATGTTGATGAGGTCTTTGCAGCAATAACAACATTACTTGCAGAAGAAGTAGACAAAGATGCCAAAGCTTTTGGTAACTATGAGATGGCAAAATCAAAGATTACTATGGAGTTGAAGAACTGCCTCTATCATCAAAAGGAAGGAGAAACTGGTAAAGAAATTAAAAGCTAAATTTAGTGAAGATGTCAAGTAGGAAGCTGAAGAAGAAGAGGAAGAGGATGAAGAGGAAGAAGACACTCAAATTAAAGCAACACTTGCATTGACACATGGAAAGGGTGAAGATCAGCAAGAGGAAGAAACAGAAGCTGCAGAAGGTGCCAAGGAGAAAGAAAAAGTCGAGGAAGCACCTATTGCTACTAATCCAAAGAAGAGAAAGGCTAAGGCACAAATAGTGACAAGACTTAAGAAGGTTGCTAAACCAAGCTAGCCCAAACCTACAACATCTACCACAAGGGCTAGTACACATTTCATTGCACAAAAGGCTAAAGAGAAAGCCAAGCCTATAGAGCAAGAAGATGGAGCTCAAAAAATACCAAGGAGAAAATATATTGCTCAGGCTGAAACTGATGAGGAAAGGACTGAATATGATGAAAACAGCCAATTTCAGGTGGTGAGTCATAATCCATCTTTAGATCTAGACAACCTATGTGAGAATGTTAGAAATAATGTAGATTTATCAGGATTTTGTCACATTGATTTTGAAAATCTTGGAAAAGTTGAAACCAATCAAGTGGAGGAGGCAATATATGCCATGATGGCCAATTTTAAGAAAGCCCCTCTAGAGATTGCCAACTCCATGCCTAAATGTTTATATGAAAGAGTTGAGAAAAAATGGCATTATTGTTTGAACTTAGAAAGGAAAATAAGGGAAACATCCCTCGCTCAAGTTATGCCTAAACTTAGCAAGGCACGGATAGCTAATTCCATAAAGAAATATGTTTTTAGATTTGTTCCTAAATATAGAGCATTCAACATACTGCAAAACAACATTGAAGATGTTGTAAAGAAGACTACATAGATGTGGAAAATTACATATGGACTACCTACAATCAAAGTAGGAGAACAAGAGCCTATTCAGGTTAAAGATGATGAAGATGATGATGATAATAATGAAGGCACAATTAAGGGAGGTACTAAAATGAATGTAACTGATGAGGCAATAGCTGAGAAAGAGTAGCAATAGGAATAGAGTGTACAAGATACACAAATGCCAAATGTTAGCCCTCCACAAATAAAAAGTGTAAATACCGAAGTTGTCACAGTAAAGGATGTTTCTAATCTCACTGTTCAAAACATCAATCCCCTAACAGAGGAAGACTTGAAAAAGATACTTAATCAATCTACACTATAGGCTAAATTGTGTAACAACCCTGTATTGGTGAGTGTAGATGAACTTCAAAAATTAGTGACTAAAATTATAAGGGAGGAAGTGAAAACATAAGAACCACCTACCATCACCCCTCAAGTCACAAGTGTACCAGAAGTTGCACCAGAAAAGTTTGAGACAATTGGAGAAGATAAGGAGGATACATAGAGTCAAACAGGTCAAATAGATTCATCTGCACCTCTAGCACAAGTTCAAGGTACAATTCAAATAAATGAGGCAAAGAAGGACAAGCCTGAAGAGATTGAGTTGACACCCAAGTCGAAGGAGCAAGTAGCAATTCAAGCACTGGTAACTTTACCAGCATCTAGCACTCCTTCCAATCACACTCTTCAAAGGCCAAGCACAGATGCAACACCTTTGCAATTCTTAGTGTTGAGTCCAAGTTCATCAAAGGTAGAAGAGTAATAAAATATGGAGATGTAAGCCTAGATAAAGAAATTATTTGCCTAAATTTGATCTTGCAACAATAACAATTGAGCAGATGGGTATACTTCAAGAAGCCTTAGCTAGAAAGAAACATCAAGAACTACTTAGAAGGGAGCGTAGGTAGAAGGAACCTTTGCTTGATATTAAATATATCTTCTTGGATGCATTCAGTCTACCTACTCCAGATGAAACAAAGTCACTTATCGAACAATTGACCAACATAGTGGAAAAGGTAAGTGATGTAGACATTGATACTAATGCAAAATTATTAGAATGGTCTAAGAAAAAATTTCAACATTAAGTGAATGAGAAGATATCCAATGATATAGCACTTATACAAGTTGCATTGGCAACTAAGATAGACAGTGTGAAGAAGGTACTTGAGAACATTTTCTCTCTATACACCAAATTGTGTAATCCTACACTCTTCACACAAGAAATAAGGAATCACATCTTGAGCTTGGAAAGTCAAATGCAGTCATCTGGAGCTAAATTTCCCATGACTCTGGCTCAAAGTGAGAAACACTTTAGGACCCTATTGCAAACCTAGAGTCAGTTAGCGGCACTATTTGTAGATGAAGCCAACATAAAGGCCAAACTGATAAGCATCCAGACTACATTGACTCCTCACATGGAGATTTTGCACAAAGAGTTAGGCTATGTAGAAACTCTTATCAAGAAATACCCCAATCTTTCTACATTAGATGGCCTAGTTCACTTTGCTGTTGAGCTGGCCATCCAAATTAAGTCTTCGGAGGTAGCTTGTGACAATTGGTATGCCACTCTTAAGATTATTCTTGAGGTCCATAAATATTTCTTGGAAAAACACACTATTAGTGTATAACCCATTGACATCAGTGTCAAAAAGAGGGAGAAAGAGCAAGGTGGAGTAAGAGCATGGGAGAGAAAGCACATAACAACAAGCAAGTGAAAGAGTATCAGTTGAGGCACATCTACTCAGTAGGAGTAAGATTTTGAGCATAGAATCATATCAAACAACTCAGGGGGAGTTATAAGATTTTTTCACAGTTGTTTGTATTGGCAAAAACTACTATGTAAACCATTTTTTAGCTGACTTACAAATTGAATTATGATGTTTTGGTGATAAGGACAAATCTTAAGTTGGAATCCATATGAATTACATGCATCCAATCAAGTAAAGGGAAGGTTTAAGCAGAAAAATGGATGAATCATAGTCATTGATTCATACATAACCCTAAGTCACCTTGGTCTTCTTAAGGAGGACAAACCCTAAACTTTCTAGGAGTGTGAAAGGGGATGAATGAATGATCAAGGAGATTTTTGCATGCACAAACCAGGACATTCATGGTGACCAAGGTATTATGATCTGAAATTGTATTACAGAATTAGTTAAAGGAGAATAGAGGAAGGAAATAGTGAATAGCAGAGAGACATATGATCAAGAAGGATCAAGAATACATCAGTTTAGAGGTTATTTTTCATCAAGTAACAATGTGCTAACTGTAGGATCAATGCTGAGACATTCTAATGGGTGAATCTGTTAAAATCTCTTAACAGCGTAGTCCTAACAAGCTATATTGAAATCCTCTAATAAGGTGCTTACTTTATTTTGAGTTGAAGTCCTTTAACAAGGCACATTTTTAATAGGGTTTTGAAATCATTTAACAGGGTAAGACCTAACAATCTTTGTAAGCCTCTAATAGGGTAGACCTTTCACAGGGTAGATCATGTTTCATGATCAAACACTGTAACCCTCATTTGATACACTTTATTAATGCAATCATGAAGATTTGTGGGTTTCATCTCCACCCAATTTTTACCTTCTCACTAGAGGGTTTATGGGTAATCATATCTGGTGTCATATATGTGTGAATGATTATTTGTTTACATGCTTTACATGGTATTTTAGTTTACTTATTTGAGATGGATGTGTGGTGAATATTTTATGGGTTAAAAGTTTAAACTACTAATTCACCCCCCCCCCCCCAGAAGTTTACCTTTCCTATTGTAATTCCAACAACACATTCTTCCAGGATCTCTTTGCAGACATAAGGAATTTCATTCTAATTGCCCTACCAAGTATAAGGAAAAACACACTACATTATATGGATAATTATCCACTTTTTTCCTTGGCTTTTAATTTCCACGACATTAAACAAAGAAAAACAAAAAAAAATCTCATTCTATAAAACAAAGCACAAATTAGAAATTTAATTTGTAATGGTCAGAATTAATCAATGATCATCTAGGATCTCTCCTTCTCTCTATGTCATCCTAGCCAAAAGTTAGCTATCAATTACTAAAGATTTAATTTAAAAAATTGAACAACCATCCTTTTGATATTCCTGATTGCATGTCTGATAGCCATCATTGTCTTTCTAAAAAGTCAAAAATGTAGACTCCCAATAGGAAGAGGACCCTTACAAGAACCACAACTATCTATTGAAACCACATATTAAACACAGGACAACAGTTGCTCATCTTTGCTAAAAATATGATATTCTCCCTTCCACAATTTATTTATTGCCTTATTCTCTTTTAAGAAATGATGGTAACATAGATTTGGCCATACTTTTCTTAGTTTTTCATATGTTGTGGTAATTAGTTAATAAGGATCTTGAGTTATCTATTGAGTTGTGCCTCCATGAATATTTTTTGTCTTCCTCTAGAGATATTTTTTATAATTGAACAACAAATCATTTAGAATTTATTTTGAATTTTACGTACAATTATTTCATGTTTACATTATTGTTCTATAGATTAGATCAAACTCAAGAATCATTAGATCAATTTAGCTCCACCCATAGTTCTCTACCCAATCTACAAATAAGGTTTCCTCTTCCACAACATGCTAACAATTTCTTTCTTCTGCATAGCTTGGTTTTTAAGAATGACTTTGATAATCACAAGAGAAATTATTCATTTCTCTCTTTAAAATATGGGTAGACTAAAATTAGGATTTTGGGTTATGTTTCATCATAGCGTGCATAATTATTTCAACACAATTTTATTTGAGCTTTAGCTACAAAACCGTAGATATTTCTTCTCATCAGATAATTAAAAATCATGTTCAAATTAATCAATAAGATATATTGTGCACAGATGTTGTTCTTTTAAAATAAAGCGTATGTTTTTTATTAGATTGATTTTGGTAAAACAACATCCTAAATTTGTGATGGTATCTTGTTCAATACAACTGCCAAGAAACATAACAAATAAATGGTCTAGATGGAGAACAATTTCTCTTTTGAGAAAAAAGAACTAAAACTAATCCTGTTCTCTCATAGGATTCGTGTATAGAAAAACTATTCTTAGATCTTCCTTTATTTGCATCATAGTTTATCAACAAATTTAGAGAGGAGACTATCAACTAAAAAGAAAAATGAATAATAGTGTGTCAAGGATAAGATAATGCAAAAAACATAGCCATGCTAGCTCATTATCAATACTATGTAGTTGTGTTCTCTACTTCTCGCTACAACATGCACTTGTACTCCTACTTTTATAGCTTCAAATAAGTAACTCGATGTCTACCAAAAAAATAATTCTTAATATTAAAAAAATCAAGAAAAAAATAGAACTTTAATTTCAACATCTAATTCTTTCTTAAGGCTGCTCCATTCCTTTCATTCTACTAACACTATCAAAGAGAACTCTTCCAACAATACCAAACTAACAACAACCGGAATATGTAAGTTTCAAATAATTTATTTTCATTACTTGAAGTACAAATAGAAAGTTACTAATTTAAAGTTGATAATGACAAGATGTACTAATTGAAAAACTTATTTCAACATATGGCTCAAGGATTTAACTGTAGGATTTAGTGTACGAATGATGCAAAACCCAACTTCACAGAATCCACAAAGATCACTTGCAAGAAAACGACCTGTTACAAGGAAGAGAGAAGCAAAGAAGAGAAGAGTGGCTCTCAAAGATGAAAATATTCAAGAGAGAAGATAATTAATCAAAAGTGTTACAAAATACAAGGGAGTCAATCCTTATAAAAGGAGATCAACCATTCCCAAAAAGGAAACCCTAAAGAGATAATGTGACATTTAATAAAAGAAAAAATATATATTAAATGTCACATTCATGAAGAGACAAAAGTCAAAACTCCAATAGTTAAATCTTAATAGTAAGTAAAAGATAATAAACCCTTTACTCTAACATTTACATGCCAAATAAAAATTTGGCTATCTAAATATGATTGTTTGTTACAATGTATATGATACCAAATAAGACAAGCAATGACATAATTGTGCATATTGAAATATGATGAACACAATATGTATCACTTCTTAAGCCTTTTTATTAAATCTTTTACAAGTTTATCTACTCCATTTCTATGCAACAACTAGTAATTCTATTTTTTTAATCTATAACAATATGAAATCACTAAAATTTTCAAAAAGTTATTAAAAAAAAAGTGCCAAAATAAAAAATAAAAAATTCTACTTTTAACTTGTTTTGTAATAAATAATTATAGTGTACTTATTGCAGACTAATTAGGTGTCATTGCTAGTATTGAATATGTTGAACTATTTGAGTTGACTATATAAACATTTACATCACTATATAAACATTAGTAGTATGATTTAAAATATTCATTGAAAAAAGTTTTAAATAGTCAAATTCAATTCAGTTTTCTTTTTTAAAGAAATTTAGAACAATCACTATTGATCATACATCACATTGTAAAGGTAAAATTCAAATAGGATATAGCCTTACCAGTGGAAAATATACAACCACAACTGAAGAAAGCTGAAAACGAAGATTGAAGAGGGATTGAATATGCTCCATGTGAGAATTGTTACCTGCATTGATCAAAGTAGAGCAAAAAAATAATGGCAAATTTGTAAAAGCATTTTTCTATGCAGCTAATGAAAGCATATTCATGGGTACCCAGACAAGTGTGGTTGTAACAATGAGGAACATAAATCTCTTGTCAAGAAATGGAATGAAAAAAGAAGGAAATTATGAAAATGGTGGAGGATATGATTCAAAAGGAAAATGATTTGAAAGAGGTGTATGGAAGTTTACAGTATAAAATTGGGGGTAAAACTATGGGAGAATTGATATTGGAGAAGCTTGATCTTGATGTTTGTAAGTTAGAAGACAAGGTTGTCATGATTGCATTGGAAATTAAATCTTGTGGATTGTAGGGTAAGTTTATTAAGGGAACTAACTAACTTTTCTAATTGAAAGAAAAAAAAATTGAGAATACTAATTAGTTGGAAAGATGTTGACATTGTTTATTTATAATAATAAGAGTATTTGAAAAGGACGTGACATTTAACAATACAAAGCAAGTTGTTATAGATATTATTGAAATCACAAATAAATTATATTTTTGTGTGTTTGACTTGTATGTAGACCTATTTTAGGTTTTAAATATTGAATCATAAATTATTATTATATGTTGTTGTGTTTTTGAAAGAAGAGTAGAAAGGAGGTTCTACTTTTTAAATGTTAAATCATACAAACATTATCTTACTAAGTAAAATGTGTGTTACCTTTTCTTTACATTGTTTTATTTCATATTTTTTCTATATAGTTTGTAGTAATTTACTCATATTTTATAATGAAAAAAATAAATTATAATATAAATATTGATAATGGTCTTTTATTTAATATCAAGTTCTTACTCAAGGAGTATAATTAAGTTCATAAAATAAAGTGTGTATTTTTAATAGAATCTTTATTTGATAAAGAATAAAATTAATTAATTATTTGTAATTATGAAATGAAAAAAATAATATTTTTTTGACTATACATGTCATTATGTCATTCATATTTTATTTTGTACATGTCAATATTATCTAAGTTTTTTGTAGGCTTTTGTATAACATGGTTGGAGATAGTTTTGTATTTACTCTACTATTTGTGTCTTGATGTTCAACTTGTTCATAAAATTTTAAGTTTTTCATTATAATTTATTTTCATGAAATCACTTGTTACAAAAGCAATTGCAGCCAAATAAAACCTAAATATTTGTCTAAAATTAGAAAGCTTAAACAAAAGTTAATCTTAGTTGGGTAAGTGCACAAAGTTGTGGACCAAAAATATGCCATTTTTTTTTTCTAATGTAAGGTATAGGGCGATCATGCTATGGTCTGGGCAGGACAAGCCTAAGATAGGTAGTGCACTCACGCTATTTAAAAATAATGAATCAAGTAGTGTGATCCTAATGTTGATATTTTTTATTTTAAAAAAACCAAGACCCATTCCTTATTTCTCTCTATGAATTTGTGTTTTCTCTCTCTTCCAAGGAGAAAGGAGCATGTACACCCTATCACTACCCTTTTTAAACTATAACTTACATCAAATATGGCTCCACAATGTTAGAAATCCCAAACTGCTCAAAGTGGTATGAATTTTAACTCTTGTTTTTGTTAAATTTTGTGTTTTTTAATGGTTTTTTTAAATTTTGATTTGGGGATTGTTTAGTTTTTTAAAAATAGTATTTGTTTAATTGCTAAGTAATGTAGAGAATCCACCACCAAATCCACTTTTGAACAATCAACCACCTAATCCACCAAACCCTCCATGAAATTAACCTAAAAACCCTCAAAATGAAGAACAACCACTTCCACGACCTCTAGCAATTGAAAGACCTCCCCCAAGAACCCAAGAATTTTTTTTAATGAAATTGAAAGATGGAAAATGGAGTTAGAAATAATTGTTAGGAGGTTAAAGGTTTTTCTTCATAATAATCTTGGTAGGGAATTATTGTTATAATCCCTTGAGACCATTTTGGGTCAGGTCACGTCAGTTAGTGGTCAACTGAGCCTATGGCATAATAAAAGGGAAGAACAAAAAAGATATTGTGCTAATAAATTTTCCTATGAAGATGTAAAAAATAAGAAGATTACCAAAGATGACATAAGTGCTTTGTTTAAAAAGCTTAGAGATCAAGAGACATTGAGAACTACAACTAAAAGGTTTCCCATCCATTGGTGCATTCATGAAGGTATTAAAAATAACTTTTGGGAAAAATGGTTGATGGTGTTTGACGCCCCTCCTTGTAAAAATCATGAGGTTGCAAGGTATTTATTGAGGAAACTATACTGTGATTTTGTCCTTGGGGAGATCACCAATTATTTTGATATTCTTCCTTCTTAGGGTAGAGGTGGGGGATCATCATTTGATAGGCCAAGGGCACTTTGTAACCCTAATGTTGTTAAGGAACCTATTGGCAAGCCGCAAGTGGAGCATGTTACTATTCCTTTTGTTGTGAAGGAACACTTAGAGGCCAATACTTTAGGCACTATTAGAGCTTTGATTCAGGTTCTAAGGTATTTCTTGAGGAAAATGTATTATGAGTTTTGTCCTTTGGGAGATCTCCAATTATTTTGATATTCTTCCTTCTCAAGGTAGAGGTGAGGGGTCATCATTTGACAGGGGCACTTCGTGACCCTATTGTTGTTACGGAACCTATTGGCAAGCTGTAGGTGGAGCATGTTACTATTCCTTCTATTGTGAAGGAAGACGTAGAGGTCGACACTCTAGGCACTATTAGAGCTTTGACTTAGAGCCTCATTCATTATGCCTCTCCTTTAGTCGAGGATGAGCCCCCTCATACTAGTGGTCACATGTGCATGTCATGTAGATCTCTATGCATAATTGACACTTGTAGGAGACCAGATGAAGATGTTGGGATGATGACAGATGACTTCCTCAGTGCCATATTTGGCATTGATACAAAGGTAACTATAATTAATTATATTTTAAACTATTTTGATCACATCTTATATTTATGTGAATGACTAATTAATTACTATGTATTGACATTGTTCAAAAATCAAGGCTAAAGTGTTATTGGCACTAGTACTAATCCCTTGGGCTCTTTTTACACCACATCGATGACTCCATAGATATGTATCAATGTATTCATTTAAATTGATAATTTTTTATAATGCATTCATATCAAAGCTTAACTCAAAACTTGTATCCATCTAAATTAGATTTGTGCTAGACCATCGACTTTCACATTGGACTCTGAGCATGGGCATGATACCACTCATGTACAAGTATATTCATTTGCATGTTAATTTGTTTCAATTAAATATATTTATTTAACAAATAAATTAATAATTTACTTGTTTGGCTTATTATATGATCATATGCAGAGTCAAAGTGGTCACGATGATGTTGATTTGGGGTCACCTGGCTTTCGAATGAGTTCATTTTCCTTAGAGGTATATACATATTCCAATGCATTTTAATTTGTATGTCTATATTACATTATTTTGCACATGAATGTGATTAATTTGTGATGTCTAATAGATTTACATACATTTGCAATAAGTAAATGTTGTACCTTCAAGACCAACACCACACAATGAAGTACATGGTGCTACATTCACAAAGGTGCACAGATATTTTTATTGATAATGTGGCATAAGAAAATATGTATTCTTGATAACTGCATCTAATTCTCGTGTTGTATCATTTTTAGCTAATGGCATTAGATGCTCCTCCATATCTTTGTCATTGTATTGATCAGGTAGTCATTGTTGTTGTTAGTTTTGAGCCATTGACTAAGGTATGAAAGAGTTTGCATTACAATTTAGTTAGTATTAAAATTAGATATGATATTCATAAGTACAATTGGGTGATAAATTTGATAATTGTTGTAGAGTCTTAGTACTCTCGATCATTTGTGTGCCAATGGGGTGGATGTAGATCAGGATTATCAGCTAGTGGTAAGAAAATATTCTATTTTATGTGTATGTCTATTTAATTTGTGATTTATAATAGTTATTGATTCACATATAGTTTTTATTGTAACAAGTCAAGTTACAGAAGAGTCTAGACCGACTCACTAGTGACCATGTTAGAAAGACCCCATCATTTGCAATATCTCCCTCTTCTCAATTATCAAAGACAACCAGGGATTTTCTTTCTTCCCTTAGTGGGAAAGAGTAGATATCTAGGGATTTACATTTTATGCCTATATGGTATTATTAGACATACATTTTGTATATTGTTTTTGATGTATGTCATTTTTAAAATATATTTCATGTATGATATTATTAGAATACGATTATGATGTTTCAGATTACTAATGTATGACATCATATGATATTGTATGAGATTTTTGGATAATGGAATTATTAGACCTTATGGAAACAACTTTGAGTTTTTATTATCTCATTGGATTTGATGCTTGTATTATGGGATTGGTTGATTGAATGCTAAGATTTGATAATTGTGAATTTTAAGATGCAATGTTTTGGAAAATCAAGAAATTTCATAATGCATATTGTCTTAGACCTATGAGAATGTTTGTTCATTTAGAGATTAATAATTTAGAAATTTTAGTACCTTTATGTTGGCTGAATTCTTTGTTGAAATTTGTGTCTAGTGCTACATGAATGATTTTAATGTATGGTGGATGTCCCTCTCTTTTTTTAAATTCCAATGTTATGCATGATTCCATATTTTGCACAAGTATGAGTAAGGGAGATCAATTCCATTTCTTTCAATTATATTTGAACATGATTAAATAAATATTCTTCAACATTTAACTCTATCATCAAGTTTTATTCATTCCTCCTCACATTTTAGAAAATAATTTGGATGCATCACCCATGGCTCCTTAATTACCTTGGAGAAATTATTCAAACACTTCATAATGTGTCATCTCTTCTTCCATACAATTCACATTCTTTGAAGGTATTTTGTCAAGGAGTTTGTGTGCTTTATATATTCTCACATGACCAATATTAATGGTGCAATACTCATAAGCTCTTGGGGACACCTAGGTATGACATGCATGAAAGAATTCCCAATGCTCAATGAGGGAAATGGGATGTCCCCTAGAAGTTACCTTGCCAACTAGACCTAACAGAGCTAAATAATGGTCTCACGATGAATGGATTGAAAGATGATCCATTTAGCAAATTTGTGTTGTGCAAAAGAGTAAGATTTTGTGTCAATTGAAATGTATTTTCCAAAACCAAACCATTAGGACCATCAAAAAAGTGGAGCTACATGCACTTGCACCTTGGGAACACCTTACTTGTGCACTTCATGGAACTTCAGTAACTGTCATGAGGTCCAAAATATTGCCCTTAAAAAATTATTGTTTGGTTTGACTTAGTGCATCTTGGGGACACTTAGGTATGACATGCACAAAGAAATTTTGATGCTTAATGAAGGAAATGGGATGTCCCCTAATGTTTACCTGGTCAACCAAACCTAACAAAGCTAATGGAATGGTCTCATGATGAATGGATTGAAAGATGCTCCATTTAGAAATTTTCCACTATGCAAAAAAAGCAAGATTTTTTGTCAACTAAAACATGTTCACCAAAAAAAAAAATGAGGGCCATAAAAAAACAAATCTACACACACACCTTAGTTTTTCACTTCACGAAACTTTGGTAACCGTCATGAGGTCCAAGATATTGCCCTTCCAAAACTATTATTTAGTTTGACTTAGTGCATCATGGGGACACCTAGGTACGACATGTATAAAAGAATTCTCAATGCTTCGTGAGAGAAACAGGATATCCCCTAGTGTTTTCCTAGCCAACTGGACCTGACAGAGCTAACATAATGGTCTCACAATGAATAGATTGAAAGATTCTCTATTTAGCAACTTTCCACTATGCAACAAAGCAAGATTTCGTGTCAACAAAAATTTTTTCGCCAAACCAAACCATGAGGACCATCAAAAAATGGAGCTACATGCACTTACACCTTGAGAACACCTTACTTGTGCACATATGGAACTTTAGTAATCGTCATGAGGTCCAAGATATCACCCTTCAAAAATTATTGTTTGGTTTGACTTAGTACATCTTGGGGACACCTAGGTATGACATACATGAAAGCATTCTCGATACTCCATCAGGGAAATGGGATGTCCCCTAGTGTTTAGCTAGCCAACTAGACCTAAAAAAGTTGACAGAATAGTCTCACAATGAATGGATTAAAAGATTCTTCATTTAGCAACTTTCCACTATGGAAAAAATAAAGATTTTGTGTCAACTAAAAGTTGTTTTCCAAAACTAAAACATGAGTACCATCAAAAAATGGAGCTAGACACACTTGCACCTTGGGAACACCTTACTTGTACACTTCACATACATTCGATAATCCTCATGAGGTCCAAGATATGGCCCTTCAAAAAATGTTATTTGGTTTGACTTAGTGCATCTTGGAGGCATCTAGGTACAACATGCATGAAAGCATTCCCAATGCTCAGTGGGTGAAAAAAGATGTTTGCTAGTATTTACCAGGCCAACTGGACCTAACAAAGATGACAGAATGGTCTCATGATGAACAGGTTGAAAGATGCTCCATTTAGAAACTTTTGACTACATTAAAAAGAAAGATTTTGTATCAATTGAAATTTGTTTTCCAAAACCAAATTGTGAGGACTATTAAAAAAATAGCTACACACACTTAAACCTTGGGAACACCTTACTTGTGCACTTCACTGAACTTTAGTAACCATCATGAAGTCCAAGATATGACCCTTCAAAAATTGATGTTTGGTTTGACTTAGTGCACCCTGGGGACACTTAGGTATGACATGCATGAAAGTATTCCCAATGCTTGGTAAGAAAAATGAGACCTCCCCAAGAATTTACCCAGTTAGTTAAACCTAATGGAGCTAATGAAATGGTCTCAAGATGTACAGATTGAAAGATGCTCCATTTAGCAACTTTCCCCTACACATAATAGGCCTTTATTACACTTACTGATATAAAAAGACTTGAACACATGAAATAACCTATCTTACTCTGCATGATGGAGTCATTTGCATTTGAAAGTGAAATAAATATCTTTATATCAATGCAATGAATTTGTTTCAAAAATCTATAGTTTGGAATATTGATTGCAAAATTAAAATAACATTCATCTCTTTATATTAATATTATGAATATCTATTTACAACTTAGCTCTATTTAAAGCATCGATAGGAAAGAGGTAAGGAGAAAAACCCTCTGGTCTTGCCCAAAACAATATATGACATTTATAAACTTTGTTAATCTCATGATTTTGTAATTACATCTAATTCAATGAACCATCCAGATCTTCTCTACTCTTTATTGTCTCAAGTATTTCCTCATGTTCTAACTCGCAAACCTTCTAAAGAGTCTTATTATGTGATTTTCCTCTGTATTTGATCAAGTGGACATTTGATGCAATGACAAGCTTCAAATTTAATGAACAATCTTCCTCTTGGTTTCCCAATTCTCAAATAACCACAAGCTAGGGTTCTTCATACCATACCATCTAAGTTATATACTGGTTACCACCACTGCACCTATATGGTATTTTAAACCTTTACCATCTATAATTGATTGATCCAATTCATGTTTTTCCTAGACACAATAACACAAATAATAATATGTCCCTTCTTCATTTTCTTCAAGTACAAGTACAACAAAAATATGACCTGCAATAATAGAAACATAATGTGCTCATCAATTTACCAATTAGTTAGATAAAAGTACAAAGTTACATACTAAATTTACATTGATACACACACACACACACACACACACACACAACCTAGTTGGACCAGATCAAACAAGCAATTAAAGTCAATAGATAATTCCATCTCTACCATTTCCAATGCTTGTGGGGGGCAATAGGTGTCAACTAGAATCAAAACTCATAAATGTCATTTGTCCACCCATTGATTTGATTCACATCCATCCCAATATTCCTCTGAACATGATTGGCAAAAGCATGTCATTTGTCATGTATGGATACTCCATGAACCTGCATCAGAGCTTTTAAAAGAGTTTATCTCACTCAATCCTATCAATGTACAACAATCCTCATATGGTGCAATATTAGTATTATCTATCAGCCAAAAAAAAATTGAATTATAGATTCACCTTCCTTACGTAGACTCATTGTAGTATTACACCAGTCTACGATACTTTTTGCATCTGAAAATGTTGCTCCATCTTTGTACTTTAATTCTTCATGAGCTAAGGCTCTTTTGATATGCATCTGCACCATCATGCTCTCCCTTTCCATGACCAGCCTCTATGAAATTGCACATATACTAGATACTAGTCAACCTATGCATACATCTCAAACAATAAAACATTAATGCATTCTTGAATTGGGATGCACACTTGTTTGACCAAATGATGTGTTAACGATATGATATGCCCCTATTAGCCAAATCGCCATAAAATAGTTGAAAGCAACCATGTACAAACTCTATAGAATAAGATCAATCATAACTAATGTAAAAATGGCACTCCCTCAATATCTTCTTGTCCTCCTTTATGATTTTAGGTGAATGGATGAATTCTATATGAGAAATTATGGAAACTCCTTGAGAAGTATAATACTCTACTTGCACCTCATTTTGTGGTATAGTGTGTAGTTCTCTATGAATTTTACAACTAAAACAATGGTATCTAATTAAAATGTGTACTTGCACAACTTGAATTGAAAATCTAAACATCGTGCCCTATGTGTATGCCTTGCTTATTCATAAATAAATTTTCTCCCAAAATATCTTCATGAACTCATATACTAGAATCTTTTCAATCACTAAAACACATATTTTTATTGGAAATTTCTTCAATGCTCCCCTCAAGATTTGTGACAAGGGCTTAACCACCTCTTGTATACTATAAGTTGAGTGGTTATTGTATGCGTGAAAAATCTACATGTTAGGAGCACACTCAAACAAGGAAAAGTTAGTTGTAAATTTTCATATAAGAAAGATTCAAGCAATGAAACAACTAAACAACTTGTGTTTTACTAAGCTAAACAACCGACAAATATGATTCCCACACAACCTTAGAGTAGCTCAACAAGGGCACCCAATGTGGACCTTGTTGGTGTGCTCTAGTTGGAGGGATATGGATGTGCTCTCCCAAACACAACAATTTGAATCCCAAAGAGGTTGAAATGCAATGCAAGATGAGATATGAATCTAACTAAGATGAGTGAGGAATGCTTCAAGAGGAGGCTATGGAAGAAGAAATTCTCAAAACATCCTAAGAAGTGAAGGTGAATGCAAGAAATAAAACTAAAATATCAATGCAAGAATGAAATGAAATCTAGCAACTACCAAGGGGTTAGTAACAATGCATAAAATCACTAAAATTCACTACAAAGCTCTAAGTCTAAACTAGTATGATAACAATGCAAATGGAGGAGGTGAAAAATGCTTGAGACAAGGGCTCTATTTATAGGTTTGAGAGAGGCCTTGGGGAGGTGGAATCTATGTGGCATCCACATAGGTGCCACAAGGGAGACACATGGGCTAAGGAGACAAGACATGCAAAGGTCAACATAAAAAATTTTAGTGAAAGTGATGGCTCAAGGTCTGCTCACACATGTATGAGAAACCTTGAAGAAAGGAAAGGGGGATAAGTGTGTAAGAGATGTAAGAGGTGTGAATAAAATAATAACATGGAAGCTTTATTGGATCTTGAGTTACTCGCACATGTATGAGCAAATACTTAGGGATAAAAAGGTATTTAGAAAGGTGCTTAGGATAAATTAAGTGGGATTAATTAATAGGTAGGCTTAGGAGGATGAGAGTGATGGGTGCAGGCTAGGTTTTAGGATGGGATTAGGATTAAATTAAATAGGATTTAACTTAATCATAGGATTAAAGAATTTAATAAAGTGGAGTGATTTAAATAAATTAGAATTTATTTAAAAGGGGATTTATGGAGCACTATGCATTAAATAAATTTAATACATTAGAGGGGAAGTATTCAAATTAAATTTAAATACATTAGGGAAATGAACCTATTTAATTAAATAAATGTAATTAAATAACAAGAAGAATATGACAAAATATAATTAATTAATCAATTAATAATTATAGTGTCAAGGGGAATATTAAATCAATTAATATAGTGTTTAGGACAATTTTAAGTGTCTACATTTTACCCCTCTTTGATATAGTGTCGAGATGACATTATATCGAAGAAAAGAAAATATAGGTTGTCCCAGAGAGGATAGGAGTGGAAAGAGTCATGTTGTAGCGATGACAAGGGAGGAGGGTGCCCCCTCAAGGAAATGGGGTGAAAGAGGAATATATTTTGCCCCATTTTCTTGAAAATAGACATGGGAAGGAAAAGGAAAACAAAAAGGCTCAAAAAATGACCTTGCATGTCTTGTTGGTAAGATCAGAATGAAGCAGAGTGAGGTGGATAATGATTAATCTAAATGTATCCCAACTACATGAATGCATGGGATTCAGTTGTGTTCATATGGGAGAGCACACCCTAGTTTGATATTGCAAGAGGAGTTATGCACCAAATGCTATAGTAGCATAGATGACAAGATTCCTTTGTGTGGACTAGACTCTTGACAAAATAGAGACTTTATGATAATAGATGTAGTTTTCATAGTCATGATGGAACAAATGTCATGTACACATTGGAGAGGTCTAGGCACACCCAAATTCTTGTTAGGGATCTTGGTGGAAAGTATGCTAACCTATTGCCCTCGGTGAGCAATGCATAACCATAACTTGAAACTAACATAGATGTGCTAAAGAATCATGAAAACATATCATATTGCAAAATGACCTATGTAGTCAATGTAAGCCATTCAAGAGTCACTAAGATATTGATGATCGAGGCAAACTTGAGGAGACAGCCATTGACACACAAAAATGAAATCAACAAAAAGACCTTATGACCAAGTAGTCATTCAATCCATAGTTTGTACCATGAACTTTATTCTGATGGTGAATTTTTAAAGCCTGTGTAGGAAGGATTCATCCTGTAAGGAAAAAATTGATTGTTTGATTGAATTATATTAAAATGTTTGTGATCATTTGTCGACAATTGTGTGAAAGGAACAAGGTTCTCAAATCATTTAGTTGGTGTGAACTTGTGTAAGTTTATTTGCAATCAATATTTTGATAAGCTCATTTTGATGGGTTGAAACTCAACATCATGAGATTAGATGATTAATAGAAGAATTTGGACAAGATGTGATCAGATGATGGAAGAACTTGATTGGATTAGGAAAATGATGTTGATAAGATTGGGTCGTTAGTAGAAAAAGATAGTTAGATAGGATGGAAATTGATTTGTATGAAATGACTGGAAGAAGGGAATTTGATAAGATTAGAGGATAAATGAATTGATTGAATTCATTGGAAGACTTGTATGGAACTTGTTATCAAAGAATGTAGATATAATGGATTGTGACCAATGACAAGGGAGAATCAGGGAATGGTAAATGAATGGGAAGGGTGGGGAGACTTGTATAGATGGGATGATATAGGGATGAAATGAAAGGTGGAAAAATATGGGGGACCAAAGGATATGGGATTGGAAAATGGGGAGCCAAGGACCATGTTTCAAAGGAGTTAAAATGCCCCATACCAAGGATAGGAAAATGGAAGGAAATATGGTGGGAAAGGATGCATGAACATGGAAAGATGGTGTGAAGGCTATTGTATGGAGGAAGGTAAGGCATGTGTATTTCCAAAGCATATATGAACATTTTTTTGGTGTGCCTCTAGTATTGATCATGAGCATAGGCCTGAAAGTGGAATGAATAAGGGATATGGGAGGGAGGGTATGAAATAGGGATAATTATATGAAGAGTATGGATGAAATGCAAGACATGGAATGGATGAAATGGATGGGATAACCAAGACCAAGGACATATGAAAGAAGAATGTAAGTATGTAAGCGTATGGATGGAGGATAGCAGAAAGGAAAATGCCAAGGACTATGGGATGCAAGATATTGATAGGATGTCAAGATCAAATATGTGAACGGATGCTGGGAGTATGTAGGATAGTGTGTGGATAATGTGCAAGGAATATGTTGAGTGAGCATGGATGGATGTAAGGAAAATGATAGTCAAGATCAAAGATGGAAATATGGAAGACATATAAGGCAATGCGACATGGATTGAGCTTTCCCCCAATGTAGAGTGCAAGTGGAAGAGGAAAAGTGAGTGGATGGATAGGTGTAATTGGAAGATGTTGGATTCATGATATGAAAACAAAGGGAGGAATCAAGCATCAAGATACATGGGTGGTATCCCTTTTTATTTTCTTTGTCTTCTTTTCAAGGAATTTTAACTATTTTCTCAGAGATGTTGGTAGGAAAGGGAAAAGAAGGATGAAATGGAGAACAATGACTTATGAAAAAGTTTGGATTAAGGGGATGGAGTGATTTGGAGAGAGACATGGTTGATGGATTCTAGGTTGGAAGACTTCTAAATGAGTGGATGAAGGAGCTAGAAAGATCGTCATTGACACACACCTTGAAGGGTGATGGATAGGGGGAAATTTTGGAGGATATGTTAGAGAAAGTTTGAATTTTGGGTTATAGGGACCCAAAATGGATAATGGATTTATGATGGTGGACTTGGGAACATAAGGACCCAAAATAGATTTGGTAAATGGAAGTTTTGAGGATTTATGGATTTAAGGATTTAGGGATTAGAAAAATTTGATGTCATTTTGAACTTTTCTTTCAGATTCATTGCTTCATTAGGTGGCTTTGGAATCCACATGATTTTTGAACTTTTTATTTTTAACCATTGTGGCCTTTGGATTTTGTTTTGGATCATATTTTTCTTTTCTTGAACATGTCTTTTAGAGGGGACATGTTGATCCTTGGATTTGTGCTGATTTTTGGCTTTATTCACTTTATCTTTGGTATCCAATTTGCTTCCATTGGCCATGGTATGGGTGTATAAGGATAAATGGTATGGAGAGCTTATGGATGGTGAACATTGGAAGGAATTATAGGATGTGTGCCTTTGTTGATCTTTAATAGGTATATGAAAGGATGAAGTGGAAGAATTGGATATTGTGGATGGATGTATGTAAAGACCCAAAATGGATGGAAGGGATAAAGGGCTTGGCTTTTGGACATAAGAACCCAAAATAGATGGAAATGAGGAAGGAATCGGAATGTGGATATAAGGGCCCAAAATGGACTTGGAATATGGATTATGGGAACATTTAGGTTTGGATGGAGTAATTTTGGATTTGGGAGGAGTGGAAGGTGTACCAACATCTCGAGATGTTATTTCTTCAATGGGATACTTATCATTTTCACTACAAGGTGTGAGTCCATGTGTAGGGGGTTCATGAGTGGATTGGATAGGTATGGAAACGTCTTTTTGAGGATTGGTATCATGAAAGGAATCATGAGGAATAATAGGATCATGAAATGGATTGGGATCATGAAATGCACATGAAGGGGTACTTTGGTCTTGACTTAAAAGAATGTCATGTAGTGGGATAGAAGGAATTATTGGATCATCTAGTAGGATAGGATAATATAATGGAGTAGATGGAATGGAATTATGAGATGGAACATTTTGATCTTGATAGGCAAGAGAGCTAGTGGATTCTGTAGAAGGAACATCTTCATGAGGTGGAGAATCTATGGATGCTAACTCTTGAGACGGAATAGAATTAGTAATGTGCATGGTACATGGAATGTCTTGATATTGATTAGAAAGGGGATCATGAGATAGATCTTGAGGGATAATGGAATAATGGGATGGAGAAATGCTCAGATTTAGAGGAGAAGAGGAATCTATAATGACATGCTTTGGAACAAGTTCTTGAGATGGCATTGGGTGTATGAGTTTGAGTTTGGGTGATTAGATCACTTTATTTTTGTTTTTATACTTAGACAAGGTTTCTAGTGAGATAAACCTATTACAAGGTGGGGATGATGTTGATTTTGGAGGATTAGGATTGTGTGGAGGTGGAGGTATGGGTAGGGGATTGGGATGATGTTTTAAGACATTAACCTTAAAGTATGGGGAATTACATGGAGGATTTGGGTGGGATGGGACATGAGGATTATGGTCTTGGAAACATGGGGGAAGAGGACATATGTATTGAAAAGTAAATTTTAGCTTTTGACTTGCTAGGCTCAAGATAGAATTCTTGAGTTACTCAATTTCTTCAGCAATGACATTTATATTTGAGGAATTGTGTGGGCTATGAATGGAATCATATGTGGTTGAAGGACAATGAGGTTGATTTTCCTTGTCAAAGGTAGAAGAATAATGAACATGAGATGGATTAGAATTAGATATGAAGTTTTGAGGATTGATTTGATATAGGGTTTGTGCTGGAGGTGTGACTCCATATTGCCTTTGAAGGTCCCCAATCATTTGGTTAAGCCAATTTTTATTCATGGAACTTCGATGAGGGGTGATGAAAGATTTGATGATGAATGAAATATGAACTTTGGACTATGAGAAATTTTGGACTTTGTGTTTGATTTGATTTGGATTGGATTTGACTTGATATTGATGAAGGTTTGAGATAACTTTGATGTAAATAAAAACCTTATGATATTGCAAACAAGTGAATGTTCAATTTGAATTAAAGTCCAAGGTTTATGATGGTGCTCCTATGTCCAAAGTAGATGATTTGATGAAAAATTGAAAATAGAAGAATATTTGAATAGATGAAATTAGAAAGACTGATTTTGGATGAAGATATAAATGGATTGAATTAGGAATTGATTAGAAATGAATAAATTTGACAAGGGATTGGGTTTAGAATTATGAGGATGAATCATTGAATGAGGGAATTGGATCTTGATGTGGAATACGAATTGTGGCTAGAATGAAGATTAGGAATTTGATAGAATGATTAAGGAGATGAGGAAATTATTTGGATGATTAGAGATGATTAAGATTTTGAGGAATGACTTGAATGATTAAGAAGGTGATTAAGACAAGAGATGCATGATGAAGATGAGATGAATGGATAGAAGAAGTTATTTGGAAATGATGTAGAAAACACGAACTTGTTTATGTTATTTTTGAAATGTCTTTATTTTTCTTGAATTTTGAACTTTTAAGAACTTTTTGGATTTTTCAAAGTTTTATATATATTTTTTGGATTTTGAAAGTTTTATGTTGTTTTTGGATTTTCAAATTTGGAATGCAAAATCAAACAATGAAATATATACAATACAAGTGTAAATGGTGTGTCCCCTTCAACTAGAGAGGGTTTTGAACACTCAAGAATGTCAAACACACCAATAACCCTATAAGGTTTTGACTAGGATATACAAGCTCAGCTAGGGGTGTCCTCAATATACACAAGGTATGTGAGGCCCAAATCTATAGATGAAAGAAAATAATGCCATACATCCAAGAGGAGATGGTAACCCAAATCTCCACCTTCACTTCCCAAAGGTATAAAGTTCTTTGGGGCTTAGCCAAGAGTGACAAGATTTTACTTCTAAGAGAGGTGTCTTTCGATTCACCTCCTGATATTTATACTCCACCAAAATGCTAGAGTTGAGGTTGTCCCAAGGGGTGATGAAATCCCAAGCAGGCCTCCTAAAAAGTGCAAAACAAGGCCACTTATTTTTTGTGCACTCAAGATCACCTGAAGGCGTGAGAGGAATGAATACTTAAGTGGTCTTAGGTTTAAAAGACACTTATTCTTTCCCAATGGAACTTTAGGTTTTCTATTTTTGAAGACACTCATGTTTATAACATACAATGTTCTTTCCAACTTGACCACGTTGTCAACATAATAAAAATCAAGAGTTTTCTAACATAAGAAAATCAAACATAGTCAACATAAGAAATTCGATAAGGAAAGAGTCAATTATTTTATGCATTCAAGATTGAGTGAGTGTTTTTTTTAAGCACCTAATCAAAATGTGCATTGCAATGTTCTTTGTTCCTTAAGAATTCAAGATTGTATGAGAATATTTTAAATCCAAATTAAAATATTTCATTGCATTCTCCTTTGATCCTTAAGCATTCAAGAGTGTATTTTCTATCTAACCATTCATTCCAATGAGAAGCATGTCAATTCCTTAAGGCACTCAAGATTGCATTTTGCTACTCTACACATCCATTCTAATGAAAAGCTTGTTCATTCCTTAAGGCATTCAAGAGTGTATTTGAACAACATCCATTCCAATGAAATGTGTGTAAATTCCCTTAAAACATTTAAGAGTGTATGTTTAATATTACCTTTAAATACATTCAAGATTTTGTTTGGTTTTTTGGTATTAGTTGCAACATGCATTCCAAGGAGAAGTGATTAAACCATACAAGTTTATTCCCAAGAGCAATAAAACATTAAGGAAAACCTACAAAAAACATGATTAGTTATTTCTAGGATGCTCCAATCTACAAAAGTTGCAATAAACAACTTGATTAGCCTCACAAAAATCTCCAAATTGAAGGCTTTACTATGGGAGAATTTATTTTAACTTTTTTTAAAAAAAATTATATATGTAAATGAACTTAAAATATCTCATATCCTACGGAACACTAAAAGTCAATTTTTATTTTATATTTTGACCTCAGAATGTAGGCACAGATGACAAAACTTCAAAGACAGTAGAATATCGCAAATGAAAAATTTTAGAGATGACAGAATATTGTAGACAACAAAAAACTAACAACATTGACTTTTTCATTGCGGACAATGCAAGTGACAAAATACTGAAATTAGAGACGACGGTTTAATGCAATGACAGACTAAAGTTCACCCACAATGTAGACAACAATCTACTGCTAAAATTAGAAGACGACAGTTTATGATTTTGCAAATAATAGGCCGCCCACAACGGAGATGATAGACCAGGTTAAAAAATGCAGACGACAATAAATACTACAGAGACATCAATATACAGCGGAGACAATAGAATGGTTCTAGTTAACAGTATAAAACAATTTCAAAAAAATGTCATAGTTGGAGATGCCAAACAATAGAGATGCTGATCTATGAAGATGACAAAGCATCTTTGCAGATGATAAAGTGTCTTCACAGACGACACTGTGTCCAAACGGAGATGATAGTGCACAGTTTTCACAGCAAAATTTGAGTTTTTGATCGAGTTTTTGGAAATGGAAGGGGGATGTGGTCCCACCAGGTGTGCCAAAATGTATGTGTGAAAATATAACTTGTCAAGAGCACATGTAAAAAAGAAAATGTTAGTTGTACATGTGCATATCAAAGATTAAAAACAAATCAAAATACAACTAATGTTCAATTTGAGTTTTAAAACTATGCAACCGAAATGTTAGAGTCCTCATGCAATCTCAAAGCAGCTCAACAAGGGTGCCCATAAGAGGCCTTATTGATGTTCTTAAGAATGAAGGATGTGGATGTGCTCTCCTCAAATACAACTATGGAATCCCATGATTGATAAATGATATGCAATGATATGAAACTATGCTAAGATGAATGGAGAACACTTCAAGCAATGGCTATGGAAGCAACCATGCTTGAAAGCATTCAAAGGAATATGAAAGTGGATGGAAAAAATCAAACTAAGTTAACATTTCAAATGAAATCAAATCTAGCAACTACCAAAAGGTTAGTAACAATGCCTAAAATTCACTAAAATTCACTAGAAAGCTCTAAGTCTAAACTAGCATGATAACAATGCATATGGAGGAGATGAAAAATGCTTGAGACAAGGGCTCTATTTATAGGTTTGAGAGAGGCCTTGGGCAGGTAGCATCTATGAGGCATCTATGTAGGTGCCACAAGGGAGACGCGTGGGCTAAGGAGACAAGCCATGCAAAGGTCAACATAAAACTTTTTAGTGAAAGTGATGGCTTAAGGTTTCTCACACATGTGTGAGAAACCTTGGAGAAAGGAAAGGGGGACAAGTGTGTAAGAGATGTAAGAGGTATAAATAAAATAATAAAATGGAGGCTTTATTGGATCTTGAGTTGCTCACATATGTGTGAGAAAATACTTAGGGATAAAAAGGTGTTTAGAAAGGTTCTTAGGATAAATTAAGTGGGATTAATTAATAGGTAGGCTTAGGAGGATGGGAGTGATGGGTGTAGGCTAAGTTTTAAGATGGGATTAGGATTAAATTAAATAAGATTTAATTTAATCATAGGATTAAATATTTTTAATAAAGTGGAGGGAAATAAGTTAAAATTTATTTTAAAAGGGATTTATGGAGCACTATGCATTAAATAAATTTAATTCATTAGAGGAGAAGTATTCAAATTAAATTTAAATACATTAGAGAAATGAACCTATTTAATTAAATAAATTTAATTAAATAATTAGAAGAATATGATAAAATATAATTAATTAATAAATAAATAATTATAGTTTCAAGGGGAATATTAAATCAATTAATATAGTGTTTAGGACAATTTTAAGTGTCTACAGTTGTATCAGACATTGATAGATTGGTCTTTTGGTGCAACCGCAACTCCACTCTAACAATGGTAAAAGAGTTTGGTCACAGGTTCGAATCTTCAGACCCTTGGGTAACATTGAGGGGGAGATTGTTAAAAATTTGTTAAGCAATCCCCTTGAGATTCATGACAAGGGCTTAACTGCCTCATGTGTACTATAAGTTGAGTGGTTGTATTGGGCATTGACAGATCGATCTTTTGGTGTAACGACAACCCCACTCTAACACTTTTACCCTCTTTCACATCTTTTAGAGCCTATGTCATAGTCTTATATTTTCCAAAATCTACTATTTTTTTGCCAATTGCATGTGTACTATTCATATGTTGGCAAGTTGATAAACAATGCAAACCACCATGATTGAAACATGTAACATTCAAGCACATGACAACTTGTAAAATAATTAACTATGCCCTCTTTCACATAGAATGGTAGAAATGAATTTTCTTGAAGATCTAGGTGGCTCATTTATATAAAACTCTTGTATAACAAAGTTAGAATGCAAAAAAATGCATATATGCCTAAAAATATCAAAATGGTTAGAAAAATCAATGTGAACCCTACAACAAAAAGTTGTACATGTGTGATTTATTTTCACATAAAAAAGTTTACCCATTTCTAAATATCTTTTACTATTTTTAATTTGAGGATGCATACCATGAAATTTTTCAAAGAATTGTGTCTAAGTTGAATCTAAAAAATGTTTCGCATGTGGACCGCAATTTTTACTACCAATCATCCTTTTTACCACATCTCTTTGATTAAGTGAAACGTATGTGTTACTCTTCTAGAAATCTTCGATCAATGATTTCAAAACTTCACTAATTTATTTATCCTTTCATGGTAGTCTACCACTAAATGTCCATAACTCATCTTTTTTTGGATCTTGCACTCTTTCTCGCCTTCTGATGGCTCTCATTAGAGTACCTCTAGCTATTTGCATTGTTTTTCTTGTGCTTCTAATGAGTTAAGCTTTCTTCATTTGATTTACTATTATTTATGTAAGTACATGTCTTTTAATATATTAATGCTCTAATAGTTTCTACTACCCTAGGGCCCTACAATTTTATGGCCCTGTAGGGTTCTTCAGCAACTAGTAGAGAGAGATTTAAGTTGTCGATCAATTTAGAGAGGTTCCAAGCATAGCTCCATGCATGCAGAAGTAGATGGACTGAAGAAGGATAAAGCCCTACTATTCTATGGGGATGGAGCGAGACAAAGCCTACATGAATTAGAACTCATTTTGTCATATGCACTCATTAGATTCTTTACAATGTTTTTTTCATTTGACTCATCAATTGTTCTTAGCCCAAGAATCTTCATGATGGGCCTAAATTTCAAATTCCTCATTAATTCAATAAATAATTGAAATCTTCCTATCACATTTAATTGTTCACAGAATAATCTCCAGATACGATTAACTTTTCTTTGACAAGTACATTGTGGAATCTTATTAGGAATTAATTGCAAAATATTAGTATCAATATCAATCAAATATCCTAGCTTTCTAAAAAAAATTATAGAAGGTGTTCTAATCTCTTCAGTGGTCTCAACATTTTGAACATCAACAGAATTGTGCATGATTTGTGTACCTAAAAAACTAAAGATGACGTGCCTTGGCAATAAGTGAAAAAGGTGGAGTATCACCTAGGTGGTATGTTGATGTTGTGCCTTTAACATGACATGATGGAGTGTGCACACCCTCCAACATATAACATGGTATCTCTTCAACATAAGATGATGATGTGACTCCAATATTGGAAGATAGTGTACCTTCACAATTCAATTATCTTGTTGACCATAAGAGTCTCATGTGTTCTCTTTGTCTTTCCAATTCTACATCTTTGTTTCTTTCTCTTGGTGGTTCTTGTTCCTCTTCCAAAGCCATATTTTCATTTATTGATTCCAAATTTCTTTGTTCACACAGTACTCTCATTATTTCCCTTTCAATTGCCAAATCCCTCTCCTTCTTTTTCAGTGTTCAAATTTTTGGTTTCTTCATTGGCATGATGACGATGTCTACATGTCAAATCATTCAAACACACATATTACAACATTTTGAACAATGAATCATGAAAGCATGACAATGAAAATGATATCTATGAATACAATATATTACAAATGCCAAATCAAAATAAAATTTGTCTCTATAATCACAATATACATTTAAAAATTAGTCCACTAACCTCAAATGTGTTGCAATGTTTATTAATAGCTGTAATAGTATAGAAAATGGTTTATTTTGGTACTTCCAATACCACAAAACTCATGTTTCGGTCGTAAAAACACAACTAAACATACTACAAAACAAACAATGTGGGCTTGTCTCAACAATCACATTGTTGATTGAACATTTTTTTTGTGTATTTACATAGTGCAATCGCGCAATGTAAATACACCTTTTCTCTACCTTACTTTCCATCCTATCCCCTATAGGTCTTCCTACCCCCTTCTCTCTCCATCCTATATCATTCTCTATCATTCTCTCTCTCCATCCTATCTATCCTTCTCTCTCTTCCTACCTTGTTCTCTCTCACTCTATCTCCATCCTATATATCCCTCTCTCTCTTCCTATCTCATTCTCTCTCGCTCTCTCTCTATTATGTATAAGCCTGTCTCTTCCTATTCCATACTCTATTTCTCTCCATCCTATCCCTGAGCAAGATTCTATCCCATACTCTCTTTCTCTCCATTCTATCCCTAATAAAGCTTCATATCCCATACTCTCTTTCTCTCCATCCTATCCTCAAACAAGGTTCCTACCCCTTTCTATGAATCTTATCCCCTACTCTCTCTCCAAAAATAATTCTCTCCTTCTCTCCATCAATCTCTCTCTCTCTCTCTCTCTCTCTCTCTCTCTCTCTCTCTCTCTCTCTCTTCATATCCCTTCTTTGCATCCTATCCCCTTCTCTCTCTCTCTCTCTCTATATATATATATATATACACTATTCCCTCTCTGTCCTATTCACCTCTCTCTCTCTCTCCACTCCATATCCCCTACTCTCTCTCTCATACACACACAAATAGAAACACACACATCAATCACTCTCCCACTCTATCATATCCCCTACTCTCTCTCTCTCTCTCTCTCTCTCTCTCTCTCTCTCTCTCTCTCTCTCTCTCTCTCTCTCTCTCACCCTTCCTATCCTTAATGCTCTTTCTCTCCATCATATCCCCTCTTTCTTCCTACCCCCTTCTCTCTCTATCCTATCTATTTTTCTCTCACATTATCTCTCTATCCTATCCCCTCCTTCTCCCCATCATGTACTATTCTCTCTCACTTTCTCTCTATCCTATGCCTTTGAGTTCTCTGCCTATCCCCTTGAGCTCTCTTCCTATCTATTACTCTCTTTCTCTCCATCATATCCCCTTGAGCTCTCCATCCTATCCACTCCCTTTTTCTATCTACATGGAATATCCTCTCCCTCTCTTTCTCTCTCCTTCTAGATATTTCCCATCCCCTCTCTATATTCTTAACCCCTGTTATATCACTCTCCATCCCATCCTTGCCTCTTTTTGTCTTCCTATATCCATGATCCTATACTCTAACTCTTTGTTTATTAGTCAAGCTCTCTGTACATCCTATCCACTCTCTATCTTCTTTGTTAGGATTAACCTCAGACAGAAATAACAATTACATGCAAATATAACCAATATCAAAAAATAATAAATCACAGAGAAGAGAACACAAGACACCAAGATTTAACATGGTTCACCCAAACTCTCGGCTATGTCCACCAAACAACAAGTCCAATATTATTATGATCCAATGATTACAACCTAATTATAATATATAATTTCTTACAGCTCAATACCACAGTAAGAAGCAATTTTTGCATCACACCTTATTAAAAAATCCCTAACCCTAAGCCCTTTTATACAAGTATTTTTGTCGCTTTAGGGTTAAAATTAGTTACAACATGTCAGCCATAAATTGGTGAACAATCGACCAATTGGCCAAAGAATTTATGAAGTATGTACATTACTTCCCTAATCAGTCACCACAAACTAAAAATCTCCCACTTGGGGATTGATTAGACTCCACACTAGATAACAATCTCCCACTTGGAGACTGATCCTATAGCAATACTGCTACCACATGGGGCTCCCACTAGATCAAACCACCTGGACTCAACTATTATTTTATTTTTTTTAGTCTAGAAGATCAATCAAAGCTGAAGAGGAATTCAATTTCTCCCCCTTCACTACCTTTGTAAACATATCTGATGGATTGTCATATGTATGTATCTTGTCCAGCCTTAACTATCCATCGTCCAAAACTGATCGACTGAAATGGTACCACAATTGAATGTGTGTTTTCTTTAAATGTAGAGCAAAATTCTTTACAAGATGAATGGCACTCTGACTATTTGTAAACAAATAATTATCCTTCTATGGATATCCCAATACTTCCAAGAAGAACTAGAGCCATATCATCTCCTTGGTTGCCTCTGTAGTGGATAAAGCGTTCACTTTCTGTAACCTAGAAACCTAGCTCACAACTGCCCCACCAATAATAAATACATAACCTATAGTATTCCTCTTGGTATCAATATCCCTTACCAAATCTGAGTCAACATATCCCTGTAAATCAATAGTAGAGCCCCCAAAGTGTAAACACTTACTAGATGTCCCTCTCAAATATCTAAGAATCCATTTGACTACATTCCAATGCTCAATTCTTGGGTGACTCATATACCTAGTAATGACTCCCATTGCATGTGCAATATCTAGCCTTATACATACCATAGCATACATCAAGCTTCCTACAGCTGAAGCATAAGATACCTTAGACATCTTGTCCTCATCTTCTTGTGTCTTTGGACACATCTTCTTTGTCAACTTCAAATGACCAAGTAAAGATGTGCTGAAAGCTTTAGCATTCTCCATAGAGAAATGTTTCAACACCTTCATAATATAATAAGCCTGAGATACTATTAATTTCTTGTACTTTCTATCTCTTCAAATCTTCATACCAAGGATTTGTTTTGTTGCCCCCAAATCCTTCATAGAAAATGCATGTGCTAACTAGCATTTCATCCCCTTAATGTGATCCATGTTAGACCCAATTGCAAGCATATCATCAACTTATAACATAAAATAATGTAGTTTTCATCATCCAACGTCTTAAAGTAAACACAATGATCTAAATGACACCTACTCTATCTATGTGCATGCATAAAAATGTCAAATTCTAGAGACCATTGCCGAGGTGTTTGCTTCAAGCCATATAGACTTTTGCTCAATCTACACACTAAGTTTTCCTTACTCTTGACCTCAAATCCCTTTGGTTGTGCCATATATATCTCTTCATCAAAATTACCATGAAGAAAGGTTGTTTTAACATCAAGCTACTCCAAATGCAAATCTTTAGTAGCCACAATACTTAAAACAGTACTGATGGAAGTCATTTTAACAACATGAGAGAATATTTTTGGTGTAAATAAGTATTTACCTATTACTTTTACTTAGGTCAATGCATTATTTTATTATTATGCATTATTTTATTATTTCTTAGGTGAGACACTTAGGAGTTTGCATACTCTTATGAGTTGTCATGTTGACAACACTAGAGTAAGCAACTCTAATTCAGCACATGGTGTCTACAACACTAGAGTTTGCATAATTAACCAAGTCATCATGTAGACAAGATAGTTATTCGCACTCTTAATTTAGCACATGGTGTCTACAACATTATTTTGTGTGCTACATCTTTGTAGGCTTATCCTCTCATCATCCCACTTACTCCTATGCTTAATAGAGGATAATCCACTCTTGGTGGACATGTGCCTAGTTGTATGACTTATCATGATGTTGATTTCTAAGCATTCTAGAAGGATTCTAGAGGCCTTTATATATAGGGACTCCTAGTGTACTTTCAAATCAATTCATATCAATTCATATTGAATGAATATATCATCATTCTGATCACACTCTTTCTGGTCTACTGTTGTGCTTGTGTTTGAGTTCCTTGATCTTGGGTGAATTTTTCCTAAGACAAATTCTTACATGGTATCAGAGCTATACCAAATTCTTACATGGTATCAGAGCTGAGGGAGATTCTCTTCACATAGTCATTCGAGACCATTCTTGCTTTAGCACCTTGACCCAGATATAGAGAATCCACAGATATTGGGAGTTTTTAGAGCCAAAGAGGACCTTAGCATTGCATCCAGAATGTCAATTCAGTGAATTGACTATAAATTCACCTATTTTGGGCCATAGTCAAAATTGAGGCAACAATTTTTTTGCAAACCAGAACCCAAAGGCCCGATTTGCAAAATTGGTATGATCATTTAAGATATGTTCGTTTAATTTTCAAATCTACATTTTTTTTCATCTGCATCTCTACAAAAAAAATTTGGATCTGCATTATTTTTTTGATAATTTTTTGGTCATCAGGCCAATAGGAGAGATTTTTGTAGGTGAAGATTGAAGCTTGCTGGTGCAAATCAGCTATTTACATTATATTTAGAAGGTCATAAAACCCCCAAATCAGATTTTGTTTCATCCAAATTGGATATTTGAGGCAAAATCTAAAGCCATTTCATTTTTGGAGGCGCGATGATGGCGATTCAGGAAAAATAATTACAACAGCAATTGTCAAACATTGATATCTCCCTCATATGGACTCCTTTTTGCAAGCAATTTGTTTTGTTTTGAGGTAGAATTTTGTGATCTACACATTGATGCAGATGGTTTAAGATCTCTATTCCTAAATTTTTCTACAACTCACAAATCCCAATTTTTTCCACTTCAAATGCTTAGTATGGGCTCATCTGGACACATAATCAGGTTCTATTTTTTTTGAAAGTTCATAATTTTTTGTCTACTTTCCAGATCTATAATTAGATTATATGTTCTATGGATAAAAATATTACTTTTAGAAATAGGCCCTAAATTGGCATGTGGCTATTGCACTAAGTGCCAAATCATACATTAGGGGGCATTAATGATTGATTATTTCTTTATTTTGTGGGGTGCATACATTTATAGAACTCATAGAGGCTTATCACATATGCTAGTCTAGTATAAGACCAAAGTTGACATCAAGGAACTATAAAAAATGGAATGCCTTAATCATTGTTCATCTAAGAGAACATCAGGAAGTGATTCCTTCTCTTTGCTCGAAGATATCACCGTCGTTCAAATATGTTTCTAAACTTCTTAACTTTATGTATAACAATATGAGTATTAAATCCTTTTCTCCTCTTCTTATGGCAAGTTTTCCTCATGATGTTTGGATGGCTCTTTGGGAAGCATATCGAGATCCAAATATTCCTCCATTTCCAAAGGACATTCTATCTCCAGTCACTCTAGTTATGGTACCTTCAACTCTAGATGAGATCTCACCTCCTGATTCTCCTATTGATTCTACTGATCCAGTTCTAGCTACAAATACTTCTGATTTAGTGCAGTAGGAAATTCCATGTCTTCCTACTTCAGCTTCATGGGACTACTTCCTTCCAGACATTTCAAGGTTGTTCGTAGAGTCTCACATTGAAGATGAGGGAGACATCATCAATGACATTTGTCTTCTCTTTGTTGAGGAGACTATTTCGTGCATTGTGAAAAGTGGTAGTAACACCAGTGATAGTGCTTCAACATATTCAAACATGTGGGGTTCTATTGACAGTTATAGTGAGAGGTCACAACATCAACATTCTCCACATGCATATATAGCCATAGTGATAGATTCATGTACTTTAGCACAACAAGGTATACTTTCTCTTCCAGTTCTAGCCTCAATGGATGACTTCTTGGTGGACATTGTAGGTTTGTTCATGGAGTCACACACAGCAAATTCGAAGGACTTCTTTGATGATATTCAGCTTCTCTTTAATGAGGATGATCCTTCTACAATTTTTGTGAGGGCTCACTCTGACCCTCATGTCCATTCTCTACATGATCAATCCTTATAGGTTGATGTGATTGTGGATTCTTATGTACAACAGTTGAAAGAGGTCTCTTTATCATTTGAGGATAGAGTTTTTTCTTTGGAATAGGTTCTACATCCATTCTTGCTAGATCTACACTCATTCTTCTCCACAGTATTGGAAGGAGCAACCATTAGCATCGACACAGAGACAATTGAACAAATTTCAAAGACACCATACATCTTCAAGATTCTTTCTACACATAGGGAAAGCATCTCACTTATACCTCTATCATTGTTTCTTCTAAAGGGGAGGAACATTATTCAGCGCTCATGGACCAACTTCTATATTGGAGCAACTCTCACTAATCAGCACTCTACATTTAGGGGGGGGACTATCTTGTCTCCTTCTTCTTCTCTTTTATGGGGGGTACTTTTTCCTCTTATGGATTTTTCTCCTTCTTCTCTTTTGTATATACTTGATGTATGTAGTAATGGATGGTCTTGATTACTCCATCCATCCATGCATCTTGTCTTTTCATCTCTCTTTTTGGGGGAGGGTTTTTCCCATAAGGTTTTCCTTCTTTCTCTACTTTATGAGAGATTACATTGCATTATGTACATGGGTACCTAAGATGGCCTAATAGCCAGGACCCATTATGCATTTCATTCTAGCTTTCGTAAGCTTAAGTGCATTCCCCTAAGTTGCACTTAAGGGGGGTGTTGGTGTAAATAAGTATTTACTTATTACACTTTACTTAAGTTTACTTAGGTCAATGCATTATTTTATTATTTCTTAGGTGAGACACTTAGGAGTTTGCGTACTCTTATGAGTTGTCATGTTGACAACACTGGAGTCAGCAACTTTAATTCAACACATGGTGTCTACAACACTAGAGTTTGCATAATTAATTGAGTTGTCATGTAGACAACATAGTTATTCGCACTCCTAATTTAGCAATGGTGTATACAACATTATTTTGCATGCTACACCTTTGTAGGCTTATCCTCTCATCATCGCACTTACTCATGTGCTTAATGGAGGATAATCCACTCATGGTGGACATGTGCCTGGTTGTATGACTTATCATGATGCTGATTTCTAGGCATTCTAGAAGCATTCCAGAGGCCTTTATATATAGGCACTCCTAATTTACTTTCACATCAATTCATATTGAATGCAATATTGAATGAATATATCATCATTCTGATCATACTCTTTCTAGTCTACTATTTTGCTTGTGTTTGAGTTCCTTGATCTTGGGTGAATTTTCCCTAAGACAAATTCTTACAAATGTCATCAAAATCAATGCATTTTTTCTGTGCAAATCCTTTTATAACTAACCTAGATTTAAATATTTTCTTACCTCCGTCCTTTTCTTTCAATCTATAAACCCATTTATTCTATAAAGCCCTTTTACCTAAAGGCAACTTTCATAAATCCTAAGTCTTATTTTTTAGCAAGGAGTCCATTTCATCTACCATTGCAGACTCCCACTGAATCTTAGTATCCACCTACATAGCTTCATCATAGCATTCAAGTTCACCAACATCTATTAGTAAAATAGAGTACAAAGAGGGAGAAAATATTTATGGAGGTCTACTTAGCCTCATTGACTATCTAACATTCACTGGTGTGTGTGGTATTTGTTGTTGCAGTTGTTGCACATCATGAGGAATTTCTAGAACATCATATTTTGCAGAATCATCCAACACTACATTATCATCTTCTTTCTTCTCATGCTATTGCAATAGATCTTTGTACAACACTTTCTCATTGAATATGACATTGTTGCTTCCTACAATTTTATAATTTTTAAAATCCCAAAGCCTATAACCAAATTCATCAATGCCATATCCAGAAAATACACATTTCTTTGACTTAACTTCCAGCTTGGTTCTATTTTCATAATCTATATGAGCAAAAGCTTCATAGCCAAAGGTTTTGAGAAAAGAATAACTTGCCTTCTTACTAGTCTATGCTTCCTCTAGAATACCACAACCCAAGGGAGAAGAGGGACCTCTATTAATCAAATATATAGCAGTATTGATAGCCTCTGCCCACATGTTTAAGGGCAACCCAACATGTAACCTCATGCTCCTTATACGCTCCATTATTGTCTTGTTTATGTGTTCAGCCACTCCATTTTCCTATGGAGTCCTTGGAACATTTTTCTGTCTATAAATACCATTAGTGGAGAAATAATATTCAAATTCATGAATGCAATACTTGGTACCATTATCAGATCTGAGATATTTCAATTTCTTACCAGTCTCATTTTCAGTTAAGTATTTTCATTTCTTAAAAGTTTGAAATACATTAGATATTTGTCTAAGGAAATAAATCCATAATTTTCTAGTTGCATCATCAATAAATGTACCATAATAATGAGAGCCACCAAGGTAAGATATCTAAGCTGGTCCCAATACATCTCTATGTACAAGCTCTAATCTCTCTCTTTTATTTTCCTTCCCAGTCTTCACAAAACTCATTCTCTTTTGTTTTTCATACACAACTTTCACAAAAATCCATATTAAAACATTTTAGACCTAGTAAAACTTTCTTTGAATGAATTAGTTGCATAGCTTTCTCACTCATGTGCCCAAGTCTATTGTGCCATAGCGTTGTATCAGAATCTACAATAACTATTTGTTCTCCCTGCTCAACTATAGCAACTATTCCTGAACATTCACTTTTCTCTGAAACGATCAACGTAGAAGGAACAATATGACCTATACAAAGATATAAGGTGCCTACTTTCACACCTTTTGCTACTACAAGGGAACCTTTTGAAACCTTCCAATTTTTATCATTAAAAGTAACTACACAACCCTCATCACTGAGTTGCCCTGTTGAAATTAAATTCCTACTCAGCCTTGGAACATGTCTTACCTCATGTAGTAGCCAATGATTCCCATTCTGCAACTTAATCTTAACTTTTCCCTTTCCAACAATCTAACAAGGTTCATTATCCCCCAAATAAACAAGTCAAATATCTCATTGGACATAATCAATGAAATAACCTCCATGAGGTGTAGCATGAAATGAAGCACCAGAGTTTAAAACCCATGAATCATCAACACTTTCTAAAGATAGAAGCAAAGCACCCTCTTCGAATTTGTTACTTGCCACATTTGCACCTTGTTCCCTTTTGGTTTATCTCCTTCATTTTTCTTTTGAGTCCAACAATATTTGTTCTTATTCCCTGGTTTCCCATAATACCAGCAATTGTTTGGTCCTCTCGATTGAGACCTCTTCCCCTTTGACTTTCCTCTTGATTTTCCATGATTTCTAGAATTATTTCCTCTCTCAATCATTCTACTTCTACTTTGTGGGTTCAAAGCACTTCCTAATCTAGATCCACCTAAGGTTTTCCTAAAAGTTTTCTCACTCAAAATAACACCAATCACATCATGATATTGTAGGGTATTAGATCCAAAGATAGAATTACTCACAACCACTACCAAGCCATTCCATCTTTCAGGCAAAGAACACAAAATCAAGAGAGCCTTAATTTCTTCATCAAAATTAATACCCACACAAAATAACTAACTAGTAATAGTATTAAACTCATTTAAATGATCTGCAATAGATCCACCTTCTACCATTTTCATATTAAATAAATGCTTCATGAGGAATACCTTATTTGAAGTGGAGGGCTTTTCATACAATATCCCTAGGGTTTTCATCAACTCTTCCATCGTCTTCACTTTTGTAATGTTAAATGTCACTGATTGTGCCAAGAATAATCAAATACTTCTAAGTGCCCTTCTATCTAAAAGATCCCAGTCCTCATTTGTCATAGTTCCCTGATTCTTGGTTTTTCCTTTCAATGGCTTCCATAAATCCTTCTGATAAAGATAATCCTCCATTTTCATTTTTCATAATTGAATGTTCTTCCCATTAAACTTGTCAACCTTCAGCTTACCCTCATTTGCCATCGCTCCCACTCAATCATGAGACTCCCACTCAACTATGAGACTTTCCTATAGAGGATAATTGAAAAACAACCTCGCTCAGATACCATTTGTTAGGATTAACCTCAAACATAAATAACAATTACATACAAATATAACCATTATTAGAAAATAATAAATCACAGAGAAGAGAACACAAGACAAAAAGATTTAACATGGTTCACCTAAACCCTAGGCTATGTCCACTAAACAGCAAGTCCAATGTTATTATGATCTAGTGATTACAACCTAATTACAATATGTAATCCCTTATAGCTCAATGCCACCGCAAGAAGCAAATTTTGCATCACACCTTATGAAAAAATCCCTAACCCTAAGCCCTTTTATACAAGTATTTTTGCCACTTTAGGGTTAAAATTAGTTACAACATGTTGGCCATAAATTGGTGAATAATTGGCCAATTGGTAATAATAGAAAAAGATTTTATGAAGTATGTACAACACTTCCCTAATCAGTCACCACAAACTAACATTCTTATCTAGACGTCCTACCCAAAATCTCTCTCTTCCCATCTCCATTTTATCCCCCCTCTCTCTCCATCCTCTCTCTTGACATCTCTCTCCATCCCATCCACTATATCTTTCCATCTCTCTGTCTCCCCATCCTATCCTCCCTCTCCAACTCTATCTACATCTTATCCACTCTCTCTCTCTCTCTCTCTCTCTCTCTCTCTCTCACACACACACACACACACACACACACACACTCACTCACTCAATTTTCTCCTCTTTGTAATATCCTCTCCATGTGTCTCTTTATACTAATCACTTTCTACCACTCTCTCTTCATGTCACCTTCTCTAAATACATCCCTCTCTTTTGATTATGTAAAATGTCCTCAGTAGCGCATACAACCTATAATTTATATAGTGTGCACTGTTGAAAATAGATTCATACAATTATGAGAATGTGTTTCAATCATTGTTTTGTCACTGATGTCAAACTTGCTACTTGCTAGTAAGATAACTACTTAGATGATTTGAGTACTATCATTTTTTTGATTGATGAGGATGTTTTTATCAAATCATATAACAATAGCACCTAGAGGAAAGGTTGAGTTATGGTATGAAAAATGAGTACAAAGATTAGTTAAGACAGTGATGTTATAGTGCATTGATTATCTACTTAAGGTTGCAGAGGATGGATACATTGATTAAGTCTAGAAGAACAAGTAAGAAGAACTGAGTCTACCAAGCTTGACTGAGTGGATTGTAGGTGCTGAGAAAAGTCAAATTTTGGTGTATGTAGGGTGATATAGTATAAGCCAGGTAAAGTTTAGTTGATGTCGAGCACTAGTAAACTTTAGTGTTTGTTGAGTTATCTAGTAGATGATGAGTGGAAGAATAGTATGGAAGTTGAGTGATAGCATATTGATGTTAAGTGCCAGTATTCATGTTAAATTGTGGATTTGACGAATCTGAGCTAACTAGTTTGTTTTCTTAAATTTTGTGAAGTGTGTGGAAGGTAACTATGATGAGTTGGTGGCATAGAGTTCATGGTAAATTGTTTTCAGGTGAATTCAAAGAGGATTGAAGGAGAAGTTTCTAGAAGGAAATAAAATGAAAAATGGGTAGATTCATTGAATCCTACCTAACTCTAAAATGGACGATAGAGGTTGAACAACAAAATATCCTAATTTTCCATTTATAGAGATGGCTGGTCAGAAGCAATAGTTGTCATTTGTGAGAACCGAAGGAAGACAAGGAGTCTAGGGTATTTCTTCATTCAGTGACTAAATAGAAGAGACTGTTATTGGAAAGAAAAGCAAGAAGGCTTAAGGGTGTGGATTCTTGAAGGGTGAACAAGCTATCAAAGCTAAAGTGTGTGAAAGCCAAGAAGAATGTAAGACTAAAACAGTGATCTATAATCTACAAAGTGAGTTATAAGTTGTTATCAGATCAAGCCTTGTTGTTACTTTCTAATTACTATACCAATCTAAGACAAATCCTTTGGATTAATGTTAACCTAACAGTCATTTGTAAATCCTTTAACTGGGTGACATTCCAAGTGAATGATCTAAAGTCCTCTAACAAGGCTGACTCCTAACAAGGTTATTGAAATCCTCTAACTAGGTCACATTCAACAGTGTGCATTGTAACCTTCAACAAGGTTTCCCTTTCACATGGCATCACTTCAGAAGAGTGAGAATGAGTAGCATGTTACCGGTGATTTTTCCCCAATTGGATTTCCATGTAAAATCATTGTGTCAAATGTGTTATTGAATCTATTATTTTTCATTCTTACATTTATGCAAAGTTGATTTGACAATAACCTACAAGTGATTGTATGATCTAATGGATGTATCCATGAAGAATATGTTTTATGGATATGGGTTCACTAAGTTTTGAAAAGTTTTATTTGTACATCTAGACCTTGGATAACTGATTCACCCTCCACCCAATTATTCTAAAGAATTTCAACAATTGGTATTAGAGCCATCTGCTTAAGAGGACTAGTTTGAGGGTACTAGAAGCAAAAAATCAAGATGTATAAAAGAGAGGTACCCAAGATTAATAGAGATAACTTTCTTTCATGGAAAATTCTGGTGAAGCTACACCTAGGGTTCTTGGATATCATGCACAATCTACCATTTCTACTGAGCATGTTGATCCTACTAAAGCCCTAATTGTTGAAGATCTAAAAAAGAAGAAAGAGCACAACCAAGAAATGTTGGAGATTGCCTCTGCCCTAATTTATGTTGAGTTTGATGACATAAAAGGTTTTGATAGTGAAAAGAAAAGGTGGGATGCTCTTCACACCATCTATGGAGGTGATGCAAATGTTTTGAGAGCCAAATCTCAAAGTCTTAGAGGTAAGCTTGATGATATAAGAATGCAAGAAGGTGAGAATGTTGCTCAATATTGCTCTAGGATAAAAGATGTTAATGCCATAAGAGGATCTAATGGAAAGATAAATGATGAGACTGTACTAAGAAAAGTTTTGAGAACATTATTACCTATCTATGCTATTAGAGTTTTTGCAATACAAGAACGGAGATGTTTATCGAGTTCTAATTTGACTCTTGAAGGTCTGGTAGATATGCTTACTACTTTTGAGCTATCTTATTTTGATAACTTCAAATCTAACAATGTTGAATCTACTTTCAAAGCTAAGTTTTCATTCAAGGAACCTAATGAGAAGAAGAAGAAAAAGGTAAAATATGTTTCCAGTGACGGTGATATAGATGAGGAGGATGTAGAACAACTTGAATCACTACTAGAAAGGAGATTTCATAGAGGTAAAGGAAAATTCAAAGGTAAGTTACCTATCATGTGTTTTAATTGCAATGAGGTTGGTCAAATTGCTTCTAGATATCTAGAGACGAAGAACTACACAGGTGGAGACAAGTACAAAAGTAGAAGAGAAGAAGACGACAAAGATTACAAAGATAAAGGCAAGAAGTCTTGCTACATTGCAGAAGAGGAAACCCAATATGGATCAAATGATCATGATGATCAAGTGGTGCATGTTGCAATGAAGGATGATTTTGATGAGGATGAGGCAACTGTACTAATATCTTGTGTGAACAAGAGTGACAGATGGATCATTGATAGTGGGTGTTCACATCACATGACTAGATATAAAAGTAAGTCCATTACCTTGAATTATTATGATGGAAATAGTGTAAGGTTTGGTAATGATGCAACCTATCTAATAAAAGGAAAAGGTTCTATCAAACTCACAGAAAATATTTTATGTCACAATGTTTATTATGTTGAAGGACTTAACTATAATTTGTTGAGTGTGTCACAACTGAATAGCTCAGGTTGCAAGGTTGATTTTGAGAACAATATTGCTAAGATATATGATACTAATGGAAACTAATGGGGAAAGGTGATCAAACTAGAGGTGATCTATTCTACCTTGATATGGATGATGCTACTTGTCTAGTTGTAGAATTTGATGATGTGTGGTTATGGAACAAAAGGTTATGTCATGTTAATTTTGATAACTTGGTTAGTATTAGTAACATGAGAAGAGTATGAGGTTTTCCTAAGTTGAAGAAACCTGACAATATAATTTGCAAACAATGTCAGTTAGGCAAAATGACAAAGTCAAGTTTTAAGAGTAAGACACGTACCTCTAAAGGAATATTGGAGATTGTTCATGCTAAATTGTGTGGACCAACTTATGTGTAAAGCTACAAAGGTGATAAGTACATTATGTTATTTGTTGATGATTATTCTAGGATGATGACAGTTATATTTTTGAAACAAAAATCTGATGCTTTCCAAATTTTTAAGTGGTACTTAGCAAGAGTTAAGAAGGAAATAGGTAAAGGTCTAAAATGTTTGAGATCTGACAGAGGAGGAGAATTTACATCAAATGACTTTGAGATTTTTTTTAATGACAAAGGAATCAAAAGACAGACATTTGCCCCTAGGACCCCTCCACAAAATGGAATTGTTGAAAGGAGGAATAGATCTGTAATGGATTGTGTTAGGACACTCATGATGGAGAAAAATGTTGCTTTGAATACTAGAGAGAGGCTTTAAGTATAGCTATCTATACCTTGAACCATGTACAAGTCAAGAAAGGTCTTCACTCAACACCTTTTGAACTATGGTATGGATACTCACCCAATGTAAAATATTTTAATGTATTTGGAAGCAAGTGTTATATTCTAAAGGATTTTAGGAATGTTAAATTAGATGCAAAAAATGAAGAAGGTATATTCCTTGGCTATTCCACAAGAAGCAAAGCTTATAAGTGTTTAAATACTAATACTAACAAAGTTGTGGAAAGTACAAATGTGAAATTTGATGAATATATAGAAGTACATGAGCCTGAACTTGTCAAGGAACCAGAGGAATACAAATAATTTGTATACTTTTATGAAGGTATGCCTACTGATGAAGATGTTGTAAATCAAGTTGCAAATCAACAGCAAGTTTCAATGACTATTGAGTCACATACTATGAATGTCAAGCTACATTCAAGAACCAGGCTGCAATCAGGTGTTGAGTTACATAATGAAGTTGAGGCACATTCTTATTCTAAGATTAGTGTACATGAAAGAGATGTTGAATTACCTGATAGAGAAGTACATAGTGATTCAAAAGTTGAGAGACCAAATGAAGAAAACAAAGCAAAACCTAGATTATAAAAGTATGTCAAAAGACATCACCTTGTTGCACAAATTATTGGAGATAAAGATGCAAGACCAATGACAAGGAACAAGTTGAGAAATGATACATTTTTTTCTTAGCATGCATTAACCTAAAACAATGAAAGATGTCTTAGAAGATGTGCACTAGAGTAAATCCATGAAAGAAGAAATTGAAAAGATTGAAAATAATAAGACATGGACTCTAGTTCCTAGACTAGAAGATAAAAATGTGATTGCCACCAATTGGGTGTATAGAAACAAGTTAGATGAAAATGGTTAAGTCACAAGGAATAAGGCAAGATTAGTTTGTAAGGGGTATGCACAAGAAGAATGGATAGACTATGGAGAAACATTCTCTCTTGTTGCAAGATTGAAAGGAGTAAGAACTTTGCTTGCTTACTCTGCATATAAAGGTTTCAAACTTTATCAAATGGATGTTAAGTCTGCATTTTTGAATAGTATATTGGAAGAAGAAGTTTATATAGAAGGGCCAGAAGGATTTTTTGATGGCAACAACAAAAACATGGTATGTAGACTACACAAAGATTTATATGGTTTGAAACAAGCACCAAGAGCATGGTATGAAAGGCTTCACAATTATCTTGTGAAAATTGGATTTGAGAGGACTGATGATAACAACAATTTGTGCTTGAAGACAAAAAAAGGAAAAGGAATTTTAATATCTAAAATTTTTGTTAATGATATCATATTTGGAGTTCAAGATACTTTATGTAAAGCTTTTGCAAATGAAATTTAGAAAGAATTTGAGATGTCTATGTTTGGAGAGATCAAATTTTTTGTGGGTTTGCAAGTACATTAGATGAAATATGGTATATACATCACTTAGTCAAAATATGTAAAGGAGATACTAGATTTTTTTGGATTGGAAGATTTCAAGCCAGTAAGCACACCTATGGTGACATGACACAAATTGTCTAAGAATGAAGATTTAGCTAAGTTGAATCATACATTGTATAGGTCTATGATTGGCAAATTGCAATATGTAGTACATAGTAGACCTGATATTGCATTATCTGTTGGAATAGTTGCAAGATTCTCTGGTAATCTTGGGGAGAACCATTTGATGGTTGTTAAGAGAATAATGAGGTATCTGAAAGGAACAAAAGACTATGGTCTATAATACAAGAAAAATGAGAAATTTGAGTTGAGAGCCTACACTGATGTTGATTGGGTTGGAAATATTGATGACAAAAAGAGCACTAGTGGAGGAGCATTTTTCTTAAGAAAAAGGTTGGTTACATGGACTAGCAAGAAACAGAACTGTATATCTCAATCTACTGTTGAAGCTGAATATGTTGTTTCTGTAGTAAATTGTATAAACATTGTATGGATCAAACAACTACTCAAAGGTACAAAGGAGAAAATCACTAAACCAGTGATACTTTATTGTAATAATACAAGTGTTATAAATATATAAAAGAATCTTATGATGCATATAAAGACTAAGCACATTGCAATCAAGTATCATTACTTGAGAGAATTAGTTCAAGATAAAGAGATGAAGATGGAATATGTGAATACAAAAGAGAAAATAGATTTTATCTTCACAAAAGCATTACCTAACACTAGTACATCTGAGACCATTTTTTGACCATTATTGGTCAAAATTTTGACTCAATTTTTTACCAAATTTCAACCAAGTTCGACCAACCCATTGGTCAAAATTTTTTTGGTCAAAATTTTGACCAATACTTTGGTCGAAAAACTTCCATAGCCATGGTGCAAGTTCTACCAGGAATTGGTCAAAATTTTAACCAATGAAGGTAGAAAATATTGACCAAAAAAGGTAGAAATTTTGACCAATGTAGGTAGAAAATATTGACCCAAAAAGGTAGAAATTTTTACCAATAAAGGTAGAAATTTTGACCAATGAAGGTAGAAAATTTTGACCAAGAAAGGTAGAAATTTTGACCAATGAAGGTCAAAAATGTTGACCAAGAAAGGTAGAAATTTCGACCAATGAAGGTCAAAAATTTTGACCAATGAAGGTAAAAATTTCTACCAACACCTGGGTGTAATTTTTTTTTCAGGCATTCTATAAAATAGTTCACATGTCTTGCGTATGATATGGCATTTTGCATGCATCCTACACTCTCTCATCCGGCTGATGATGGATTACGGAGAGTGATCTGAAACGATGACACTAAAAAACACACAATCAAATCCAAAATGAACTTGCATTACAAATGGATTGTGGAAATCTGATATTGTTGATTTTGCATGCATGTCTACCAGGACAATCACAACTTAAACATATATAAAGTTGTGATTGTCTTGGTAGACATGCATGCAAAATCAACAATATCAAATTTCCACAATCCATTTGTAATGCAAGTTCATTTTGGATTTGATTGTGTGTTTTTTAGCGTCATCGTTTCAGATCACTCTCCATAATCCATCATCAGTCGGATGAGAGAGTGCAGGATGTATGCAAAATGTCATATCATACGCAAGGCATGTAAACTATTTTATAGAATGCCTAAAAAATATCGACAGTAACTAATCAAATTGTTATAAACATAGACAATAACTAAAATGCTTCTTCATTAATATGCCTGATACAATAAGCAAACTTGGCAACTATGCATAGCAAGTTATACACTAAAAGGAAATCATTTAGGAGATAAAGAATTTGAACAACCATATGTTAAGATTCTACAATTTGTATCACTTGACATGACCATCTTCATCCTCACATCTAAGGTTTATCAAGCCAGAAAAAGTGTGTAATTGTTGAACAAAATTTGAAAATGTTTTGCTTAAATGGTATACTCTCAATTAAGCATCTAGTTGTTATATGCTATTAGTTTTGCCTTGGACTAAAAGCTTCAATGGAAAGATAAAATTGAAGCTGACTACAATATAAATTATTATTACTTTCTTGCATGAACAAGTCTCGAAACATTCTCTTCAAGTACACCTGACTCTCTCTTCTATATCTATAATAGTGGCTTCCTCTTACATATATAAGACTTCAGAATATAACCAATTCAACCAACTATCATTGGGTTGAAAGGTTCCTTGTTAGATGAATTTAAACCAATGGTATCATCTGAGGAACATCCACAAAACTTCTAACAAAAAAAAATCTTGATGATGGATTTAGTATTTGCCACCAATTTAGAAAGATTCTTTCTTGTCTAAGCCACTTGTTGGTTCATCCAGAAACAAAAACCTTGGCCTCATTAGAATTTCTAAGGCAATGCTCACTCTTCTCTTTTCTCCACCACTGATTCCCCTTAGGTGCCAAATTCTTGCAGGAGTGTTAGCACATTCCTAAAGACCCATTTCCACAAGTGTAGACTCTACTAATGCTGATTTCTTTGACCAAGGCATTTTATCAAGGAGCCTTACATGACTAGAGTATGCTATGCTTTCTCTCACCATCAAGGTCCCAATTAGAGTATCCTCTTGAGTTACATATGCCTACAAGAAAAAAGAGGAGAGGAAAACAACACCCATGTAAGAATATAACATCAAACATCAACAATTCACCCAAAAAAATACTTCTTTGATTAAATCATACAGCAGTTCCAAAGGAGAGCTTTTGCTTTCGGCCATTCAGCTTGATAGATCCAAACTGAAATGCATTAGCTGCCAATCTACCTAATTTCCACAACACAAATCAAACATCTAAAACTTCATGAATCACAAATCAAATATGAAATTCATCATCTACTTCATGGGAAATGGAAACCCAATTGATATTACCTGCAAGGGCATCCAACAGAGTAGATTTTCTGGAGTCAGAGGGGCCCATGAGAGCCATCAAGGTGCAAGGTGCCACAAATTGCGTTGCTCAAATGCGACAAGAGTTACAGTATTCTTAGGGTGTAATTGATCGTGTTTTTGCATAGATATTTTATAGTTTCAAGAAAAAATCATTTTCAAATAAAATCAGGTTTCAAACAATTGTAGTGCATGCATGTAAAATTAGGTTTCTACATACGTACATGTAATAATTGTAGTGCACGCATGTATCCACATATATATCCCAATTTGTGCATATTTTACAATTATGGAATGCTATAAAACCACATTTCTTTGAGGTATTCCATTAAAATGGTATACATCCATGTACACACACAGCTATATACATACATATAGATATTATATATGTACATATATAAAAAAAACATGCATACATACACACACATATACATGCCATGTGTATTCTTCCACAACTTGCATAGATGTCCACTAGGCTAGTGGCAACAAAATCTTTATTATTTATGCTTTGCAGCATATGGATACAAAGCACAATTCAAAGCACAACATCAATGCAAAGCCAATTCAAAGCACAACAATCAATACACTTTGCAGCATATGGATAATTAACAAAGTAGTTAGTAACTACAAAAACAATCAAATATGAAGACTAAATTTTGAAATTTGACAAGCTAACCTCAATGAGTGAGACAAAAGTAGAAGCCATCATTGCAAATGCTTGTCCTGCATCAAATATGTGCACTCCCCATTGGAATGGATAGGGAATCCTTATCCTACAAAATAACAAGAATGAGTGAAAACTATTTTCAAAAATGTTATCTTTTAAAACAAAATTACTATATGATCAAATTAAAATTGTTCTCAAAAATTATCTTTTAAAGAGAGCCAAGAGGAACTTTGGTGCAGGGGCTCCCAATGGACATAGGAAGCTACAAGGTACACCAGGAGCTATGAAGGAGACAATGAAGGTACCAATGGCAATCAATGCCTAATGAAGACATGTCAAGTCATTTGATGATGAATTATGGCTATTGAAGCCATCAAATGTAAGGGAAGCATGAAACTGTCAAAATTCTAATGTATTGCCAAGAATGGGAAAATTTAGGCCAAATGGCACAAATGAGGAGTTAAGATTCATTCAATGTAATGTGAGAGATATAGAGGGTCATTTAGGTGTAACAAGTTTAGAAGAAAAAAAAGTCAATGAAATCTCTGTTTTTACTGTCACATTGTGACTGTTAATTGTTGTCCATAATTGTTGTTACATTTCCAAGTTTATTTGCATGAAAAGTTTGGTGTATTGTAAGATTTAAGGTTCATAAGAGGCTATCAAGGATTTCTTAAGAGTCTCTATAGCATTAGAGTTAAATATATTGTAAAAGTTTTATTGTAACAGTGCTAAATAATACATTGTCTATCACAAACAAGTGACAGTCACTTAGTAGTTTGTGAGAAAATGGAATAATACCTCTCCCACTATTTTTTTATCAATGTAACTTGTGGGAGAGGATTATAATGTCTTTAACATGTATTTTACTATGAAATGAGTGTAGTTCTTTGAGTAGACTGGCAGAACTATGACTGGTGGACAAAACAGTGAAGGTGCACTTGGAGAGCACCATAGGTTGGATAAGAGGAACTAAGGGTCAGATTGGCTAAATACTAATTGGAAACATTTGAGGGAGAATATTGTAAGGTGTTTAAACCATTTGAATGGTTTTGAAAGTTAGGGAAGGGTCTTTTCTTGAGAGCCTTAGGTTAGAAACCCTTAAAATGAGGGTTTGGTGAAAGAGTGATTAGATATGAACAGATGTGCAAAAAAATTTAGGAATCCTGCTATTTAATAGATTCCTTAAGACTATGTCAAGGTTTGGAATGTTGGGAGTGAGAGCAAAAAGGAGTTGCTTTGTAAATGGAGGCTAATTAGGCCTAGTTGCAAGTAGGAGCAGTCATAGAAAGGTTCATCAGTCACAAGTTGAAGGGATGAGATTCATACAGTTTGAAGAACTCAATAAAGTGTATTTGAAAAGGTGAAAGGGTTACTAGGTTGTTTGGGAAGTTTGAGAGTAAAGTACAAATTACTAACTAAGCAAGGCTAGTAGGACAGTCCTATTGAAGGCAGTTTTGAGGTTTGAGATAAAATTGACGATTGGAGAAGGTTGAAACTTCTCAGTTATGATATTTGAAGGGTATTGAAGAATTGTAAGGATCAGGGGAATCCTTGAGTATAGAGATCAAGAGTTGGTTGCATGAGGGGTGAATTAGGAGTGTTCCAAAGGAGAGGGAAGTTGAAACAAAGGCAAGGTGAGTTGATAAATTGGTTGAAATGATTTAGGGGAGTGAACCTGTTCAAGAGGAGTGTTTTGTTGGTTTCCTAAAGTCAAAGACTTCTATTTGATCATTGAGTTGGACTCTAATTCCTTGAGTGGATTCCAAGACGTTGTTGAGTCCTCGAGTTGAATAGGGTTCCTTAAGGGGATATTGGAAGGCTCTGCATCAAGTGGTATCAAAGCTCAGTAGAATCCTATGGGGAGAGCTTGGAGATCTAGTTGTTGATGGTTTGGGATGAAGATCTGAGGTTTTGAAGACAAGGAATCCTTTGTTGAGGCCTTAGAGTTGAATTATCCTCCTTGAGTGTTCCAAAGTGGTGATTCCAAGTTAGATAGATCTTGGATTGAAGGTAGTTTATGAGGTTATTGTTTGAAGAAGGTTGATAGCAAGTATGGTGGTCATCATGGCTGAGGATACAAAGCACAATCAGGGGTATCAAATATTCAAGACACAATGTAGATGTAAAGGTAAAATTTGTAAGGTTGTTGTTTCAAGTGGTTCATTTAATAATCTTGTTTCATTTGAGATGGTTAACAAATTGAATCTACCAAGAATAGCACATGTTTGTCCTTACAAAGCACAAGGATTGGATGTTGGATGTTATGTTGATGTGAAGGAGCAAGCTTATGTTCCCTTCACCATTGGATCATATAATGATGTTGTACTATGTGACATTGTACCTTTGAGTGGTTGTCATATGATATCTGAATAGATATCATTCACATGTACAACATCCAGTACGACATCCAGAGCTATTCACATCTAGTACGACATCCAATGAAATTGAATAAGATTGTACACCTAGGCACAATGACAATTTACTTAAATTCAACATGTTTCATAAGGACTAGAAAGATCTATCTGCATTTAGGACTAGAAAGAGCTATCTACATTTAGGCTGATGAGAATTGTTTAATCATATTTTGGTTCTTAGAAATTATAATCTAACCTGGATGGTGTTATGGTAGGAAAGCTTTCTAATATTTAACTTGCTAAACAATTATAATAAGAGTTTCTATCACACACTTTAGTATTTAAATAAATCTAGAAGTGCACTACATCCATTTACAATTGGCTCAACTATAAATATATTGTGTGGCATTGCCTATACTGAGAAAACCACAACAATCAAAGTACACCAGCAAACCATAAGTAAATCGGGAAATTAAGTATTTATATCACAAATAAATTGTTTGGAGAATAGATTAGAAATAATTTTGGAAATTAGAGAGAGACATTACAATTTATAAGGATTACTAGTCAAGACTTTATCATTGGAAAAATTTATCTATTACTCAGAGAAGTATTTAACAGTGAAACACTATAGAATACTAGACACATTTCAATAACTTCACCTGTATAACTGCAACTCCCCTGAATAGTTTAGCAATTCTTTCATTCAATTTTTCTTTCTCATAATCTTGTTCAGAAACCTAGAAATAAAGAAAATATTCAATTGTCAAATACATTCTACAAGCTAGGTTGACAATAGCACAATCTCTATTGAGTTATTCTTCGCCAATATATTGATATGCTCAAAAAAAGACACAGTGTTAACCATGATGAGATACTAGGTGTAGACAAAGAAGAAATAACATAAAGAATAAAACTAAAGTGCTCTAATTACAAAGCATAAGACTAATAGTCCATGTTAAGGCCCAAAGAACACACACACAGAGACAAGAAGGCATACCTCAATCATGCTCCTAATTTGATTAACTCTTCTCTCAACAGCCTCCTGAGTCGTTTCATCACTAACTGTTGTTGTTGAATCTTTCATCAGCACTATCTTGGTAGCAATTCCCAGAACCTCATTCCCAACAGTGTTAAGGGCCAGCCCCACTTCATCTCTATTGAGGTGGAGCATCCTTCTTGGTCAAAATCAGTGGGGGAAAAGTAAGTGAGCTAGAATGAACCACAACCTTGTGGTGCCATGTCCTTTACTACAACTGTCCTTGTTCCCTCATCATATAATGCTTGTACAATTTATTTCAGTAACTATTCATCCATCTATCAAATGAAGTTTGCATGTGGGTATTATAGGTTTTACTAACTTGCACTACCCTAGCTACTTTGGGAAGCATGGTTTGTTTCACTTGGGTAGGGGTGAGGTTGAGGTTCATGTATCCATAGCTGAAATCATTACCGTCTATTTCTAGAATGTAAACACCAGATTTGAATTTCTCTTCGGTAGGAAGATAGTCAAGAGGACCTGTTACATGAAGTCATCCTCATATTTAGATGGTTCATTTGAAATCACAGTAATAGATAAATTCTATAAGAAAAATAAAGAAATATCCACGCACACATATATAAGCCATCTAAACAAATCAAAACTTAGAATATATTATTAAAACTCATTTGAGAGTTTTAAACCTACTACCATTACTTCCATAAAACCACCATTCATCTCATTCCAATATAAAAATGGTAAAAACTAATTGTTTTAGACTTGGTGAACCATTTTTTAGCATTTCAATATTGAATGTTTTTATGTATCATATCTTATAGTTTAGAAGTGATTTATCTTTTACAACTTTAAGAGTCTGTCAGGCAATATTCAGCTAGCTGACTGAAACATCAACAGTTCAATGTTAAATGTTTTTATGAATCATATCTTATATTTTAGAAGTACTTATCTTTTGCAACTTTAAAAGTCTATCAGGCAATATTCAACTAGCCCACTGAAACATGAAAAAACACTTTGCAGTGAGAGTACTCATAATTCCTCCTTCTAACTTTGATGAGCCTTAACAATAGACTTTGACGAATAGAATGGGAATCATTCGTCAAAAATGTGGAAAAGGAAGTAAGAGAGTAGGCTAGCTTTGACAGTAACTGAAAAAATGGTTATACAAAAATATTAGGGGTGGCACCTATGATGCACTATAGATCTAGAGTGCTTTGCCACCTAAGTTATCAATGAAAATCATTTTTTATCTAATTTCAAATAAAAATATGTAATATTGGTATATAGTTGAAAATTTGGTTTGATTTGATGTTGTTAATTTTTTGATAGTTATAATAATTTGTTGTTAAATCAATCAATTGTAATTTAGTTGATTGAATACAATTTATGAAGATAGATAGTATTGTCAATGATTATAACATCTATAAATAAAAGTTGACTTCATTCAAACTACAATAATAAAAAATAAACTAAGATCATACCCAAAACAACTTGGACAAAATAGAATGTAAAAAATAAAGAAACCTCAAACAAAAAGACTATTTAGTCCCCTCTGAACCATAACTTAGACCGCAACAGTAAGATACCCAAACAGTAAAAAACATGCTAGATGCAAATTAATTTTAAACATGTTTTATACAAATGGAGATATACTAATGCATGTAAAGGGAGTAAACTGGCTGAATTCTAAAAAGAATGACAACTTTATCAGAGCTTGTATCTATCCATACCATGTGTATTGATGTTGTCAAGAACCTTCTGCTTGAAGACCTTGAATTGATTGATTTGAATAGTCAAAGAAATAGGGGCAATAAAGTTGGTCTCTCTAACAGTAGCACCAACAACAGCAAAGTTCACTCCATGCCCAAAATTATATCCAACAGACTGCAAATATGGGCTAAAAAATGGCAATCCTAGGGCCATTGCTATCATACAATTGACCCACACTTAGCAATTGCAATAAAAACCATAACAAAAACCAAAACCAACATTGATAATGTCTCTCCTTAAACATTTTCCTTTACATCTATATACCATTTTCAGAGCTACAACTTAACAAGCCCCAATTCATTTGATGTAATTCAATTGACCCACATTTAGCAATTGCAATGAAAAACATAATATCAAAAACTAAAGCCAACATTAATGGCTTCTCTGCTTAACATTTATCTCCATTTTTAGAGCAACAACTTTCCAAGCCCCAATTCATTTGCTAACATTCCATTGACTCAATCTAACAATTGCAATGCAAAACATAATATCAAAAACCCATAGTTACACTCCCTGAGAGACAGGTGACAGCAGAATGGGGGACAAGTTTTCGGGACAAGAGGACTGAGGGGTCTTCATTTGGGGATGACAGGGGGTGGTGGTTGGGACAAGGTTGTGTATACTATACATATGGCACTTAAAATTCTAGTTATGAAAAGATGTATTGTAGCATAAGATATAGAGATGTAGAAGAGTAAATACTTGAATATTGCATTGAATTGAAACATCGAACACTAAACATAAATAGTCAAATCAGCAAATAATTAACACCAAGATGTCCGCCCATCCTTGGTGAAGGTGGCATAGCTGAGAATGAGGGAGAGAGTCCCCAAGTCCCTAGTACATCCCCATCTTCGAGACATAGGACAAAAAAGAGGAGGAGCATCACCATATTACTATGCAAAAACCAGAGCCAACATTAATGGTTGCTTTGCTTAAACATTTTAAACTCATGTTCAAAATATTAAAAAGGCTACTTCATTATGGCCTATGACAAACTGACCAACATAATTAACATTGGATAGAAAACTGCCATGATAAATGATTAAGAGACAAAAATTTAGGGTTCACTTTATAATCATACTACTAAATAATACCTCCAATCAACACGACAAGTTTGGGGGCGAGGTGGGGAAGTGTTTTAAACTACTCTTAATTAATTTTCCTTCCTTCAAACTTTAGAACTCCTTCAGCGGGCCCTTGAAACCTACAAACATTTAGTAGACCCAACTATCTCTCTCAATGATGATAAAATTTTATTGAAGGAATATTCTTGACGAATTATAATGATAGTTGGTTGCTGACTAAGAACAGGCCCTGGATAGAGACCAGTCATATTAAAAGTAATTTACTTTTGTATTGAAGATATTTGGTGATCAAATGCATATGGGGGGATCAGTTATGAAGTGTTTATGCAATTATTTTGTTCTGGTGATATGGTTAGAGGTCCTGTTGAACAGGCCCCAGATTAGTGACCCCAAAACCAAGGGTTTGGTGGGAAATGTGTTGTGTAAAGGGTAGAACCTTAAAATCTTGAAAATCTATTGTTTCTCAACCCCTAGAAGGATTGTTTCACCCTTTTGAATCATAGGGTTGAGTGGAGTTGTGGGTTGTTGTGTAAAATTGGAGAATTAGGCCTAGTGTGGATATGCTAGGGGTACCAAATCTTGGATATGGTCCAAAAGAGTTGATATTGAAACTTAGGGATGATGTATAGATCCCAAAAGGATATCTTAATCAGGTTTTAGTTTCCCTAGTTGTTAGGGAACTATTGGAGAGAAATCCAAATTAGTGACTGGTGAGGGCTACTAGCTTTAAGGCTAGATATGAATGTTGGGTAAGAGATTAGTTGTCCAAAATGAATGGATGGATGGAACATGGTGGAAAGGCCATGAAGAGATGATTCACAAAGGAAGAATGAAGGTTGAAGCCTTGGAAGAAGTTATGGTGTTTGGGAAACTCTAAGTGCACTTGGAGTAGCCTAGAAGGTAAGTCCTTGAGGGGACATTGGAGTAAAGAGTTATTACTAAATGAATGGATTTGCTATCTAATATGAAGAATATGGATACCACACACCACCTCTCCATCATAGACTAAGAGTTCATTGCACTTGTTATGGCGCTTGGGAATGTAGTTTCTTCATGTGATGCATTGGTCTTGGGGATCAATCTCAGTTGGGTGTCAATGTTGGGATTTCTCAACAAGAAGTAATGGAACTGGTTGGGATTCATTGGAGTGACCTTGGAAGATATAAGGATGAAAGTTTCAGATGTTTAGGTGTTATTCACCATTTTACTAGTCACTTTGTGTCCCTGTTTCATCTAGAGATTGATTGGGAAAGGATTCTCAATAAGGATTGGAGCATTGATCAAATTGGTACACTTGAGATTGTTGCTTAGCAATCCTTAGTGAAGGAAGGTGCATTCCTTTAATTTTGAACTTATTGGTTGGTTGCAAACCAGCTACACCACTCTACAGTTTGCCCTAATACTAGAGAGTTGGCAAGTTCTTCTTGGCCAAGGCGGGGAGAGTTCATAGTTTCAGACTTGTGCAAGCTTCTTCCAGCCACTTTTGAGGCAATTTGGACTAAGGCACTACTAAAAATTCATGCTAAGACTATAGGCCACTCATATGCTTTGAATAGAGTGTTGAAATTGGTGATATCATAATGTATTTCACAAATTCATGTTATGGGCAGCAGTAGTCATGGATCATTTTAGACCTACCATATGCATAGTGTCCATTTTATGTTAGTTTGAGCTTCACTTGGTTTCAAGAATACTATAATATTCTCTACTTAACAAGGCCAACCATGTGAATGTGGAAGCTCATTTGGCCTCACCCCCCTCCCCCTAACATCAATCTAAAGTACCCATTATCATCCAATTACATACTTCATTCATTCATTCATCCATTTATGAACTATAACATTCAATCAATACAATCACATAACATTCATTAATATGATATAAAATTCATTAATACACAATACTAATCAAAACTTCATTAAGACATAACAATATTCATTAATATAAAATAAAAATCAGTATTAATACGCATCATTCATACATAATTACTTTAAAAAAAGTTCTTTCATTATCCTACAATGTTTATCAAAGAAGATTTTTAAAACATCATTACTTCTTTTTGTTTTTCTGAGCTCTCTTAAGAAAAGCACTCATAGGAGCATCCATATCTACATCATTCTCCTCCTCTTCTGGCACATGTGATGTCAAATTATGATGGCTCCTTCTCTTTGGAGGAGCAAGAGGTTGCTGCACTAAAGGGGGCTCTGTTGCAAGAACAAGTGAATGGGATAAATTGGCATACTTTTTTTCTTTTTTTAATTGTTACAAGTCTATAATTAAGTACTAGTACAACATAACATGCATTTTTCTTACCTGACAATGCCACATCATGTACATTAACATTTTGATCCACCACCACGTCAACATGTTGAATACTTGGAACATGCTCCACTCCTTCGGCATGATGTTCAACATGCTCTGAAATATTCAAAAAAAGGATACATGTCAAATTGCAATTGAAGATGAACAATTTCAAACATCTTAGATTATATATTTACAAATATCAATAATTAGTGCATGATTACAATGTACTTAATACTATCATGGTATACCTCTTTTTGCCGTGTGCTACTTCATTATCTCTATCTTCACATAGCCTTTTCTCCTTTGCCTCTTCTATTATAGCAAGGTATGCCCTTTGATCTAACAATCTATCTTCACAATACCAGAGACTATGAAAGGTGTAGTCAATAATATCCAAACAACTATTGGATTAAAGATACAACTCATTCTTGAATAATGAAGCTTAGAAACTCTTGTATATTTTCCCGTAACAAATTTTAGATGCAAATACATATGCATACTTATGGATATAATCAAATTGAATAAATTGACTAGCAAAAATATTTTTTCCTCACATTCCATTAAGGATTTAATTCAGGATTTTCTTTCCATTTATCTTATTAATAAGATCACATTTTTGGAAAATCATTCATTCTAGACAATGTACCTTCATTTTGTGAATATATTTGTAAAGTAATCTCTGCAGGCAGCAAAGCAGTTAGAGTTTCTAGTGGGTAGAAATAAGAGATAGCCTAACACCTATTCTTTGGAAGAAGCAATGGCACTTGTACAACACCATGATGAAATAGCTGGTACTTCAAAACACCATGTGGCCAATAGCTGGTACATTGTCCAAAACATGATGTCTGATATTGGACTAGATAGTGTAGGATCTATTTCCATGAAGTGGTTGTGGTGCAGGGCACCTAACCAATGAGGCAGGGGAAAAAGTATCTATGAGGCAAGAGAAAAAGTACCTATGATGCAGGACACCTTGCCACTCCATGAAAGGGAGAATTCAAGTAGTTAGTGCATTGGAATAAAGGTTTGGTCCATACTTTACTAGGTGGCCCATGTTTTGTAATAAAGGCTCATGTATGTAAGGTCCATTAGCACTTTGGTGTGTTTATAAACCAAGTGTCTCAATGGGACCAAGAGGCCTTAGAATAGGGTGTTTGAGTCAATATAGGTCTAGTGGAATTTTTTTGAACTTGTTGAGTTCATTAGGTAGTCAGATTTGCAAAAATGCAAAAAGTTTCATAAAAAAGTTGCTGACAACTTTTAAAAATGTTGCTCAGTATTGTTTAAAAGTTGTTATTGTTTGTTTTAAGTTGGGGAATGGCTACTTGATTGTTCCAACAGTCGTATAGGCCTCTATATATATCATGTGTGATCTCAAAAGGTGAGAGAGATCAGGTTGTAGTTGATGCTTGGAGAAAACGAATAAAAAACCTCTGATTTACTGGTAATTTTGCTGTTACAGTGGGTTGTACGATTTTGTATGGTACTATTATGATTTCTAAGTGTGTGGATTAGTTGTAGGGGTGTGTTCATAAGTTTTTTGGCTTTGATTTGACATAAATTGGAGTTGGGGCTTGCAAGTTATTAGCATTTTAGTAACAAGGGGTCTGAACAGCCCTGTTTTCTAGGGCCTTGTACAAATGTAGCCCTAACTTGTAAATCCACCAGTGGCAACCTCTAAAATTGAGGGATATGCAAGTTAAAGGACCTAAGAACATGATTCCAGAATTTGGAGGCATGGTGAGAAGGGCAAGTATTTTTCCTAGCTGGCCCTAGGTCAAGCAAGACCATGTCCTTGATTGGTTTTGCAAGTAGAATGGTGACAATCGTATTGGGAAGTATTGTTGACCAGTGCAAGTGCTGAATCTAGTTGAAAATTGATGTGTTAAGGATTTCCATAAGTAATTGGGGTCTTGGGAACCCACCTTGTCCATTCTTCCTTGAAGCCCTAGCCTAACTTGATCAACTAAGCCTAGGTACCAAGAAGTAGTTTGGGGGTGCTGGAGTAAGATTTGCCTAAGAAACTTTTGGATCCTTAATAAGTTCCTAAAGAGGTGCTTGGAGTGGTGGAGAAGTCCCTATGCCATTGAGGGATAGTTGGTGAAAATACAAGAAATCAAATTGGAAAGGCTACAAGGATTGTAGGCCTAGAAGTGAAAAGGTGTGCTATGGGTTTGGTGGATTCCAAACTAACAGTGGGTTGTGGTTGGACTGCATGTCTTATTTGCTATCACGATTGCTTGTGTCAGTGGGTGAAGTTTTTGAAGTGGATTGCCCATTTGGGCTCAGTAGTTGTGTATACCCAGTGTGGGTAAAGGGACTTGTGCTAAGTCCTAGTATCCTATGTTGGATTGTGAAAGCCATTAGAAGTCTAGTGGAAAGTAGTTGTTATAGACTCTGCATCAGGTTGCTATTTCAAAGTAAGAAGTGAACATAGAAGTTCATACTTTTAGTTTGAATTCTCATAAGCATACACAAATAACATTCTTATTTGAATAGTTTTTATGCTTTTCTGGCAGTAACATGATGCTTCTAAAACTAGGAATCTATAACTTTTATGTCTTGCTTTCATAGTGCCCTCTTATGAATATCAGCTACTGCCCCAAATTTGAAGAGGAGTCTGGTGTAGTTTTCATTTATATTTTGATTTAACATAGTTTTAATTCATCTACAGTGGCTTTTCATTCCAATCATATTACATTGACTAACTGAATTATAAGTTTCTTCATTCTTATGTATTCAGGCAATTGTTTTGTATAATCCCTTCAGATGGAAATGCAATGAAGCGATCAAAATTCTGGTAATTTTTTATTCCTAAGGGATTTTATTCTTTAAATACTAGATTCTAGATCTTTCAGTTGAGATCATTACATTCACACATACTTCCTAAAAATTAAATCTGAATAAAATGTGGAACATTTAGAAGCTTTAGTCTCTAGTGACCATAGATGGGCTGGTCACCAAAAGGGCTTGTAGCTCAGTGGTAGATCATCCCAGCATCAACTTGGTGGTCCTCAATTCGACTCCTGGCTAGTACACAAAAAATTTTACCCTGGTACCAAAGCTGAGGTAAAGTAGACCAAGGCTAGGATAGGAGCCCCAAGCACTTGCAATTTGGATGAAAGGGAATGTAGGAAACACCTGAACCATATTTCTAGACCTTATATTTTGAATTTACTTAACAGGTTTCTATGTCTAACCATCATCTACCCCTTATCTTTGTTACCAATGATTGTAAAGTTTCTCAACAATACTTGTTTCATATCCTAGGTTGGCATGGTAGTGTCTTTGAGGGAACTCCATGTAGGAATGAAGAGAGAAAGATAGTACAATATTTTTTATGAATGACACAAACATAGATCATCAAAGGGTGTAAACTATAAACAATCTTCTCCCTTGAATTACACAAGAAGAATGCCACCCCCAAAACCTTGATTAGTAAGAATGGAAAAGAATAAAGATTTTAACCTCCACTACACTTCCTTAACAGAAATAGGCAAATTTAGTTGCAACTCAAAAAAATCAACTAAATTTAGACATCTATATAATGCAAATGTCATCTACAAAACAAGAGGAATCTATATAATCCAAATGACATCTCTTTGATCAAAACTTACAAACAGGCATGCCAAACTAGAATCACTAAAAGATACAATAGCTGGCAAAAAAATCAATGTCAAGACTGCCACATTGTATAGCATGTAGAAACTACAAAAAGAGATTAATGAGGAAGCTTACTCACCATTGGCGGCATTCAGAGTTCAAGAGCTTTAGTAATCTCATTATAACTCAAATTGAATTCATGGTAATAACAACTAAAATGAGAAAAAATGTCTCCAAAGTTTTAAGAGCTTCACAATACAAAGGAACTAAAAGTATATAAGATGAATATTTGTTCTCATGAATGGAGATAACTTCTAGCCTAGCATGAAAGAGAAGCATAACCAATGGGCTACAAAATCTAGAACATTAGTAAAGTAGTTCAAATTCGCAATTGTAATCTTATAGAATTGAGAGTGTATTTTACTTGTAAGCTTTAACCACATAATCATCTACAACACAATGGCAAACATACTTTGAAGCTTAAAGCTCCTATGCATAAGGATGTTGTATGAAGCAGAATGCCTTAGGTGCTTGAGATTCTTGCTTTCAATAAAATGCAGATGAGTGATTGTGTTGTTCAAGGCAATTCTAAAAAGTAAATGCATCACAAAAGCGTCCAGATGACCCATAAGTTTAAGGTATATTTGAAGCAAGAGTATTTGACAGGACAAAGAATTCAAGGCATATGACCTACATTAACTTATACATAATTCCATCAACAACTGTCATTATTTTATCAATTATATATGCCATTACCGTTGTTAACAAATGTTGTGCAACAGCTTCAAGTTTAAATAAGTGGAGACCAAATGCAACTTGCAACCAATAGTTTGGTACTTTTATAGACCTCAAGCTATTAATTTTACTTATTCAACACTCTTCAAGCAGCTAGAAAAAGGTGATAAAAACAAATTTTCATAAATGTCTATAACTACACTAAATGTGGTATGGATGACACACCACAAGGCTTTATTCTTACTGGTAATTTCAACACAAAGTTAGTAGCTAAATTATAAAATGAGAAGTCATGTAGAGATTAAATGTTGCATGTGAAACTAACAGTTAGAAAAAGGAACAGACGGTACCAACATATTACAGGGAGAAACAGTCAAGGGTCATGAGCCCAAAAATGTCGGAAGTGCAAATGAGAAGTAATGAGGAAAAGCTATAAAGGACAAAACTGAAAGGCTACCTCCCTTCCTATCTCCATGTCTCTTTATGTGTGGGTGTATATATATGTATGTATGTTTGGTGTGTGTATGCATGTGTTTGTGTGTATGCAGGCTTCTCTAGACATCATTTAAGCATTGATATGCTACTTCATTGGTCATCAACTTGTACAAATACATTACAAAATATAGCAAAACAAGGTTTTACCAATTCTAGTGGGCATAGATGAGGATGTTTGCGTGGCACTTGTTGCCGACAATGCACTAGGCAATAGTGGACGGGCAACCGAAGGAGGAATCTGCACTTCATCATGAGCTGAAGAATACAATATTGTTAGCAAAGACATTTGCAATGGATAAAGATCAAATGGGATACTAGCTAAAAATGTCCACAAAAAAAAATTAAGTATTATAATGTTGATGAAAACAAACAAAGTGCTACTTACACGAAGGTTGTGCGCAACAACCATCACCATGTTCACCATGTGATGTCACAACTGGCACATATGTCTATACAAGTACACATAAAATTAGAGATTATGATCCATAAGATAGTATAAAATATTCATATCTATTGAACTTCTATTATTGCTTTAGTCGAATTACTACTTACCTACAAAGATTGGATTCTACTGCCCAATTCTGTTCTCAGTGCCTCTTTCTCCTCGCTTCTGTCACCCTCGATGATAATGTTAACAAGTTCATCAATGTATCTTTTCTTGATTTGTTGGGTGATGAACATAGGGTCAGTACTAAGGGTGATGTTATGTAGATATCAAGCCTGTATTTCAGATCGCATTTGATCAGTGGTCATTCTAACTTTTTCCTATTATTTGTGACATCAAATATCAGTAAAATTTCATCAAAATAACTCCAAAGCCATAAAGAAAAGAACATAATAATATGAAATTTTTTTCTATATTAACATTAAAATTTACTCCATTCTAAAAGTAACTTTCATTCTGCAACTTTTCCGCTCATTTTCTTTTTGAATTTTGAATGATGGAGGGCCCTAAACCTCTGGATCCGCCACCATGCCCGAACCTACAACTGGTGCTTGTGGTGTGTAGAGATGTAGACCAGTTGATCAGTGGTGGGTCCATTGATGTTGATGGGTCAGGTAATGTCAAGTTAGCTTTGGAGGAAGGTCGATCAAGAGTGGACATCTCAGAGTTGGGGGGAGGAAGTCCTGCTTGTTGTCAGCAGGGAGGTGCCCAAAAGTTGGATGTGGGTTCTCTGTCGGGATGGAAGAGTGCACTCGTGGGTACCAAGATGTCCAACCCCAACATAGAGAATCCCATGGTAACTCATGGACAAGATGGTCCTGTGATTGCACTCCCTAATAGTATGATGGATAATGTGACTTCCGGCCTCAAACTTTGTGTTGTAGGCAGATTTGTTGCTTTTCGCCCTTCTATCGAGATGGTAAGGAAATGGGTGGACCATAATTGGAAGGTCAAAGGAACTATAAGTGTTTCTACCATGCCAAGTGGTCTTTTTTGTTTCAAATTTACCATGAAAGAAGATCCCATTACGGTTCTTTCTGGGACTTGGTATTTTGGGAAGCATTGTTTGGCCCTAACTAGATGGCATCTGGGCTTTGATGCTAGTTTGGAGCTAAACAAACTTGCCCCAGTTTGGGTAAGATTACCTAGCCTCCCTCTAGAATTTTGGGATGAAAGGATATTAAGATGGGTGGGGAACTCTGTTGGTCATTTTGTTACTACTGACAAAGTGACAATGCAAAAATCAGGACTTTTCTATGCTAGATTTTGTGTGAATGTAGCGCTGAACAGAACACTACCTACTGTGGTCACTTTAAAAACTAAATGGGGTGAGAGAGTTTAGCCCATAGAATATGAGAATGCAAGCTTGTTTTGCCAAAGATGTGGGCAATTTGGTCACCTTATCATGGATTGTAAAGCTAAAATGCAAAAAGATAAACAGAAGGAGAGCTCTCCAGGGATAGTTATGGAGACCATTGGGGAACCTTCAGTTATGATCAAAAAGACAGTAATGAAACCTTCTATGACCTTCCCCAATATGACCTCCATGTAGGATAACTGTTTGAGTCCTAGGGGAAAGGATACTAAGGAATATGAGAAGGCACCAGAGGAATACCCTTTCAAAAGAGATTTGGAGGATCTTCTGGGCTCACCTTTGGTGAGGACTTCGGTGGAGGAGTGTCTGGAAGATGGAGAAATAGAAGGAACCAACACTCTACAGGATTTGACAACAATCCAGAGTGGGGGGAGCAAGCTTGAAACCCCTTCTAAGGAGAAAGGGTTAACCCCCTCTATTATGGGCTCCTCAACAACACGGGGGGGGGGACCATAAGCATATGGAAGGGGAATTAAGGGAGTTAGTTTGCACCCCTTTGAAGATGGTCAAGGCCTCGCAAGCTAAGATAGCGGTGAGAGTAATGGCAAGCATTGATTGTTTGGATAAGGAGATGTGCCCCTCCTCGCCTCAGGAGGAGGATAATAGTGAATGGGAAGTGCAAAAGAAGAAGAGAAGGGGGGGGGGGGGGGGGGAATTAGATATTGGAGTATCAGGAACAGTAGGAAGACCATCAAGTAGAGTTACAAGGACAAAGCAAACTGCTAGAGATGTAACCAGTGGTAAACATCTTACATTGGAGATAGTAACAAAAGGTAAGAAATGAAACTCCTTTCATGGAATATAAGGGGATTGAATAATCCCCAAAAGCAGTATGCTCTTAAGCAATTAATATCTCAAGAAAAAATAGACTCTGTGTTAATTCAAGAGACAAAAATGTCTAGCTCAAATTTTGATAAAATTGCTAGCTATATTTGGCCAGGGGTGGGGTATTTACATAGGGATTCAAATGGAGCTTCAAGGGGAATTTCTACCATGTGGAGTCTGAACTCATTGAAGGGCTATGAGATCTGGAAGGAAAAAAACTTTATAATTACTCACTTCCAATCGAATAGCCACAATTGGAAACTGATTAATATCTATGCACCTAATAGCAGGTTAGGGAGAAAGGAAATGTATGACAATTTGATAAGGATATATGAAACTATCTTGGAGGAAAAATGGATGTGTATAGGTGATTTCAATACTCCTCTTTACCATTCGAAGAAGAGGGGAGGCAACAAAGAATGTCAGGAGAGCTTGCAAGACCTAAGTGAATTTATGAGGAAGTTGGACTTCATGGATGTAGAGTTGAGGGTTAACCCATACACCTAGACTAATAATAGGAAAGGTGAGGATCTCATTCAGGTTAGGCTGGATAGATTATTACTATCAGGGAATTGGAATAGCATGGGTAACTCCTACTTGGAGAATCTCAACAGAACGATGTTTGACCACTCACCCATTTTATTCCATTGGGAGGATGGCTTTAAAGGGGGAAAGAAACCTTTCAAATATGAAATAATGTGGGACTCACATCCAAAATTAAAAGATAAGATTCAGGAGTGGTGGAATATAAGAATAGAAGGTACTGCAATGTACAGACTTACCCAAAAACTTGATAATATTCGAAGAAATGTCAAAGCATGGTCTAATTGTTCATTTGGGGACCTTTTTAAAAACAAAGGAGAAGTAGAGGAAAAGCTAAAAAAACTCCAAGGGGTTATTGCATAAGGGAATAACTCGAAGGAGAATATTCAAGAAGAGGAGAAACTTAGAAGGAGGTGGAAAGAGATCTTCCAAAAGGAGGAAATTTTCTGGAAACAAAGATCTAGAATTCAATGGATGAAGGAAGGGGACAAAAATACTACATTCTTTCACAGATCTGCTTCTAACCACAAAAGAAGAAACACTATCTCAAAACTAAATGAAGAAGGGGGAAGGGTGTTGAAAGAGCAGGAGGAAATAGGGAAACTTATGGTAGACCACTTCAGTAAGGTGCTTAAGAAAGATAACTTTGCTAGGAACCAGGTGATCAGGAGAAGTCTGATTAATTCAATCCCAAGGAGTATAAGAGAAGAGGAAAATGATTTGATCCTTGGTAAGATCACGGAAGAGGAAGTGAAAAAGGCAGTGTTCTCAATGAAAGCTTTCAAGGCCTCGAGCCCTAATGGGTTCCCACCTACTTTCTTTCAGCATTTTTGGGAGGTGATCAAATCAGAGGTAATTTGGGCGACTAGGGATTTTTTTAGAATAGGTAAACTACTACGGAGAATAAATAAGACCTTTATTGCCCTAGTTGCAAAAAATTCCAATCCTCTGAATTTGAATGATTTTAGACCTATAAGTCTATGTAATACTATCTACAAGGTCTTCATCAAGGTTTTAGTGAACAGATTAAAGCCTTTCTTGGAAAAAAATATTGGTAGTCCTAAGAAGGGGTTTGTGCTAGGTAGGCAGATCCTTGATGCGGCTATTACAACCCATGAGGTTATCCATTCAATGGAAAAGAGCAGGAAACCAAGAATGGCATTCAAGTTGGACATTTCCAAAGCTTATGACAAAATCAAGTGTGACTTCCTTCAAGATGTACTAGAAAGAATTGGATTTAACAATGGGATTATAAACCTGATCATGTTGATGGTGAGCTCAGTGTAGTACTTTGTCCTACTAAATGGGTCCCCATGGGGTAATATAATGGCAGGAAAAGGCTTAAGATAGGGTGACCCACTCTCACCTTACATATTTATCATGGTAGCAGAAGTCTTGGGAAGGTCATTCTATAAATTAGTGGATTTGGGCTGCATTAAAGGTGTCAAACCAGCCACTAATGCTGAAGCTGAGGTTATACAAAAATTTTTGGATGATACCTTCCTATTTGGGGAATCTTTAATCATGGAGGTTGAAGCCTGGAAAATGATTTTACATAATTATGAAGAAAGCTCAGGGCAATGGGTGAACTACCATAAAAGAAAGATTTATTTCTTTAACACTGATTCTTCACTTCAAAGAAGGATTAGGAAAATCTTGGATTGCCAATCCACTTGCCTCCCAGACACTTATTTAGGCCTCCCTCTCACTACCAAGGAGGTCTCTAATGAATTTTGGAATACAATAGTGGAGAGAATTCAAAAGAAGCTTGCAGGGTGGAAAGGGAAGATATTAAGCAATGCCGAAAAACTACAATTGATTACTGTTGATCTTCAGGGAATCCCTATTTATTTCTTATCCATATTTAAGATTAATCTAAATATGGCTGAGAAAATTGAGAGAATTCAAAGGAATTTCCTATGGTCAGGGACTGAAGAGAAAAATAAATTGAATTTGGTCAACTGGGAGGAGGTGTGTAAACCAAAAGCTAAGGGGGGGCTTGGGATTAGAAGAATGAAAGACCTTAATAAAGCTCTCCTCACAAAAATTGGATGGAGATTGGCAGAAGGAAACACAAGATGGGGAATTATTATGAAATTTAAATATTTGTCTAATACCTCCTTTTGGTGGAACCTATATAATAATGACCTCCCAGGAGGTTCAAAGATCTGGCAGAACATTGTTAGAAATAGAGGGTTGCTAAGAGAAGGATTGAGGTGGATTGTGGGCAATGGCTTCAATATAAGGTTTTGGGAAGACAGGTGGATGAATGGGAAACTGCTAGCCTTAAGTAAATATAGTGGTTTAATGGAACTCCTTAAGGAGGACATAGGGGTTAAAGTGGGAGACTATATTGATCAGGGGAGGAGATGGAAGAAGTTGTATAAGGAGGACTATCCGCGGGAGATAGTTATTCTCATAGAGGAATTGGAAGAACTAATAAAGGAACAGAGACTCCCATTATTGCCACAGGAGGATATCATGGCTTGGGATTTAACTCTGAATGGGAACTTCACTGTCAAATATGCTTATACCTTAATGTTCAGCAAGGAACTATGCCCAACTATGTGGAGCAAGGTATGGATTAGTAACCTTATACCTAAGATTAATTTCTTCTAGTGGATGGTTCAATATGGAAATTTTTTAACAATTGATAATTTGAAAAAAGGGGATTCTACATAACAAACCGTTGCTGCCTTTGTGAACAAAAGGAAGAAAGTATTTACCACCTTTTCATTGAATGTTAGTTTGCGGTTGACATCTGGACTAAGGTTTGGGAAAGATTGGGGGTGACTTGGGTCATGAAAGATAACTTGGGACAGTTTGTGGATAATTGAGATTGCCCATTCCATCATCCAAGACTAATCCTTTTATGGAAGATTATCCCACCATATGTATGCTGCCACATATGGAAAGAAAGGAATAACAGGATATTCAGGGAGGAAAATAGGGCGGTTGAAGTGGTTTTTGGAGTGATGAACAAACTATTGAAGGAAAATCTAAGGGTAGCTAAATACAAGATGCCAAAGGAAGAACCCAAAAGACTTGAAGGCATTGTGGCAAAGAATTGGGGTTGTCAAGAGGATTTCTTCCTATTTTATAACTCTGCTAGGAGGAGGAGACAACAGACAATATGGAGACCACCCACCATCACACAATATAAATTGAATTTTGACAGAGCTACAAAAGGAGAACAGGGAGTGGCTGGAGGTGTGTTGAGAGATAGGAATGGTGATGTTTTATTGGTTTATGTAGGCCAGGTGGGGATTGGTAGCAATAATGTGGCAGAAGCTACGACGTTATTATGGGGTCTTCAACTCTCTAGGGAAATAAACATTTTAGAGTTAACAATAGAAGGGGACTCCAAACTAGTCATCGATTGGGTAAAGGGGGAGGCAAAATTGGGATGGACAATTAGAAATATCATCTTGGATATTAAAATTATATTGGAGGAAATGAGAATGGTCCACCTATAGCATATCTACTGGGAGGGTAATCAAGTGGCAGACACTGCGGCTGCCATGGGGTTTAACACTAGGGCAATCATGTGCTGGGAAAACTTAGTTGATATCAATGAAAATCTAAGGATGTTGATATCCAAGGAAAAAGGTGACAAAATTCAAAATGGTGATCACTAAATTTAAATGTAAGGCCAAATTTGACAAGATGGAGAACTTTGCCGCTAAATTAAACTTTAGCTTTTTGGAAATAAGAGACAGACGTGGTCGTACAAATGACAAGTGGAGTAATTAAAAATTAAGGGAATTATCTTTTCGTAATTATGGAAACTTGTTGTAAGCTTCGAATCGCTCCCCAAAAGGAAGTACGATAGATATTATGGATTGGGATGTCAAAAATTGACGGGGAGAGAAAAGTAGGTTTTTTAATACCCATGAATCTCATAATAAGATGTTATGGAATTCTGGAGTACATCATACACAGGTCTGTAATTTTGATCCCTATTCCCTCAAAGGATTTAAGCAAGAGAGTAGCCACGTAGAATTTGAAAGTGATAAAGATTTGATGCATATTTTTGAGGAAGAGAGGTCGGATAGTGGTGGAATTGAAATGGGAGGTGATCTGAATAAGTTGGAACATACAAGATTAGAGAACTTCACGGACAGGATGGCGACCTGGTATCTTCTGAAAGAAGGGGGTTTTTTTCCCTATATGATGTCCATGGCTGGGTACGATGAAAATTGTGCATTACAATTTGTGAATAATTGGAACAATAGGAAGGTTACAATCAACGACATTACATTTCAAGTCACTGAGGAGGTAATTTCCATGGCAACAGGACTCATAGTGAAGGGCAAAAAATGAAAGAAAGTCACTAAAATCTCGGATGAGACTAGCATGAAAATTTTCTTTGCGGAGAATGAGGAGCCAATTCACTACAGAGGAGGGTTTAAAAGGGATAAGTTACCTAAGCCTTGGGATGATGTGTGTCTGGTCTTGATGAAGTATCTCACACTAGAAGGCAGGTTTGGAGTGTGCTATTACTATCATTTTCCTTTGTTGAACCACTTTAGAAATAGGGATTTCATTTCCATTCCATTTTTTCTTCTGCATTCGCTTGAGGATATGATTAATGATATTAGGGAAAGAAGAGTAAAGGCTTAAACTTCACCATTATTCATCAGGGGTTAATTTTTCATCTGTATCATTTCCACTTAGCTTTATGTCCCCCCTAGAGAGGTTGTTCAGCAAAACCCCAGCCACTGTCGGATTTCCCCCTCGAGCTCCAATACAAGGACGAAAATCCATACTCCTAGGCCATCTCCTAGTAAGGATACTAAGAAAAAGAAAAAACCTGACATAGCCCTAGAACAAAAGGGAAATAAGAAAATTAAAGTTGATAAGGTGGTTGAGGTTGTTGGAGAGGATTTTGGTGAGGATATTGGGGGAAATGCAAGAAGAAGGTCTGGTAGGTTAGCTTAGTCCTAGGCTAGGGTTAAGCAGAAGTCCATCAGATACACTATTGAGGAAGTTGAAGAAGATAGCTCAGGCAATAATAGTTATAGAAGGGAGGAGGAAAATATTTCCAACTCTAAAAAGGATGAAGATACTAAGGAGGGGGAAAAAAGTTTCAATTCTAGGAACATTTTGATGGATGATACTCAAACTCAAGTGTTAGATGGCAAAGAAAGGAATACTGAGACAATCCATGTTTCTGTCAGCTTCTCACTTAAACCTATTACTTTTTGTGATGAGATGAGCAAAAAGGATAATTCCCCAATTACCATTTCTTCCCCTATTAAGGAAAATTTGAAGATTTCCTTTAACCCACAGGTGCTGCAGGATAAACCACAAGGAAAAAAAATGATGGAGGTTGCTACAAAGAAGGTCAAGGAACATAAAGAGGAGACTGAGGCGGTGGAGGAGCATTACATGAACTTGGAGGAAAGGGTCAAAGCTTTGGAGGAGGGGTTTTTCACCTTCTCCAAGTTTGGACTTAAAGTTACTCATGCTACTACAACTACCCTCCAATTGCTGGCACAGGAAAAGGAGGAAGTTGGCTTGGACATGGAGGACAACAAATTACTCTTCAAGTTTCTTGCCGATGACTGGGCCCAGATTCTACTTCATGCAAGGGGAAAAGAGAAAGAAGAAATCTAAGTCTTTTTTTAGTTCTGTTCAGTTTTGGGGATCTAAGGATCCCAATACTTTATATACTTTTATGGCAGTTATAGTTTTGCTGGTAATCAGCTGTATTTAGGATTTTATTAGGCCTAGGTGCCTTTTTGGACTTTGCGGTTAGACGCTAGGTTGTTTCCTTTCTGGTTCTAGTTTTCTAGTTTGGTTTAAGTCTCTACCTACTAGTACTCCTGTTCTATTTGTCTATTTTTGTTACTGGCCGGTAATGTGTATTTTACCAGCCTTTTGACTGTTAAGGGCCAACCCCCTTGTTTTTGGTTGCTTTTATTTTCAAAAACATTAAAATTTATAATAATTAATGTTTACATCTACTGAAGGTGTCTGAGATGGTGCATCCATATTGCCTTGTGAAAAAAATTAGTAACTCTTAGAAATCAGCAGCAAAATTAAAGTGATAGACTTACCAAAAAAATATTAATAACAAAGTAGATTGTATATGTAAATCATTTGTCTTAAGTTAAAAATTTAGTGTAACTAATGTTTATATCTAAAAAACATTTGACATGTTCTACTTAATGTTTATATGTGCACATATGGTTTAGAAAGAAAAGTTTGGTTGTACAAGACCCCATCATAGTTGACATTGATCCTACCTAGACATTTCATTGATCATCATGATCTTCATCAATGTCATCATCATCATCATCATCACCATCATCGTACTTGTCACTTTGATCATCATCATCACCACCACCATCTTCATCACCATCATCATCATCTTCATCACCATCATCCCCATGATCATGATCATCATCAGCATCATCATCATCATTATCACCATTATCGTCAGCATGACCAAAATCATCACCATCTTCTTCATCTTCATCATTGGGTAACTATTGTTCCTAATAATCATTTACTTCCTCTTCTGCTTCTTCAATTTCTTCTTCTTCAATCACATTATACTTTACCAGCCTTTCTCTTGGGTCACGTCTAATAACAAATGACCAACCTAGTTTGTGTGGAACAACAAAATAAAACACTTTCTCGCATTGGCTTGGAAGAAAATAGGGCTCGTCTCCGACTGGCTCAAATGACCTTGTATTAATTATAGTAAATCCACTATCATGTTCAATAATAGTCCTATGAGGATCATTTTGATTCAGTTGTAACCTGAACCATTTGATGACAAATAGAACTATTTTGAATGAATTAAAGTTGCACTCAAGTATATCATCCAAAATTCCATAGTATTGATTTTTAGATCGTTGAGGATGTATGTCAGTTCTAAACAAAATATTGGTGACCGCGAAGATAGCACTTATCCCAGAATCACACATTTTCTTCGTTTCGTCTACTTTTTTGTGCAAAATTTATAGCCATGGTAGTACATAGCTTTGTGGTGTTTGACCTGAAATTATTCAAACATGTCAAGATTATTTGGATCGATCTGTGAGTTGATATTAAACTTATGTGTGATGATTAGTAATCTTATGCATACCTTTGTATCTCTTAAGCCATATATTACATCAAGTACCATTTGTGTAACATTGGGATCTCCATTACGATGAGCTTCTTTAACCAATGATACAACACCATCCCATGTTAATGAATGACCATTTTCTTGAGACTATTCAATCCATATCGTCATCCAATCAAAATTGTTTGCAATATACAAGTGTAGTGCATCCTACTGCTGACCAACTATAAAGAAAACAATTATACCAGTTAGAAACAACTTATATATATTGATGATGGATAATAATTATTAAACCACAAAAAAATAACTTATAATTACCTCTCACCCTCCTCAATCTACCTTTCCTCATCAGGTACTCCCCTTTGAATTTGTCATTAGAGTTGGGATCCCAAATGTGATCTACATGGATATCTGCTGCAAACTTTGGAAGGTATTCAGTAATGTACACCATGGTCTGGTACATCATATATCCCTCTATCATAGAACCCTTAGGACGTGCTCTTTGTCGAACTAAGCCTTTCATAAATTTCAAGTGTCTCTCAACCATCCACATTGATCTAACTTGTACAGGTCCACACAATTCAATCTCCTCAACTTGATGTATGAGGTAGTGTTCTTGAGCATTGAAAAAGGTTGGAGGTAAACACTTTTGCATTTCACACATAAGCTATGGAATTTTTCTCTTCCAATATTTTATATCTTTTTTGTCAATTTCTTTAGATGATAACCACCTAAAAGAGATTCAACACGCAAAACCACATAAATGAGATTTCAAATAAAATTATACAATAGATTTAAGATAAAAAGCTACAAATCTAAGAAAAAAAAATTCTAACCTCGTGTATTTTCCAAGATCATATATAACTTGTTCATTACTGTTGTCAAACTGTTGTGGAAGGGATAGAGGTAGGACAAACTGCAATCATTAAAAATGATCATTTCAAAATATTATTAAATAATGCAATAGGTAGTACATTCAATCTTACAAATATACTATAAATAGAGAACATGACTTAACTTGACGAAGGTATGCTAATCATGTGTTTTCAACCCTAGCCCAAAATCACCTTTCTTTGATAGAAGAGTGCTTATATTTGCAGCAAATCTTGTTAGAATTTTTTATTTTTTTATGACTTCTTATAATGCATCACTTTGTTGCTCTGTTAATAACCAAGGAAGGGCACTTGTATTTATGCAGTCTCCATTGCTATTTGATTCAATGGAAGCTTTTAGTGCATGATTGGATTCATGAATGTCAGTATAGATTTTGGCAATTTGTTCTCTATCACGCCTTCCATCCAAAATTTTCCATAGTGTCTCTATTACATTCTTTCTAATATGCATAGCATCAAACAAATGCGCAATTGGGAGATCCTTGTAGTACGGTAACCTACTAAATTGAGTAGGATAACTTTTCATTCCTCTAGGAAGTTGGTCATTGATGCCTTGACAACCTTCACAAGCATCAATTACAACATTAGTAAATATAAGACAATATAAAAATACAAATTTTAAACTTCGAACGACAAATTGGATATTACCTCAACAATTTAGTTGATCATATTCCAACTTTCATAAATGAGGTGTCATTCTTCGTGGCCTTGATGATGTCTCTTCTTTCCCATTGAAAAAATGTTTTTCAAAAATTTGATACCTATGATTATTGTGGAGAAAGTGTCTAAACTCATCAAACACCTGCTTTCTTAAAGTTCTCGAATGACGAGATTTCATCTTTGGACCACAAACTGGACATGTGAATTTTCCCTTTGTCTGAAGACCTAAAAGATCATGTAGAAGTGGATCATGTACAATTATCATGTGCAACTTAAACATTTGATAGTAATGTGTAAGCACTATAATAGACAAAAAATATGCGATATTAGCAATATAACATACTGCAAAAATGAGTTAGCCCAGGGGCATCATGTATTGTCCATACAAGCATTGCATGGAATTGAGATTGTCAATGTCCTATCGGTCTAGAGATGTCATACATAGTGATGCCATTCCATAACTTCAACAACTCATTAATTAGGAGCTCAATATACACATTCATATCTTTAACTTGGTATTTACCTAGCAATTGAATGAACATAAACATTACATTATTATTATGACTATTTTCATGCACTATTTATAAATTAATTTAGATAACTATAAAATGAAAAAAATACCTAGCACAATCATTGACAACATTATGTGCTCCCTCTTTATGGACATCCAAGGAGGAATGTTATTGTTAATAACAAAAATAGGCCACACTGAGTAAACAGATCTCATATCTCCATATGGATTGACATCGTCTGCTGCCAATGAAAACTTCAGATTATGAGGTTCTTCTTTAAAGTGTGACCATGTTTCTTGTATCTCTTTAAATGCAGAACCATTAGTAGGCATTCGCATAATGTCATCCTGACTTCTGTTGCATGCATGATAATCCATAAATTGTGCCAAGCTAGTGCACTTGAATAACCGTTGAAGATGTGGAATAATGGGAATGTACCGAAGAACCTTGTGAGGCACTTTTTTTGTTATTTGATCTGACTGATATCTACTACTATGACAATCAGGGCATTTTGTTGCAAATTCATGTTGTTTATGATATAGAATGTGATCATTGGGACATGCATGTATTATTTGATACTTCATTCCAATCTGATCCATAATGTTAGATAATTCTCGGTATGAACAAGGCAAAATATTTGATGGTGGTAACAAAAACTCACTAATCAACCTACAACAACAAATATGCATTGTTAATATAATGAATAGTAATTGTATGCTAACATTGAAGATGACAAAAATGACATACCTTAGCATACATGACATTGCTACATTGGATATACCATTCATAACCTTTAAGTTCACCAACAACACTATAGCCGAGAGTAGATTTGTTTGGGAGCCTTTGTATAAGGGCTCGTGTGCCTTCTCAAGTAAAGGTATATCAAGACCATCTTCATTATCATTATCAAATTCACTAGTACCATCATTGTAAGCCTCTTCATCACCTGCCCCAATATCATCTTCTTCAATCATGTCCTTTGGCACATTATCATCTTCTTCCATGGGAGTGTTATCCTCAGCTTGGATATTCACACCTCCATGTTCCTCCAATAGGAAATCCACATTCAGCAATGGACGAAAATTGTGGCCCCCTTCAACATGACCATGTTGCCTATAATGACTTTGGGCTGTTGTGATTAGAATTCTTCGAGTCTTTAAGTCTTTACACTTTTTGCAAGAACAATAACATTTATCAGGTTTTCTTCAAAACTAAGCCCACAATGCGGCCATCGTCTCATTATTTTGTTTAGCGTTCATACTATTAGGTGTGGTCTTTCTTCATAGGAAAATATATCTGCAAATAAATTGGACATGTTGTGATTAATGTTTATATCTGCACATATGGTTTTTGTTGATTAATGTTTTCAAATGTAACTAAAATGATCCTATAATTTCTAGAAGGCCTAGATGTTTGCAAAATGTGGATTTATAGACAATGTATATTAATTATTTGCAAAATGCCTCAAAGAGATGTCACAAGGTGAAAGTTACTTAGTTGCTAATAGTAGCATGCCTTGACTAATCCTAATAGCAATGAGTAATGTGATTAATGCATCAACTAATAAAGATGACTAAAAGATCAAAACATATTAGTGCTTCTTCTTGCTTGTATTGTGTAGGTTAACCCTCAATTTTATGCATTCAAGTGGATTACTCTACTTTTCACACAAGAGTTTAGATTCCCTGATGTTCTAAGGATTTGGGACTCACTTCTAAGTAATCCTTATGGGCCTATGGTATGTTTCTATCTTCCATCTGAAAGAGAGAATCTTATATTAATCATTTACACAAAGTTTCAATCAGAGTTTTACAAAAGCTATAAGCTATCAAATACCCAAAAAAACTAAATAAATATAATATGTGCTCTATTAATTTTCTTGATAATGAAATAAAAGATACTAGCATATTAGAGAGCTTGAGCTGATGCTTCTGAGGTGTATCACATTTTTGCATAAAATTTTAGGCTATCTGGTGACTAGGCATTGCCTACTCTATTACTACAAGACAAATTACTCTGCATATGTTGTGCTATGCTAATATGCATAAGAAGTCGCTTGTTGGTTGGTGATTTCACATCAAATTTGAAGTTGCTTCAACATTATCCATTGATTGACATCAACCATCTCTTGTATGTGGTCGATGAACTAAAAACAAAATCTTAGAAGTTTTATACTATTGATATTTGATCATTCAAAATGTAGCAAAAATTGCTTGTCAATTTCAAATAGGTCCGAGATTCTTTTTATAGAGAGAATAGCCCAATCCAGAACAAAAATATGATCTAATAGAAAAATCATATGATTGTTTAATGAATAAACTTGTTTTTTTTAACCAAATGGCAAAGAAATTTCTTTTCTCAAGTTTCATCACTGAAAAGGATCATAGATCACGCATTTTAATCATCAAGGTTCAATTATCCAGTTTCCATGTAGCATGATGCTTAGAAAATAAATTGATGTGATTTTATGAAGATAAATCTAGTCCAATTGCATTGATTGAATACTTAAGGCATGAAATAGTCATTATTATATACGAAATTTATCAAAATTCAGGTCATAAAAGAAGGCAATCTACGTAAGATATTTTAGTAATACTTTTAGTTTTTAACTGATCTAAGAGGCTTAGATGTATCTTCCTTCAAATTTTGGCTTCTCCTTTGACCCTTATTGGGTTGTTTTAACAATTAATATATTACACATAGAATGCCAAAATATTGCCAAGACCTCTCTACAAATTTGTTTCAGATTGAGACCTCACATGTTTGAAAATTCCATAAACTGAGGAATGAAGCACATCGTGAATCTTTAATTCAATCCATCCCAAGATGGAATTAGGTTTTTGGACAACCCATGTTTGCTCCGTAGGGTGTAGTTTAATGTATAGGAGAATATACAGGAAATGTAATAGATAGTAATGTCAGAGAACTCACAAATGCTTCTTTATTAATTCCATCAAGTGTTTAAAACATATGACACCAAAATGCAAGACAACAATTACCACAATGCCATCATTACAGTGATATCTTTGGGATGAAAGTACATGACATATATAAGTGTGAACGAGGTGCAAGCTCCAGTTATTTTGACATTTTGATATCCCTTGAAGGAAAATTAATTCCTCGTTCATTTTACCTAGAATTCCACAAGACAAATTATATCATTGAGTACAAAGCCCTAATCATGTGGGTACGTGTTGTGATTCCTATAGAGATTAGAAGCCTTCATATACATAGAAACTGTATGTTGATAGTGAATCCAATAACAACTTAAGGGGAACCAATCTAGGTTGTCTCAGTATATAGAATTAGCATTGATCTTAATCAATTCTATTACTACACCATAGTATTTCAAAGACAGAAAATTGGTATGTGGATGCAAAGGCTAGTGTACCCTCTTTGGTCTGACCCAAAATCATCACCAATGCATATCAATTTGTGCTACAAGTGTTGAGATCTCATGTAGTATCAGAATTGCCAAGCCTTGGTGATCCCATTTGTGTACATGTAGACTTAGAAGAATGGTTTTTTGGCATCTATGGGTATCTGAAGAGAAAAAAATTCCCTGACAGAGTTGATGAAAATGCTTATATTAGGATAAGAAAACTCTTTGGTTGCTATCTTGTCTTGTCAATTATCTTGTATCGGAGATCCTATAATGGTCTCCTCCAATGATACTTAACCAAGGGTGAGATACCACTCATTTTTTGAGAGGCTCATTCAGGCCCCACTAGAGGACATATAGGTGGTAAGGCCATAGTTCAAAAGGTAATTCATGTGCAATACTATTAGAAAATGATGGAGCAAGACTTATTTTCATTTATCAAGAGTACTCACAATGCCAACAACATAGAAATTTGATTTAAGCTCTTGGACAGGCTCACTAAGCTCAAAACTCTCCATGGCCCTTCTAGACATGGGGTTTATATATAATTGGAAAAATATCTCTGCCACTATTTAAAGGCCATATTTTTATCATCACAACCTCATAGTATTTTAATAAGTGGCTGGAAGGGGGCCCATTAAGGTCTACCATCACTGAAATTATCTATCAATTCCTACTAGACAATATCTAATTTCATTTTGGTTTATCTTCCACTATTGTCTCAAATAATGGGACATATTTTTAAAATAACGTAAAATAGTTACAAAAATATTTTGTGTCCTAGATCACTTCTCTATACCTTATTATTTTCAATCCAACAGTTAGGCATAAGCCTCACACAAGACCATTGAGAAAATATTGCAAACATTTGTAACTAAGAACGGGAGAGATTGGCATACCCAATTAACCTATGTTAAGGCAATGATCAACATTCCTCATCTCAAAATAAAATAGAGAGCGTAGATTCTGAAGGGAATTTTTTGTTTGGATTTATCAAATGCCATTTTAAGAAGATGTGCTCTATGATTTCCAAATATTTGATAAGGAATCTATATAATGGATGAAATTCAGCTTACTAAAATTTGTTTGACCTAAGCATAAATCCTTCTTGACTTCCATGTAAAGATGTATGTTAACTACTAAGCAATTGATTTGATACGATTCCTTTGCCACTAATATTACGTGATACACAGAGACAAGCTAGAATCCAAATATCTAGATCTGAAATCTGTGCTAAATAATGACAATTATGATCACTAGTTGTATAGCCAAATTTGGCATTACCTTTATATTTTGGACTTCAATTGAAGTTTTATTTTCAAGATTGGAGTTCACTATTTCCTAAAGATGTAGCAATATTGAAGTTTTGAGATAGAATAAAATGTGCTTCAAAAGTTTAGGGATGTACAACTATAAAATATAGGGGTTTGAAGTCTACAGAATAGTAGATTAGATATTTAGAATGTGCTCTATAATTCTAATATACCTACAATGCAAATGCAAATTGAACGAAAAATGCATAATTCTGCCCAAATAAATTAGAGAAGGATAACTTATCAACAAAATCAAAATTTTGAATAGAAAATATCTACACAAATAATATCCAGCAGTGTATCTACAAAAATCTTATTGCTATAATCTGACAGATTTAAACCTAAAATATACTGACTACAATTGCATTCAAAATAGTGAAATGTTTCAACGCATCCTTGGTCTTTTGGTGAAGTTGAAAGTTGAAATCATCCATAACGTAAAAAAGAAAATAATAAGTGATTTCCTTCTTATGGTAAGTTTGAAGTACTCACATTTATTTTAGTTATCTCTAAAATCATTTATTTTCTAGAGATCTCCCTATGTTCAAATGATTTCATATGGAATGTGGGGATGCTGGCTAGCGGCCCTAAAATTCTATGGCGTTAGATATTATAGGGCTCATATGATCAACATTAAACATTAAATGATTAAGCAATAAACAATTGAGCAAAGCCATTGGATTAAACTAAAATGTTTGTGTTTGTAATGAAGAAAAGAAACATGCACCCACATGCTTGGACTAATTATGTACCAACAAATGCTTTGGTAACTGAGCACTACCACATGTAATACAAAGGTGACATTATTTGTGATCTTCTTGGTTTGTTCAAGGGATTTCAAATAGAGATGAAATATATGCATACAATACCTAGGTTAGTTGTGGAGAAGTATACAGATATAAATTGCTTTATGGTTGAAACTAATTTGGCATGCATGGAGGTTATTGATCCTAGAGAGATATTTATTCACCCTTCTTGGTTATGAGGTTAGCCAAGAATTTCTTGAAAAACATGTTGAGGTTATGTTGGTCTCACCTAGAGATAAGGAAGCATAAATATGGGGGACTTATAACGAGAAATTTAGACAAGGGAATAATTATACAAATGATCTAGAAAAATGAAGGTAGAGAAATTTGTGGAAAATATTGGAAAAAAGGAGGGCATTATCAAAGAATAATGGGAAGTGATGAAGAAGGGAAGCAAAGTTTCAATAAAGGTTCAATTGGGAAGCACAAGAACAAAACCAATCAAGGACAACATTACAAAGAGTGTAGAGGTGGTAGACACACCTGATATTTTGGCAATAAAAGTTGAGGTTACTCCTCAACCTCACAAGGTTACAAGGAGATCTGCAAGGACTCCTCCTACTGCTAAGTTAGAAAAACTAGCTAAATAGGGACCTACAAGAGCTACAAGGAAGAAGGCAAAGGCATAATGATGCAGGGGCATCCAGAGATTCCAATTATTTTCAAGATCTGGGATTCTAATGCACTTTAAATGATTATTTTAATAATGTTGGGATGAGTCTTAGTTTTATATAGTTATTTTAATAATGTAATTGGGGGTTAGAAGTTAAGAGTTTTGAATAAACTCCAAGATACTTTACTAGTATCTTTAATATATTTAGAATTATAATGAGTGAGGTGTGGGAAGTTAAAAATCAATTTTAAGAATTAGTTATTGGGTTACCTTCTTTTGAATATCTTTAGATATATGTAATTAAAGAAACCCAAGAGGAATACATATAATTTTTCTAAATAGTAGTAGTATGAGAAGATTTGAGAATCAAGGAAAGTGGAGAAATAATGTAATCAGGAATGGAATAATGGTAGAATTTAATTCTGTTTAGATCTTTTGTTTCTTCATTGTTCTTATGCACATTTCAATGTTCTTAAATTTCTGAATCATCATAGATGGAGTAAACAAATGTTATGGAACTATATTGTATTCAAAACCTACGCTAATTGCTATTCGGTTTGAAGATACTAAATCTATTTATAATTTCTCTGTTCTTACCTTGGTGGTTGGTCACGATAAGTATGAAATGGTTTAACCATAGTTTAAAAGAGAGTTGTGATTGAAGTCATTACCAATTACAATACAATTTCAAAGATCTCAATTTTGTTTTGCTCCAAGTCAATTCTTGGTATCGATTATTGGTTTCAAGAAGTTAAATGTTTGAATATGAAATTGGGGTATGCTTTATGATATCGATTTCTTTTTCAAGATTTGGTTTTAGTTCTACATCAGATTTAAACAGTCCCAATTTGGGAACAGCAACAGTCTAGTGTGATACATGATCGGGTTTCTCTTTAAAATTGATTAAGCAATGATTAAGTCTTAAACATTCTTATGCATTGAAACCCAAAATAGTTCTAGACAAACCAGTATGTGCATATTGGATTGAGTGAAGCCAGATAATGGAAGATGGTTAAACAGTTTGTGTTGAATGTTGTCGAGAGACTTGTTGCCACAGTCACAATTAAAAAGGAAACACATATCATTTGTAATTCATATGGATGTTAGACTGTATTGAAGGGATTTTCAGATTGGTCACAATACGTAAATTGAATGTGTGTTTGTAATGACAGTGACACCATTTAGAGGGACCCAAGAGCAATTCATTTTGCAAAGGTATGTCATTGAAGAAGCCATGCCATTGAAAATCTTAATGGTTATATTATACTGATAGAATTACAGGACATAATGAATTTGAAATAGACTTTGCTAAAAGAGTTTATTGTTTGATGGGAAACAATTATAGAAAGATGTTCTATGTAGTCAGTTGCATTATAATCTATTTACTTTCATTCATTCCATTTAAAATTTGACTACTCGAAGTTTGAAATATTTTAAGTCTCAATTCAACATTTGGAAAAGGAGTGAGAAAATTAAGCTATTGTATTGTATTGGAGACATTATTTTCATCAGCAAATTAAAAGTTCTTGTGAATCTCTACTTGATTTTTGCAAGGGAGAATAATGAAAGATACAAATTTGAATCACTGAGTAGATTCTCTGCATCACATAAGGCCCAAGACCCAAGAAAGCTAAGGTCATAGAATAGAAGAAGATAGATAAAGGTATGAAATTTTTAAGTTAAAATATGAAAACAAGGAAGAAGAAGAAAAAACATCAAAACTCACACAAACTAACATTAAAGAGAAAAAAAAGAAATGGAAACTGGATTTGAAAAAGATCATTGCAAGGATTAAGAATGAATGAAAACTGGATCAAACCCCAAGATGTAACTAATGATGTTAATTAGTTCTATAACATTGTTAGAAAACAAAACTTCTTTGTGATAGGAATTCCAATCACACTTGACACTACTCCTAAGGATAAAGAGCACAATCGAGACAACTTCATGGCCAATGAGGTTAGTAATTTAGAAATTTAATATATTATGACAAAGGCAACCCATGAGGCTAAATAGATTGAAGATGATGTGTTGAACAACAAAAAGAAGGAGAAAGATAAAGATAAAGTTATCACAAAGATATAACCTTACTGTTACGGCAGAGGTTGCACTGAAGCTTTCAAACGTTGTTGGCACTGAAGTACTAAATTGTTGTTGGCACGTAATCTTCAAACCCTTCCTCTGCACATAATCCTAGCACCACAAAATGCAGTATACAAAAAACATTAACTGCATAGCCATTCTTTTAGTCGTGCAAGATTGAAATTAGGGCACGGGAAAGAGCTTCTTTTTTATTTTGACATAGTGTAAGTTCGTGTTGGTCAAAATTTCGACCAACATGGGCTTCTAGTTTAAAAAATTATATACGTTGCCTTGCATAAAATGACCAATTTGACCCCATTTTATTAGATGGTCTAAAAATGGGGTCAAATGTACTAGTGTAAGGATGCTCATGAGTATCCAAGAGGTAAACTAGGGGTGATACCCTTATCCAAGGCTATTTAAGAAGCATGAGAAGTGCCCTACATCAACTAAGATGATTGACATGTGTTACACATTGATGCAGTGGGTCTTACTTTAGGATCTGCCTAAAGTAATCAAAGAGCTAGAGCTACAAATTAGTCACAAGCTAGGTGATAGAGGGAGAAAATAAAAATGTTCATATATGCATATTAAGATGACAAGTCTTTGGCATTGTTTTTTATTAGATAAACAGGTTTTACAGGGAACCTGAAACCCGAAAGTTAGTACATAAGAAGGCTGATAATAAGCATGACAACCAACCAAAAAAGTTTAAGTTCAAAGGCTGATAATAAGCATTAAGCCCAGCCAAAGGAAAAAGTTCTGAGAAAAGACCAGGAAAAGGAAACAGACAAAGCCACGACCAAAAGCCAGCACAAAAAGCCAAAATACAGTGAAAAACAAAGGAACGGGCAAGAGTTATTCCTCGTTCTTTCGCTCCAGATCCTGCATCACCTAAGCAGCCTTAAAGGCCTGTTGATTCTCCTTCGTTTCCATCTATTGCTCTCTTTGATTCCCCTGGTCCTGTGTAGGAGTGGAGTTGTCCTTTGCAGGGTCATCCTCCGTTTTGGCCTCGTCTCTGTCATTTCCATCCTAATCCTTGTGCATTTCTCTATCTTTGATCCAGCCCATGAGAGAGATGATGTTGTTATTAATGGAGCTTAACAAGGAAAACATCTAGTTGGCAAGGTTGTGATTGTAGTTTTCCAGATTGTGTATCCTCTGTTTCGCCAGAGTGAGCCTATTGGCCAAGTCTGTCCTCCTATTGGCATCCTTTCCTTCCCTTGTTGCCTCAATGTGTTTCACTTGGTCTTCAACCTCCTCAAGCTCATGGAAGAGCCATTTGATTGATCTAAAATTATCAATCATGTTGTTGTGAGCATTATTTAAGAGATTCATCCCTGTCTCCCTGGCTCTGTCCAAAATAGCCACAATCATTGGATCAATTAATTCTTCCAATCGCTGCTCTTCTTGATTATCCACTAGGATTTGGGGATCCATGACCTCCCTAAAGATTCCCATTTTTGTGGTCTTGACATTGAAATTAATCCACACTTTCCTCTTGTCATTGGTTTGCACTTCTCCTTCCGCATACCCAGCTTTCTCCTCTTTCTGATCCTCAGGGTGGAGATGGATAGGAGAAAGGGGCAGTGCAGACATCTCCTCATAATGATAGCACACATCCTCCAGGCTCTCCCTCTTACGCTTCTTCCTTCCACTATTGACCTTTATTTCCTCCTGCGTCTCCTTCACCACCTCCTCGGACTCTGGATCCTCCTCATCATCACTGCTTCCCTCCTCAGCCTTCTCAGCCTGCTTCTGCTCGAGATCCCTAGGGCTTTTTCTACTTGGGGTTATGCGGGAGGGGGATTTTTTAATAGTCGCAACTTTCCCTGAGAAGGAGGCTCTGCCTTTCTCAGAACGGAGGCTCTGAATGTCATCTGAGTCAAAGGAGTAACTAGAACTTCTAGACTCCATAGTCTCAGTCTGAGGGGGGGCATTACTAATGGTCTAGGCTTTGAAGTGCTCATGGATAAGAAGCAACAGCCCTTCATGTAGAGTCGGGTTATGAAGTCTTTGGCATTGTTATTAAAGAGGGAGATATTGGTAGAAATATTATACAGATAGAAGGAACATGGAATATCTACTCAGAGGGAGATAGTGTACTTGTTGATTACTACAGAGAAAGAAATGATTACATCTACCTAGTAAGAGGGAGATAGCACTAGTACATTTAACCCCATTTTTAGACCAAAATTTTCGACCATCTAAAAAAATGGGGTCAAATTGGTCATTTTATGCAGGCAATGTATATAATTCTTTTAACTAGAAGCCCGTGTTGGTCGAAATTTTGACCAACACGAACTTACACTTTCCCGAAATTAAAAACAAGGTCTTTGCCGCGCCAATGTATATAAATTTTTTAACTAGAAGCCCGTGTTGGTCGAAATTTTGACCAACACAAACTTACACTTTCCCAAAATTAAAAACAAGTCTTTGTCGTGCCCTAATTTTAGTCTTGCGTGACTGAAAGAAAGGTTGTGCGGTTAATGTTGGTCAGATACTGCATTTTGTGGTGCCATTACATGCAGAGGAAGGGTTTGAAGATTACATGCCATGTTTGGTAGCTTCAGTGCAACCTCTGCCAGAATAGTAAGGTTCTATCTCTGTTATATCTCCTCCTTTTCATTGTTCAGCATATCATCTTCAATGTGATTGGAATTCGTAACATATAATTTTCCTCAGCGGCTCCCACCTTACATGCCTTGCATGGATGTTTTGTTTATTGGTTTGGGAGTTTTCTTTTCACTGCTACACACCTCTATTTTAAGTTGTGATCTTCTAGCCATTGGCTAGCTTCATGGTGGATTCCCCAACTGCGGGTTTGATGCTTTGGATTGGCATGAAAGGTTTTCCAAAGCTTTAAGAGATGCAAGCTTTGATTCAAGTTGCCTCGATTTCAGGATGTCAACTAAAGCCTCTATTACATGTGCATCAATTAATGACTCTCTACGGCTGTCATCAAGATCAAATTTTGCAAGAGCTTTTGCCATTTCCAATTTTGATTCAGCTGACCCCCTACAAAGGCGATCAACCACTGGCTTGCACCAGTTTTCCATCACCATAGCTTTAATGTTTTCCGAAGAGTCTACCAGTTCATCTAACATTTGTTCAATTTCTATTCCCCTGTTTAAGCATCCATCACCTACATCATAATGCAAAAAGCTATTGAGATATATGATAATGGATTCTTTGCTTCTCACAATTACATAATAATTTCTATTCAACACTTATCCATAAAATGAGAATCTGCCAGTTCGAACAAGCCTTCAAGCAATTGTGATACTGGTGGCCCCACTATATTGGCTTCTCTTTTGACTATAGCTCCTCAATTATTCAGTGCCTCTTTTCCCTATGTTTCGCTTTTAATTGTTTTCATAAAAATTAAGCTTGTAGAGTCTTCAAGAAACCATTTAGCCAATGGGTGAAAGAATGGCAAAATTATAGAAAAGAGACAGTTCAAAATAATTCACACAATTAAAACTATGCTAGAGTTTGTGTAAACTGATACAACAATTATGTACCCCATTTTCTTCAATACAGATTCTATTCACAAATAAAACTTATCTAGATCAATTGTACCCTTGTTTATCCAATGTGCTCACAAGTTTGAACCTCTTCACATTGATGCTGGTGGCATTCACACCAGATCACTTAATGCTGATAAAGTTACAGACCCTTGCCAGTGTAGTCATGGGTTTTGTCTCTTTTAATATATGTAGAGAATCCTCTTTCATTAGATAACAACACTCTTATGATCTCAAATCAACCTAGACTGTTGTTGTTCCTAAATTGGGACTATTTAAATCTGATGTAGAACTAAAACCAAATCTTGAAAAAGAAACCGATATCATAAAGCATACCCCAATTTCATATTCAAACATTTAACTTCTTGAAACCAATAACTGATACCAAGAATTGACTTGGAGCAAAACAAAATTGAGATCTTTGAAATTGTATTGTAATTGGTGATGACTTCAATCACAACTCTCTTTTAAACTATTGTTAAACCATTTCATACTCATCGTGACCAGCCACCAAGGTAAGAATAGAGAAATTATAGATAGCTTTAGTATCTTCAAACCAAATAGCAATTAGCGCAGGTTTTGAATACAATATAGTTCCATAAAAAAATTTTACTCCATCTATGATGATTCAAAATTTTAAGAATATAGAAATGTGCATAAGAACAATGAAGAAACAAAAGATCTGAACAGAATTAAATTCTACCATTATTCCATTCCTGATTACATTGTTTCTCCACTTTCCTTGATTCTCAAATCTTCTCATACTACTACTATTCAGAAAAATTATATATATTCCTCTCAGGTTTCTTTAATTACATATATCTAAAGATATTCAAAAGAAGGTAACCCAATAACTAATTCTTAAAACTGACTTTTAACTTCCCACACCCGACTCATTATAATTCTAAATATATTAAAGATACTAGTAAAGTATCTTGGAGTTTATTCAAAACTCTTAACTTATAACCCCCAATTACATCATTAAATTAACTATATAAAACTAAGACTCATCCCAACATTATTAAAATAATCATTTAAAGTGCATTAGAATCCCAGATCTTGAAAATAATTGGAATCTCTGGATGCCCATGTATCATTATGCCTTTTCCTTCTTCCTTGTAGCTCTTGTAGGTCCCTATTTAGCTAGTTTTTCTAGCTTAGCAGTAGGAGGAGTCCGATCTCCTTGTAACCTTGTGAGGTTGAGGAGTAACCTCAACTTTTATTGCCAAAATATCAGGTGTGTCTACCACCTCTACACTCTTTTTAATGTTGTCCTTGATTGGTTTTATGCTTGTGCTTCCCAATTGAACCTTTATTGAAACTTTTCTTCCCTTCTTCATCACTTCCCATTATTCTTTGATAATGCCCTCCTTTTTTCTAATATTTTCCACAAATTTCTCTACCTTCATTTTTCTAGATCATTTGTATAATTATTCCCTTGTCTAAATTTCTCGTTATAAGTCCCCCATATTTATGCTTCCTTATCTCTAGGTGAGACCAACATAACCTCAGCATGTTTTTCAAGAAATTCTAGGCTAACCTCATAACCAAGAATGGTGAATAAATATCTCTCTAGGATCAATAACCTCCATGCATGCCAAATTAGTTTCAACCATAAAGCAATTTATATCTGTATACTTCTCCACAACTAACCTAGGTATTGTATGCATATATTTCATCTCTATTTGAAATCCCTTGAACAAACCAAGCAGATCACAAATAATGTCACCTTTGTATTACATGTGGTAGTGCTAAGTTACCAAAGCATTTGTTGGTACATAATTAGTCGAAGCATGTGGGTGCATGTTTCTTTTCTTCATTACAAACACAAACATTTTAGTTTAATCCAATGGCTTTGCTCAATCATTTATTGCTTAATCATTTAATGTTTAATGCTGATCATATGAGCCCTATAATATCTAACGCCATAGAATTTTAGGGCCGCCAGCCGGCATCCCCACATTCCATATGAAATCATTTGAACATAGGGAGATCTCCAAAAAATAAATGATTTTAGAGATAACTAAAATAAATGTGAGTACTTCAAACTTATCATAAGAAGGAAATCACTTATTATTTTCTTTTTTACGTTATGGATGATTTCAACTTTCAACTTCACCAAAAGACCAAGGATGCATTGAAATATTTCACTATTTTGAATGCAATTGTAGTCAGTATATTCTAGGTTTAAATGTGTCGGATTATAGCAATTCTAATTTTTGTAGATACATTGCTGGATATTTTTTGTGTCGATATTTTGTATTCAACATTTTGATTTTGTTGATAAGTTATCCTTCTCTAATTAACATACATTGTCTATAAATCCACATTTTGCAAACATATATGCCTTCTAGAAATTATAGGATCATTTTAGTTACATTTGAAAACAATAATCAAGAAAAACCATATGTGCAGATATAAACAGTAATCACAAAATTTCCAATTTATTTGCAGATATATTTTCCTGTGAAGAAAGACCATGCTTGACAATATGAATGCTGAACGAAATGAGACAATGGCTGCATTGTGGGCTCAGTTTCGAAGAAAACCTAATAAATGTTATTGTCCTTGCAAAAAGTGTAAAGGGTTAAAGACTCGAAGAATTCTAATCACAACAGCCCAGAGTCATTGTAGGCAACATGGTCATGTCGAAGGGGGCCATGATTTTCATCCATTGCTGAATGTGGATTTCGTATTGGAGGAACATGGAGGTGTGAATATCCAAGCTAAGGATAACACTCTCATGGAAGAAGATGATAATGTGCCAGAGGACATGATTGAAGAAGATGGTATTGGGGCAGGTGATGAAGAGGCTCACAATGATGGTACTAGCGAATCTGATAATGATGATGAAGATGGTCTTGATATACCTTTACTTGAGAAGGCACATGAGCCCTTATACGAAGGCTCCCAAACAACTCTGCTCTCGGCTATAGTGTTGTTGGTGAACTTAAAGGTTATGAATGGTATATCCAATGTAGCAATGTCACTTATGCTAAGGTATGTCATTTTTGTCATCTTCAATGTTAGCATACAATTACTATTCATTATATTAACAATACATATTTGTTGTTGTAGGTTGACTAGTGAGTTTTTGTTACCACCATCAAACATTTTGCCTCGTTCGTACTGAGAATTATCTAACATTATGGATCAGAGTGGAATGAAGTATCAAACAATACATGCATGTCCCAATGATCACATTCTATATCATAAACAACATGAATTTTCAATAGAATTCCATAAATGTCATAGTAGTAGATATCGGTCAAATCAAATAACAAAAAAAGTGTCTCACAAGGTTCTTCGGTACATTTCCATTATTCCACATCTTCAACGGTTATTCAAGTGCGCTAGCTTGGCATAATTTATGGATTACCATGCATGCAATAGAAGTCAGGATGACATTATGCGAATGCCTACCAATGGTTCTGCATTTAAAGAGATAGAAGAAACATGGTCACATTTTAAAGAAGAACCTCGTAATCTGAAGCTTTCATTGGTAGCTGATGGTGTCAATCCATATGGAGATATGAGATCTGTTTACTCAGTGTGGCCTATTTTTGTTATTAACAATAATATTCCACCTTGGATTTCCATAAAGAGGGAGCACATAATGTTGTCAATGGTTGTGCCAAGTATTTTTTTCATTTTATAGTTATCTAAATTAATTTATAAATAGTGCATGAAAATGGTCATAATAATAATGTAATGTTTATGTTCATTCAATTTCTAGGTAAATACCAAGTTAAAGATATGAATGTGTATATTGAGCCCCTAATTGATGAGTTGTTGAAGTTATGGAATGGCATCACTATGTATGACATCTCTAGATCGATAGGACATCGACAATTTCAATTCCATGCAATGCTTGTATGGACAATACATGATGCCCCTGGGCTAACTCATTTTTGTGGTATGTTATATTGTTAATATCACATATTTTTGGTCTATTATATTGCTTACACATTACTATCAAATTTTTAAGTTGTGCATGATAATTGTACATGATCCACTTCTACATGATCTTTTAGGTCTTCAGACAAAGGAAAAATTTGCATGTCCAGTTTGTGGTCCGAAGATGAAATCTCGTCATTCGAAAACTTTAAGAAAGTAGTTGTTTGATGAGTTTAGACACTTTCTCCACAATAATCATAGGTATCAAATTGCTGAAAAACATCTTTTCAATGGAAAAGAAGAGACATCATCAAGGCCACGAAGAATGACACCTCATTTATGGAAGTTGGAATATGATTGACTAAATTGTCGAGGTAATATCCAATTTTTCGTCCGAAGTTTAAAATTTGTATTTTGATATTGTCTTATATTTACTAATGTTGTAATTGATGCTTGTGAAGGTCGTCAAGGCATCAATGACCAACTTCCTAGAGGAATGAAAAGTTATCCTACTCAATTTAGTAGGTTACCGTACTACAAGGATCTCCCAATTGCACATTTGTTTGATGCTATGCATATTGGAAAGAATGTAACAGAGACACTATGAAAAATGTTGGATGGAAGGCGTGATAGAGAACAAATTGCCAAAATTTGTACCGACATTTATGAATCCAATCATGCACTAAAAGCTTCCATTGAATCAAATAGCAATGGAGACTGCATAAATACAAGTGCCCTTCCTTGGTTATTAACGGAGCAACAAAGTGATGCATTAAAAGGAGTCATAAAAAAAACAAAATTTCCAACAGGATTTGCTGCAAATATAAGCACTCTTCTATCAAAGAAAGGTGATTTTGGACCAGGGTTCAAAACACATGATTGGCATACCTTAGTCAAGGTAAGTCATGTTCTCTATTTACAGTATATTTGTAAGATTGAATGTACTACTTATTGCATTATTTAATAATATATTGAAATGATCATTTTTAATGATTGCAGTTCGTCCTACCTCTATCCCTTCCACAACAGTTTGACAACAGTATTAAACAAATTATATATGATCTTGGAAAATACACGAGGTTAGAAGTGTTTTTTCTTAGATTTGTAGATTTTTCTCTTAAATCTATTGTAAAATTTTATTTGAAATCTCGTTTATCTTGTTTTGCGTGTTGAATCTCTTTTAGGTGGTTATCATCTAAAGAAATTGACAAAAAAGATATAAAATATTGGAAGAGAAAAATTCCACTGCTTATGTGTGAAATGCAAAAGTGTTTACCTCCAACCTTTTTCAATGCTCAAGAACACTACCTTATACATCAAGTTGAGGAGATTGAATTGTGTGGACTTGTACAAGCTAGATCAATGTGGATGGTTGAGAGGCACTTGAAATTTATGAAGGGCTTGGTTCGACAAAGAGCACGTCCTGAGGGTTCTATGATAGAGGGATATATGATATACCAGACCATGGTGTACATTACTGAATATCTTCCAAAGTTTTCAACAGATATCTATGTAGATCGCATTTGGGATCCCAACTCTAATGACAAATTCAAAGGGGAGTACCTGACGGGGAAAGGTAGAATGAGGAGGTTGAGAGGTAATTATAATTTTTTTTTTTAAAGTTTAATAATTATTATTCATCATCAATATATATAAGTTGGTTGTAACTAGTGTAATTGTTTTCTTTATAGTTGGTCATGAGTTGGATGCACTACACTTGTATATTGCAAACAATCTTGATTGGATGACAGTATGGATTGAACAGTCTCAAGAAAATGGTCGCTCATTAACATGGGATGGTGTTGTATCATTGGTTAAAGAAGCTCATCGTAATGGAGATCCCAATGTTACACAAATGGTACTTGATCTAATATATGGATTAAGAGATAGAAAGGTACGCATAAGATTACTAATCATCACACATAAGTTTAATATCAACTCACAGATCGATGCAAATAATCTTGACATATTTGAATAATTGCAGGTCAAACACCACAAAGCTATGTACTACCATGGCTGTAAATTTTGCACAAAAAAGTTAGATGAAATGAAGAAAATGTGTGATTCTGGGATAAGTGTTGTCTTTGCGGTCACCAATATTTCATCTAGAACTAACATACATCCTCAACAATCTAAAAATTGATACTACGGAATTTTGGATGATATACTTGAGTGCGACTTTAATTCATTCAAAATAGTTCTATTTGTCATCAAATGGTTCAGGTTACAACTGAATTGAAATGATCCTGATAGGACTGTTATTGAACATGATAGTGGATTTACTATGATTAATACAAGGTCATTTGAGCCAATCGGAGATGAGCCCTATGATCTTCCAAGCCAATGCGAGCAAGTGTTTTATTTTTGTGTTCCACACAAACCAGATTGGTCATTTGTTGTTAGACATGACCCAAAAGGAAGGCCGGTAAAGTATAATGTGATCGAAGAAGAAGAAATTGAAGAAGTAGAAGAGGAAGTAAATGATTATCAGGAACAACAATTACCCAGTGATGAAGATGAAGAAGATGGTGATGATTTTAGTCATGCTGATGATAATGGTGATAATGATGATGATGATGTTGATGACGATCATGATCATGGTGATGATCATGGCAATGATGGTCATGATGATGATGGTGATAAAGATGATGATGATGGCGATGAAGATGGTGGTGGTGACGACGATGATCAAAGTGACAAGTACGATGATGGTGGTGATGATGATGATGATGATGACATGGATGAAGATCGTGATGATCAATGAAATGTCCAGCTAGGATCAATGTCAACTATGATGGGGTCTTGTACGACCAAACTTTTTTTTCTAAACCATATGTGCACATATAAACATTAAGTAGAACATGTCAAATATTTTTTTAAATATACACATTAGTTACACTAAATTTTTAACTTAAGACAAATGATTTACATATACAATCTACTTTATTATTAATATTTTTTTTGGTAAGTCTATTACTTTAATTTTGCTACTGATTTCTAAGACTTACTAATTTTTTTCACAGGGTGATATGGATGCACCATCTCAGACACCTTCAGTACAGGTAAACATTAAATATTGTAAATTTTAATGTTAATATGGAAACAAATGTCGTATTATTATGTTCTTTTCTTTATGGCTTTGGAGTCATTTTGATGAAATTTTACTGATATTTGATGTCACAAATGATAGGAAAAAGCTAGAATGACCGTTGATCAAATGCGATCTGAAATACAGGCTTCATATGTACATAACATCGCCCTTAGTACTGACCCTGTGTTCATCACCCAGAAAATCAAGCAAATATACACTAATGAACTTGTTAACATTATCATCGAGGCTGACAGAAGTGAGGAGAAAGAGGCACTAAGAACAAAATTGGGCTGTAGAATCCAATCTTTGCAGGTAAGCAATAATTCAACCAAAGCAATAATAGAAGTTCAATAGATATGAATATTTTATACTATCTTATGGATAATGATCTCTAATTTTATGTGTACTTGTATAGACATTTGTGCCATTTGTGACATCACATGGTGAACATGGTGATGGTCGTTGCGCACAACCTTCATGTAAGTAGCACTTTGTTTGTTCTCATCAACATTATAACACTTACTTTTTTTTTGTGGACATTTGTAGCTATTATTCCATTTGATCTTTATCCATTGCAAATGTCTTTGCTAACAATATTGTATTCTTCAGCTCATGATGAAGTGCAGACTCCTCCTTCAGTTGCTGGTCCACTATTGCCTAGTGCATCGTCAACAACAAGGGGCATGCAGACATCCTCATCTATGCCCACTAAAATTGGTAAAACCTTGTTTTGCTATATTTTGTAATGTATTTGTACAAGTTGATGAACAATGAAGTAGCATATCAGTGGTTAAATGATGTCTATAGAAGCCTGCATACACACAAACACATGCATACACACACCATGCATACATACATACATACATATTTTGCATTCGTGTGAAGACCCTGCTTAGATGCAATGATTGCTATATGTTCCATTCATGAGAGATGAATTCTTCTGAACTAACTACTCATAAAATCCTTATAAACTATTGCAAAATCTGATTGTTAAAAATAGGACATGCAGTCTAGGACATGCAATTCTTAATGGAATGCGAGGAAAAACATTTTTGCTAGTCAATTTCTTCAATTTGATTATATCCATAAGTGTGCTTTAATTCATTTGGTGTCTACTTTAATTGTCACAATGTTTCAGTTGATAGACCAGCAGAGAGCAATACTGCTAAAGCTTATCCATTTCCTGGAGCAATTCGTGTGATTAGTACTGGTTCATATGAAGGGACATTATTGCTGAATAAGAAAACTATGTTTCCGTTAAAAGAACGAAAGCTTCCAGGTGCTTTAAAATTGTTTTTATTTAAAGTGTAAATTTAATTTATTTTTATATTACTCATTTTGGACTGATAAATCCTTTATGTTTTTGTAGGTAATAATGTTTTCTTTGACCATCTTTTTCATATGACATTGAGACTATTCGGACCCACCATACGTAAAAGGTACGTAGTTTCATATCATTGCTACATAATTTTTCTTTCCTTCCATTTATTGTAATATATTAAAGTTATTGATCTAACAATCTATTTGTTTTTTTAAAAAGGTGGAATTTACAAGCCATGGAATTAAAAAATTAGCTCATTGCATCTTTTGACGAGAAATTTGAAAAAAACATTTTTGACAATGGCCTACTTTTGAAAAGAGCAGCAAAGCATATAAAGACTGTGAGGGATCAATATAGAAGGGCTCTTAAGGATAACCCAAAGTACGACCGTCCTTCTATGATTCCATCAATGGAGTGGAATGAAATAGTAGAAGATGCAAAGGAGAAAAGGCTATGTGAAGATAGAGATAATGAAGCAACACAGGGCAAAAAGAGGTATGTCATGATAGTATTAAGTACATTGTAATCATGCACTAATTATTCATATTTGTAAATATATAATCTAAGATGTTTGAAATTGTTCATAGATTGCAGGACACATTCGTGGCTACAAAAGCGAGACTAGAAAAGTTTGGCCAACACAAACTTGGCTCTGGTGGCTATATGAATCTCCAGTCTCGAGTTGTAAGTAGGAGAAATGATATGAAATAATTTTTTTAAATATAATGTTGCAAACAATTTTGTCTAGTGAAACCATACATACAAAACTGATGATATTAAGCAAAAAATACAGGGCACAAAATTCAATGTGGAGGTCACCGATGAAGATAGAAAACTTGCCTTGAAGGAAGGCTATAAAGTTGTGGTTGCACACCTACGCGAAGAATCTGTAAGCCTTGCCCAAGAATCCAGTTCACCAAATGATATCTCACAGGTAAATTGGTTAGATGAAAAGTAAATGAAATCGAATAGTTGATCCTTTTCTTTTTTGGTATTAGTTTTGAATGTAAATTGATTGCATAACAATGTGCATAACATTTTATTGCAGCTTTCACATCCTACCATAGAACCTGCTCGTGACAAAGGCCATAATGTGGTGGATGTATTAATTTTCTATTGGAAATTAACTATGCAATTATGAATACAATTTAACATCTTCAATTGCAATTTGATGTGTATCCTTTTTTTGAATATTTTAGAGCATGTTCAACATCATGCCGAAGGAGTGGAACATGTTCCAAGTGTTCAACATGTTGACGTGGCAGCAGATCAAAATGTTAATGTACATGATGTGGCATTTTCAGGTAAGAAAAATGCATGTTATGTTATACTAACACTTAATTATAGACTAGTAACAATTAAAAAAAGAAAAAGAGTATGCCAATTTATCCCATTCACTTGTTCTTGCAACAGAGCCCCCTTTAGTGCAACAACCTCCTGCTCCTGCAAAGAGAAGGAGCCATCGTAATTTGACATTACACGTTCCAAAAGAGGAGGAGAATGATGTAGATATGGATGCTCCTATGAGCACTTTTCTTAAGAGAGCTCAGAAAAACAAAAAGAAGAAATGATGTTTTAAAAATCTTGTTTGATAAACCTTGTTGGATAATGAAAGAACTTTGTTTTAAGTAATTATGTATGAATGATGCATATTAATACTGATTTTTATTTTATGTAAATGAATATTGTTATGTCTTAATGAAGTCTTGATTAGTATTGTGTATTAATGAATTTTATATCATATTAATGAATGTTATGTGATTGTATTGATTGAATGTTATAGTTCATAAATGGATGAATGAATAAATGAAGTATGTAATTAGATGATAATGGGTACTTTAGATTGATGTTAGGGGGAGGGGGGTGAGGCCAGATGAGCTTCCACCTTCACGTGGTTGGCCTTGTTAAGTAGATAATATTATAGTATTCTTGAAACCAAGTGAAGCTCAAACTAACATAAAATGGACACTTCGCATGTGGTAGGTCTAAAATGATCCACGGCTACTGCTGCCCATAACATGAATTTGTGAAATACATTCTGATATCACCAATTTCAACACTTTATTCAAAGCATAGGAGTGGTCTATAGTCTTAGCATGAATTTTGAGTAATGCCTCAGTCTAGATTGCCTCAGAAGTGGCTGGAAGAAGCCTACACAAGTCTGAGACTATGAACTCTCCCTGCCTTGGCCAAGAAGAACTTGCCAACTCTCTACTATTATGGCAAACTACAGAGTGGTGTGGTTGGTCTGCAACCAACCAATAAGTTCACAATTAAAGGAATGAGCCTTCCTTCGCCAAGGATTGCCAAGCAACGATCTCAAGTGTACCAATTTGATCAATGCTCCAAACATGTGAAAGTTAAGATTTTTTATAAACTTCCCCATACATAGGGAAAATGACTTGAAAATTTTTAATTTTTGGTGTCTTCAAAAAATAAGGCAACAACTGATTCTAACTGGGGTCAAGGACTGTAAAGGAAGTAAAGAATGAACCCAAGATCTCCCAGAAACCAATGCATTATCCGATGGGCACTAGAGTCATAATGGGAGGCAACACAGAGTCTTACTGGGGAAACATGCGACAAGCTAAAAATGAGACCAGCACAAAACAATTTGGGGTGGATATCATCTTTGGGTTTTCTAAAAGATTTGGTGTCCCCCTGGACTATGGCCATTCAATCCTTATCAGCCTGGTCACATCACCACTTCTATATATACCAAAGTTTATAATAATTATAGAAAGCATGGATACATTGGGAGTTTTGGGTATTTCAAGCTTGCAGATGAAGATGAGATTTCAAATAGACGCACTTTCATGTAAGTCAGAGCAAAACCCAATAAAGTAACTCAAACCCTATTTTATGTTTCATCCTAACCAATGTTGATAAAATGTGCTGATGGATAATCTTGTTGCAGGTTTATGTTAAGGTCACTTGCTAGATCTTTTCACCTTCCAAAGAAGAAAATAATCAGAGGTTCCAATGTTTAATGCATTATTGCAAATTTATCATCTTTAATGAATTCCCAACCCAAGTAGTCTATTACACAGCCCCACCTTTGACAATTTTCTGAATACTGTGATCATTATGCTTAACATGGGCTAGTGATATTTTTAATAGTTGGATATTCTAATTGGAAAATCTCAATGAACAAATACACGTGATTTGTAGATTTTGATTATAAAATTTATTTTTGTACAAGGAGTTTAAATTAAATTTTCCAAACCAGTCGGAGGAGCTAATTATTTTGTCATGTTATCACAGTTTTGGTTCATAGATAAATTTATGAAATCATCTCCTAATACCAAGCGGAAAAGTTGATTTTATTAGAAGGAATAGACCAATACTTTGGGAATAGACCATTACTTTGGGACATTGTCAGCGGCCTTAAAGAGGTGACTTGGTGGGGAAGATTGGTGAGCCTACATAGAGAGGCCAACTTGGTGAGACGAGATGGTGAGTCGACTTGGTGAGATGACCTGGAGAGCTAACTTGGTGAGAGGACTTAAGGAGTTAATCCTTATTGACTGAAAATCAGTGGTTAATTGTCTGCAAATTTGGTTGGAGACAACTCCTTGTGTTTTTCTAGTGCTTGGACCAATTTAGTTGCCTCTTTGTCAGTAGTCTTTGATTGTTACCAAGCCAAGTGCTACATTTGTCTAATTTCACTTCCATGTTTATGGTGACTCACTACAAGTTATGTTCTCTATTGTTTATTTGTATCTTGAATCCTTCTCCCCAATCCTCAACCTCAATGTGGTTCCACTATCTTTTATCCCTGCCTTATGTTAGTATTGTTTGATGTTTTAATTTTGTAGCTTCTATTATTAGTATTGTTTGATGTTTTAATTATTTTCTTCATGTATTTGCTCAATGTAGGGGGTACTTCATGATGGAACTACAGTGGAAGTAAAGAAACTTTCTTCCAAATCATTCCAAGGACAAGAAGAATTTTCCACAAAAAAACTTTTCATTAGTCATGTGCAGTAGCAGAACCTTGTAGCATTAAAAGGGTGGTGTGTGAAGGAGAAAGAGAGAGTACTAGTTGGCCGACACTCCAAGCTTCTCCAAGAGACACACTGCATAGATAGCTTCAGTTGCAAAGAGTTCACAGGTCAAAGACACCACGCTATGACAAATTAACAGTAGCTAGTGCACGTTGGAGTAACTAGGAGTTAAGAGCCCCGAACTGAGATCATTAAAGACATGCCATAAACAGCAGCATAGTTCCTCTGTTATCTACGATTTATACTAGGTTCTCTTTATCATTTGTTTGTGTTGGTAACTTGTGTTAGTAATGTAAACATAGATTAGTTTCTTGGGATACAGTCAGTGATTGCTCCTTCATGGTTTCGGATAGATTAAATGTTGTACGAGCTCTGCTGTGGAGAATAATAAAAATTCAGAACTATTATCTCTTGAGTTTTCATATTGTTTGCACATTCCTTTGGTCTTGTTACTATGTTTCCATGAGTGATTTCTTACAGTAGTATCCAAGCTTGACAGTAGAGTGACAATTCATATTCTACAAATTTGAGATGCTGGAACTTTTGTGGATGTGCAGGCCATTCGAACATAGTGTAGGGAGGATGATGAACTTATTCTCAACTGTCAGACTCAGGCAAGTGATACAAATTGTAGAATCTTAACATATGGTTGTTCAAATTCTGTATCTCCTAAATGATTTCCTTTTAGCGTATAACTTTTTGTTCATAGTTGCCAAGTTTTCTTATTGTATCGGGCATATTAATGAAGAAGCATATTAGTTACTGTCGATATTTTTTTAGGCATTCTATAAAATAGTTCACATACCTTGCGTATGATATGAGATTTTTTATGCATCCTGCACTCTCTCATCCGGCTGATGATGGATTACGGAGAGTGATCTGAAACGATGAAGCTAAAACACACACAATCAAATCCAAAATGAACTTGCATTACAAATGGATTGTGGAAATCTGATATTGTTGATTTTGCATGCATGTCTACCAGGACAATCACAACTTAAACATATACATACATATATATATATATATATATATATATATATATATATATATATATATATATATATATATATATATATATATATATATATATATATATATATATATATATATATATATATATATATATGTATGTATATGTTTAAGTTGTGATTGTCCTGGTAGACATGCATGCAAAATCAACAATATCAGATTTCCACAATCCATTTGTAATGCAAGTTCATTTTGGATTTGATTGTGTGTGTTTTAGCTTCATCGTTTCAGATCACTCTCCGTAATCCATCATCAGCCGGATGAGAGAGTGCAAGATGCATGCAAAATCTCATATCATACGCAAGGCATGTGAACTATTTTATAGAATGCCTAAAAAAAATTTACACACACGCGTTGGTAGAAATTTCTACCTTCATTGGTCGAAATTTCTACCTTCAATGGTCAAAAATTTTGACCTTAATTGGTCGAAATTTCTACCTTCAAGGGTCAAAATTTTTGACCTTCATTGGTCGAAATTTCTACCTTCAATGGTCAAAATTTTTAACCTTCATTGGTCGAATTTTCCACCTTCAATGGTCAAAATTTGCGACCTTCATTGGTCAAAATTTCTACTTTTTTGGTCAAGATTTTCTACCTTCTTTGGTCGAAATTTCTACCTTGTTTGGTCGAAATTTTGACCAATTCCTGACAAAACCTGCACAATAGCTATGGACATTTTTCGACCAAAGTATTGGTCGAAATTTTGACCAACCAGAAAGTTGGTCAAAATTTTGACTGAAAAAATTCTGACCAATGGGTTGGTCGACTTTGGTTGAATTTTGGTCGAAAAGTGGGTTGAAATTTCGACCAATAATGGTCAAAAAATGGTCTCAAATGTACTAGTGTAGTGCTAAGGGAGATATAAGAAGTGATCAAGAGGGAATCATAAGGATGAATTGATTGTCTGGTGATCAAAATAGAATTTTGTAACCTATACAGAAAATGAAAATTGCTAATAGAGGGAGAGATTTCAATACAAGGAATTATTTTATTTTTGGTATTATTGTTAGTTAAACTGGTTTTCCATCAATGCCAAAGAGGGAGATTGTTGAAAACAAATTGATACAAGTATGAGAATGTGTTTCAATCATTATTTTATCACTGATGTCAAACCCGCTACTTGCGAGTAAGACAACTGCTTAGATGATTTGAGTACTATCATTTGTTTGATTGATGAGGAGGTTTTGATCAAATCAGATAACAATAGCACCTAGAAGAAAGGTTGGGTTATGGTATGAAAAAGGAGTACAAAGATTAGTTAAGATAGTGATATTACAAAGCATTTATTGTCTACTTAAGGTTGCAAAGGATAGATACACTAATTAAGTCTAGAAGAACAAGGAAGAAGAATTAAGTTTGCCAAGCTTGACCAAGTGGATAGTAGGTGTCGAGAAAAGTTAGTGCAAGCCAAGAAAAAAATCAATTGGAGCTGAGAAAAGTCAAATTTCAATGTATGTCGAGTGATACAATGTAAGCCAAGTAAAGTTTAGTTGATATCGAACACCAGTAAACTTTAGTGTTTGTCAAGTTATCTAGTGGATGACAAGTTGAAAAATAATATGGAAGCCAAGTGACAACATATTGATGTCAAGTGCCAATATTCATGGTAAATCATGGATTTGACAAATCTGAGCTCACTATTTTATTTTCATGAATTTTGTAAAGTGTGTGGAAGATAATTATGATGAGTTGGTGGCACAGAATTTATGGTAAACCATTTTGAGGTGAATTCAAAGAGGATTAAAGGAGAAGTTTATAAAAGGGAATATAATGAAAATATGGGTAGATTCATTGAATCTTACCTAATCCTACCTAACCCTAAAATGGATGATAGAGGTTGAACAAGAAAACATTTTAATTTTCTATTTATAGAGATGGCTGGTCAGAAGCAATGGTTGGCATGTGCAAGAACCTAAGGAAGACAAGGAGTCTAGGGTATTACTTCATTCAGTGACCAAATAGAAGAGGTTTCTATTAGAAAGAAAAGCAAGAAGGCTCAAGGGTATGGAGGACTGAAACACTGATCTGTAATCTACAAAGTGAGTTGTAAGTTGTTATCAGATCAAGCCTTACTATTACTTTCTAATCATTGTACTAGTCTAGGGCAAATCCTTTGGATTAAGGTTGACCTAACAGTCATTTGTAAATCCTTTAATCAGGTGATATTCCAAGTGAATGATCTAAAGTCCTCTAACAAGGCTCACTCCTAACAGGTGATTGAAATCCTCTAAATAGGTCATATTTAACAATGTGCATTGTAACCTTTAATAGGGTTGGCCTTTCACAGGGCATCACTTTAGAAGAGTGAGAATGAGTAGCATGTTACTGGTGGTTTTTCCCAAATTGGGTTTCCACGTAAAATCATTGTGTCAAATATGTTATTGAATCTATTATGTTTCATGCTTACATTTTTGCAAAGTTCATTTGACAGTAACCTACAAGTTTAAGTGATTGTATGATCTAATGGATGCATGCATGATAAATATGTTTTATGGATATGGGTTCACTAAGTTGTGAAAATTTTTATTTGTACATATGGACCTTGGATAACTAATTCACTCCCCTCTCAGTTATTCAAAATAATTCCAACATGCACATGCTATAGCGTGTACGCACTTCATAATGTTTTCAAATTCACCAAACCTAAGGCTTGGATTTGCATTGGAGATCCAACCTAAAGGTTTGATATTTTCATACTGATCTCAAATGTTATTTCAAGAAAGTATACAAAAAAATCATGTTTCTTCACGTGTGCTCTCCATCTAGTTTGACTGTGCTTGAATGTGGATAAAATCGGGTTAAATGATATTTAGATCTATGTGTTAGTTATGTAACAATATAATTTATTTTTAATTTAGACTATTTTAAGCCTTAAGGTTTTTTTAATGTATGTCCATTTTCTCTCTAAAACTAACGTGTACTATTCGGGTGTTATATTTTAGCTGCTTGTCCAATTTTGCAACAAGTTAGTTTTTCAGAAACTAGACTCCATTCTATTCACTTTTAAAAATATATGTTTTGATTTTTCATTTGTTCTCAATGATTTGTAGGGAGGCACACAAATATTTTACATTTTTGGGATGTGTTCACTTACAAAATTCATAATATATATACATTAAAAAATTACCCAAAAATTAAGGGATAAACTACATGGTGTCAACTAACTTCTAATTGGAGTGATTAAAGAATTTCTCAAAAAAAATTAAGATTTTAGACGGACCACACTTCACACTATGTTATGTTTTTACTAAATAAATAGTAGCACTTTTCATGGCCCCCTTTTTTGAGGGCCTTAAACTCCGCCTTTAAAAAAAAAGTATTTTAGAAACTAGATTCAAAGGACTATAACTTTTGTTTTAGTCATACCTTAAAATTTTTAGAGTAACTATCTTTAAATTATCGTCGAAGTTCAAAAATTGTTGATTTCAACAACAAAAAAAGTGGCATCTTATACCCCCCTTTTGGTACCACAACTTTGTGCACTTACCCAGGTATATGGTCAAAATGTAGGAAATGCCAAATATGGAGATGTGCCAAATCAACTTCTTAGACCTACACATTTAAAGGAAACTAATTATGTTTAAAATGTATATACTTTTAGTTAACACATTTTCTAAAGAATCCATATTTTAAATGATTTAACAAAAATAGTTGTATGTACCACTATTGGCTATACTTTGCACCTTATTTGGTGCAAGTGCTAGTTATATATTTATTTATTTACAATATGCTTTGCTTGGATGAAAAATAATTTCAAATTTTTTTCTTTTACCCATTCACTTGAAAGAGAGGAGGCAATAATGACACTGCTACAACTAAAGGTTTTAAAGAAAACTTGTTTAATATCCCCTAGCTAATATGTGATTCCCTAAAATCCACCCACAATAAAAATAGTAATTGAAATTGCACATACAAAATATTTTTCATTCTTTAAAAGATGGCCTAAATTTTTAAAACAATACTACTGATGACATGAAGCCTTGATTTAGTAGGAACAATATTATTTTCACTTCTTGTAATATTAGTTGCATTCGTTGCAAAAAATCCAATGTTGACCCTTTTCAAGATTAGACCATCATTAGCACCATTTCTAGTCAAGCCGCATATATGCTTCATCTCCTGAAGATGTTTCATTATCTCACATTCATATTTTGGAAATACCCTTGCAAGCCCATTTAATTTTATGATTAGTTGATTAATAGAGAATGTTGTAAAAGATTCATCTTTAACTCCAAAAACAAAAGTAGATGTTGGGTACATATTTACACCCATTCCAAGCCTTCTCCTTATCTCTTTAAAAATGTAAAGTTTATCATGTATGATCATCTTCAAATTAACACCAAATTTAAAGGTCTAACAAAGTGTTTTAACATTATTAGGAAAATGAATGTCAAATAAAGATAGCAAACTAATTGATTAACATGGGTCTTCAACACTTCATTTCCTCTTTTTAGATACTTTTGCTGGTAATTTGGCTAGGTAGATAGTTTGGAGTTGTCATTTATGGTAACATATTACTTGTATAAAGTTAGAAGATTATGAAGATACAATTTTGGGTTGATAAATTAGAAAATTTTCTAAGTGTCACAATGGGTAATTGTCGGCACATACACTATTTTGATTGGTTGGCTTTACAGAGACATAATTGTCATGTGAAAAATTACATGTAGATAAAATGGACATTTACTAGATGTTTGTAAGTGCATGAGTCATTTTGATTAGTACAACCAAAGATATTACAAATTTACCAATTATAGTATTGAACGAACAAAACAAGACAGAGTTAAGGAATTGGATATTTAAAGTTAAGGAATTATTTTTATTAACCAATTAGGGAAGAAATCCTAAATGTTAACTCTAAGTAACCAAAATTTAGTTATGCATTTTGGGAAATGTGCAAAAATATGAAGGCTGACATATCAGTAGTGTGATATTGCTATTAGGATTTAACTGTGTAATTTTAGAGTAAAACTTGATGACCCATGTATCATGAGTATTTATTCACACATGAATCCATCTCTCATGAGAATAAATATAACACTTATCACTCATTGTATCTAGGCGATGCTCACAAAGGTGAAGCACTGAGACTTCTCAAGAGATCACCCATCCTAGTAGTACTCTAGCTCTTGTTGATCTCAGATTAGTTTTGACAAGTGAGTGTCAACACACTTAAGCCATTTACTTAGTTCATGTTGAAATAGTAATATATGTTGAGTACAACATATAAATATTAGACCATGTCAAGTTGCAATGAGTGTCGAGTCACTCATGTGCCGAGTAGATAGACCATGCCGAGTGATTTAGGAGCCAAGTAAATAGTGGATGTTGAGTAGTGCAAGTGTCGAGTCAGAATAGAAATACAGTACATGTCGAGTATCAAAGACTTCATATGCTGAGTGACACAGATTGGACATATTTGTTTGTAATGGCACAAACAACTATGTAAACTATTTTTCAGCCGACCTAAGGATAGATTACGATCTTTTGGAGATAAGGAAAAATCTATATGTGGATTCCCTATGTAATTACATGCATCCAATCAAAAAATGGGAAGGTTTAAGCAGCAATATGGATGAATCTTAGCCATTGATTCATACCTAACTCTAAGTCTCCTAGTCTTCTTAAGGAGGACGAAACCTTAAACTTCATATGAGTGTGTAAGGGATTGTAGGAGGAACATATAGAAGTTTGCATGCACAAATAGAGCATTCATGGAGCCTTAGAAGTTATGAAGAAACAGTGAATTGTAGAATCAGTTAGAGAAGAATGTAGCATTGTGACATCTGATCGAGAAGGATCAAGAAGATAAGTGTTTAGAGGTGATCTATCATTAGGAAAGCAAGTGCCAATTACAGGATCTATGCTGAGACATTTTAGCAGGTGATTTTAGTCAAATCTCTTAACAGAGTAGTCCTAGAAAGCTGTATGAAATCCTTTAATAGGGTGCTTACTTAGTTGTAAGTTGAAGTCCTCTAACAAGGCACACTTCTAATAGGGTATTGAAATCCTCTAACAAGGTGAGACCTAATAGTCTTTGTAAGCCTTTAATAGGGCAGACCTTTCACAGGGTAGATCATGATTCATGGTCAAAACATTGTAACCTTAATTAGATACACTTTACAACTATAGTAGTGAATATTTGTCGATGTCATCCCCACCCCAATTTTACCTTCTCACTTGGAGGGTTTCTGGGTAATCATATCTGGTGTTATGTGTGTGATTGCTTACATGTTTACATGATTTAGATGTATGTGCTTTGCATGTTATTTTAGTTTATCTATTGAATGAATGAGATGGATGTGTGGTGAAAGTTTTATGGGTTCATGTTTTAACTGTTGATTCATCCCCCAACCCCCTCCACTCTCAAAAGTGTACCTTTCCTATTATAATTCTAACAATTGGTATCAAAGCTTTGTTCTCTGAAAGAGAAGCTTTGCAGCTTTGAGGAAAGATTTTGAAATGGAAGTCTACAAGTTGGGAAAGACTATTGAGAATCAAGAGATTGAAATGCATCTTATACTACATCAACTGAATAAAGCTAGAGATGCTTTGAAGAGTTCCTTGAAGAGAAGGAAAGAAATTTCTATTGTGGAGAATGACACACAATATAAACACTACTAAGTTATTTGTAGATGGAGACTCAAATGAATTTGATGTAGCAGTTGCAAATATAATGGAAAAGAACAAAATCCAAGCTGAGGAAATCAGAAATCTCAAGTTAGAAAAAGAATCACAAGCCATACTGGTATGTGAGGTGGTTGAACAAAAGAAGAAAGCCATGGAAGACAAAGCCATGATTGAAGAAGACAAAAGAATTTTAGCCAAAAAATAGGAAGAGAAGTTAATATAACTAACCAAGATTTCCAACATGCAATTGAGTACTCTAAGTCAAATAATGAATGCCAACTATGAACTGAATGTCAAGGATATTGAGATAACTACATTGAAGTTGCAGAATGAACAACTGCAGAATGACCTAAAGAGAGAAAAGTAATTTTCTAAAAGTTTCAACAAACCAAATGAAGCCATCAAATACTTTGAGCAATTACTAAGATCCCCTAGATCTAACAATGATACATCTAGACTAGGATACACAAGCATTGAAGAAGGAGAGTCATCTAAAAGTGTTGAAGAAAGGAACAACAAAGGTAAGAACTCCAAACCTACTTTTCATAATTGTGGTAAGAAAGGACATACTGCTAATGTGTGCAGGAGTAAGAATACAAATCAAAATATTAAGCCTAAGAACATGGTTCACTACCATAAGTGCAACAAGCAAGTTCATCAGGCACATGAATGCAGAACTAGGACCATGAACACACAAAGATTTGAAGGTTATTGCTACAACTATCAGAAGTATGGACATAGAGCTTTTGAAAGCAAATGCAAATTCATGTGGTCATCAAACAACCAAGAAAATTTAAGGAACAATGGCAACTCTTATTATTGGGATTATAATACAAGATATAGTTTTCATTATTGTCAAGAATATGGACATGTTCCTGAGAATTGTATTAGAATACACTTCAATGGTAACTACAAAATATGGTTGAGTAAAACCACATCCTTTAGCTATTTGAAGACTGGTCACATCAGTAAGTATTGTCCAACTAGGTCAAAGGCACCAAGTTGTGAATTTGATAAAGGAAAAGGCAAGGTAGATGTTGAACAGATCAGAGATGAGATAAAAAAGACATGGAAAAAGAAAGATGATTGTAGCACATCAAATGGAGAAGGGATCACTTCACCCAATGGGTCAAGTGATCACACCTCATCAAAGTAGGAAATCAATAGGTATGTGGGACTGATATTCAAGTGTTATATCATACATCAGTTCCAAAGGAGATAGTACTAAAAAGACTACATTAGCATGAATAAAGATGCAAGATGTTGAAAATTCAAGTTAAATCTTTAAGTCTTTCATGTTTTTACTGAGCATGAAATGTTTTCAATGGATGCCGAGTGGAATGCTAGTTGATGTCAAGCTAGCAATCTGGCTAGTTGATGTTGAACTTGTAGTAGCTATTAAGTGATGGAAATATCAAAGGATGTTGAGTGATCCTAAAATTAGTTGATGCTGAGCTTACAGCTGTGTAAGCACTCAACATTAAATGCAAGGTTTTCGAAGGGTATATGATTGATTTCTACTCATTATTCATCATTTCAAATTCAAGCAAGAGCAAGTAGAGTAGAAGATGATTCAGAAACCTATTCAAAGTGTTTGCAAAGATTTTTATAGCAATATCACACCAATTCTTCAGATTTCACAAGGTATTTATCATAGGTCAAGCTATGTAGTTTTGATTTTGCATCAACCCTAGTTTGACAAATGGCATCTAGTTCAAAAAATGTTGAAGGGAAGGAAGTTTTAAATGTCTAGTTGGTTAGTAATGAAGTTAAACAACCTGTGTTTAAGGCCATTCCTGACATTCCCTACAAACAAGATCCTTCTAGCACACTGTCAATAATTTTTCCTAATGTAATTATGGTGCAAGATGTAAGGAAATGTTATAATGGTGAAATTGGTAGCATTGGGCACTTAGAAAATTAGAGAAGCATATGATAGGTTATGTGAAAATGGTGTTCTGAAGGAAGAATATAAAATTGTTGAGAGAAAGGGTTTAACACAAGCCCTAGATTTGCCTAGTGTATTTAAAACTAAATGGATTAGAATTGCGTTGAGCTGAATACATGATGGATCTTTATGGCTAGAGGGTGGACCAATTAAGATTTCCAAGAGAATAATTCATAGGATTACTGGCTACCCAACCCTAAATTGACCCAAGACTCTGAGGAGTGATTCCAAGGAAGTAATAGAGAAAAACACTTGAGCAAAATGGAATAAGAGAGGTATGACAATAGATACTATCACTGATCAATCACTAGACTTTGCTATAAGGGTAATCTCACATAAATTCTATCAATCTAGCAGATTGAATAGTGTACCCTATATAGTTGTGGATGTTGGTTATAAAATTGTAAAGAAAGATCATACATATGACCTAGTAGAACTTTAGCTACAACAACTGATGGGAACCTTGGAGCTATCAGGAAAACCAAGAGTGCAAAATGCAAGTTTTGTTCAATACTAGTTTGCATATTCTTCTATGTGCAAAATACATTTCCCTCTTTTGGTAATGTCGGATGGAAGACCAATAGGTTAGTTGTGGTGCAAATCAATGAGTTCATTGAGCAGATGGGAGAAAACTTCAAGACATTGATGACAAGCTACTTTGAAGATTTTAAGAAATCAATGAAGGAAAGAATGAGGATACTAGTTTCTTTTGTTGAACAACACTATAATGATATATGTTTTCTTCTTGATGATGACTACACATTTGTGCAAGCTACCACACCAAGGGTAAGATGGCTGAGACCACTTGGGTATGAGATTAATGTAGATGAAGCCTCAACAGCCATCACTACACTACTAGCAGAGGAAATTGATAAAAGTGCAAAGATATTTGGCAACTATGAGATGGTAAAATCAAAGATTACCATGGAGTTGAAAACTACATCAGCCATCAAGAAGAAAGATAAGATAGTGAAGAAGCTTAAAGTAAGATTTGGTGAGGGTGCAGATGAGGAAGAGGAAGAGGACAAAGAGGATGACGAGGAAGAATAAGAACAAACCCAAGGACCTCTTGCATTGACCCAAGGATTGGGAGAAGACAAGGAAGAGGTGGAAACTGAAGGTGTTGAGGGAGAAGAAGTTGAGGAAGCACCTACTCCTGCTGAGCCAAAGAAGAGGAAGGCTAAGGAACAACCAGTGGATAGGGTAAAGGAGATTGTCAAACCAAGTCCAGCCAAGCCTACTACCCCTACCACCAGAGCCAACACACATGCAAATACTCAAAAGGCCAAGGAAAAGACTAAGGCAATAAATCAAGGAGGCCAAGTCCAAAAGAAACAAAGAAGAAGAGAGGATAGAATCAGATTAAAATAATCAATTTGAAGTGGTAAGTCACAATCCTCTATTTGATCTTGAAAACTTATGTGAAAATATCAAAAGTGAATCAGATTTATCTGGTTTGAAACATATTAATTTTGACAAATTGGGAAGAGAAGAGAAGAGTCAAGTGGAAGAGTCATTATATGACATGATGTCAAATTTTAAGAACACTCCACTAGAATTTTCCAAGTCAATACCAAAAGGTTTATATGATATTGTTGAGCAAAAGTGGCTTTATTGTTTAAACTTGGAGAAACAAATCAGGGAAACAACATTAGCCCAAGTAATTCTAGAATTGACAAAGGGACAAATTGCTAAGGCTATCAAGAGATATGCAGATAGGTTTACACCTAAATATAGAGCCTTCAGCATTCTTCAAAAAAACATTGAAGATGTGGTCAAGAAATCAACCCAAATATGGAAACTTATTTATGGGTTGACCACTATGAAGGAAGGAGAAGTTGATCCTTCAAAACGTAAACATGATAACAAGGATGATGAACATGATGATAACAAAGATGATGATAAGGAACATTATAAGAAAGATAATACAGTTGGGAAAGAAACATAAAAGCAAGATGATGACACGGCAACAGCTGAGCAACAACAAGATGAACAGAGTGTGCAGGACACACAAGTGTCGAGTGTCAGTCCTCCCCATGACTCAGTCAAGTCTACTAAAACTATCACTGTCAAGGATGTTCCTAATCTTTTAGCTCAGAACATCAATCCCCTGACTGCAGAAGACTCGAAGAAGATATTGGACCAATCTACACTGCAAGCTAAGCTATGTGATAATCCAGTTTTGGTCAGTGTAGATGAGCTCCAAAAGGCAGTAACTGATGTCATAAGGGACAAGGTGAATCCACAAGAACCACTTTCTATTATCCCTTCGGTTAATCAAGTACAAACTTTGACTCAAACAACAGTAGATACATCTACTAAGGTTGATACACTTGTTACAATTGAGCAGAAGCAAATTGTAGAAGAAAAGAAAGACACTGCTAGACAATAGGAAATAGGACAGATGGATTCATCTGTACCCATAGCACAAGAACAAGGTGTTAGTCATGTCATTGTGATAGACAAGAGAAAACCTAAAGAGACTGAGGAAACACCAAAGGTGAAGGAACAAGAGGCCATCCAAGCATTGGTAACCCTACCAATATTTGGCACTCCTTCCACACAGGCTCTTCAGAAGTCGAGCACAGAAGCTATACCATTGCAAATCTCTGTGCCAGGCTCTAGCTCTTCTAAAGTTAAAAAGGTAATTCACTATGGAGATATCACTCTTAATCAAGAGATTTTTATACCTAAGTTTGATTATGATACAATGACATTAGACCAAATAGGCATGTTGTAGCAAGCCTTAGAGAAGAAAAAGCATCAAGAAATGCTTAGGAGAGAACACAGGAAAAAGCAAGCACTTCAAGATATAAAAGACATCTTTCTAGATGCATTTAGTCTTCCTACTCTTGAAGAGACCAAGCCACTACTAGAACAACTGTTAGATATAGTGGAAAAGGTCAATAATGGAGACATTGATACTAATGCTAAACTCTTAGAGTGGTCCGAAAAGAAATTCTAGAGCAATGTCAATGAGAAGATATATGGTGAGATAGCATTGCAACAAGTTGCATTGGCAACAAAGATTGAGGATGTGAAGAAGGTTCTTGAGAATATATTCTCATTGCAAACCAAATTGAGTGACCCTACACTCTTCACCCAATAGACTAGACATCATATTCTGAGCCTAAAGAGAAATCTCAACATATCAAGTACAAAGTTACCTCAAAACCCTGCTCAGAGTGAGAAGCATTTTAATACATTGCTTTAGTCACAAAGTCAATTAGTTGTATTAACAGTAGAAGAGGCTAGCATAAGAGCCAAATTGACATGTATACAGGCATCCCTCACCCCACATATGGAGATACTGCACAAGGAGCTAGGCTACGTTGAAACTTTACTAAAGAAAGACCCCACTCTTTCTACTTTAGATGGCCTAGTACACCTTGCTACCGAGCTTGCCATCTAACTCAAGTCACTGGATGTTACATGTGAGAACTGGGATGCAACTCCCAAGATAATACTAGAGGTCCACAAATCATTTTTTGACAAACACACTATACATGTATAGCCCATTTGACATGTGTCAAAAAGGGAGAGAATATCTTATGGGGGAGATAGATATATGGGGGAGAATAAAGAAAGGGGGAGATACATCATTAAGGAGAAATAGAGCACAATGAAGATATTAGCTAAGGGAGAGCTTGATTAGTGCATTGAATTCAAAGAGTATCAGTCAGCAGAGACACATTTACTCAGAGAGGAGCACATTTTTTGGATACAAAACAAACATACTAACTTAGGGGGAGTTATCAAATTTTGAGGTATATAGGTTATTGCAAAATTTTGAAATTTTGTAGTTTTGTATATAAGCCAAGTCATGGATATGTTATACTCAAGAAGATAAAAATTGGTAATGATATTCAAGTATTTTTGACACTCATGTCAAAGGGGGAGATTGTTGATCTTAGATTGATTTTGACAAGTGAGTGTCAACACACTTAAACCATTTACTTAGTTCATGTAGAACTAATAATACATGCTGAGTACAACATATAAATATTAGACCAGTCACTCATGTGCTGAGCAGATAGACCATGTTGAGTGATTTAGGAGCCAAGTAAATAGTGGATGCCGATCAGTGCAAGTGTCGAGTTAGAACAAAAATATAGTGCATTCCGAGCATCAAAGACTTCATATGTTGAGTGACATGGATTGGACATATTTGTTTGTAATGGCACAAACAACTATGTAAACCATTTTTCAACTGACCTAAGGATAGATTACAATCTTTTGGAGATAAGGACAAATCTATATGTGATTCCCTATGCAATTACATGTAGCCAATCAAAAAATGGGAAGGTTTAAGTGACAATATGGATGAATCTCAGCCGTAGAATCATACCTAACCCTAAGTCTCCTAGTCTTCTTAAGGAGGACAAAACCCTAAACTTCATATGAGTGCGTAAGGGATTATAGGAGGAGCATAGAGAAGTTTGCATGCACAAACAAAGCATTCATGGAGACTTAGAAGTTATGAAGAAAGAGTGAATTGTAGAATCAGTTAGAGAAGAACAAAGGATAGAGAAAATGATACAGCATTGTGACATCTGATCGAGAAGGATCAAGAAGATAAGTGGTCAGAGGTGATCTGTCATCAAGAAAGCAAGTGCCAATAGTAGGATCTATGCTGAGATGTTTTAGCAAGTGATTTCAGTCAAATCTCTTAACAGAGTAGTCCTAGCAGGCTATATGAAATCCTTTACCAGGGTGCTTAGTTAGTTGTAAGTTGAAGTCCTCTAACAAAGCACACTTCTAATAGGGTGTTGAAATCCTCTAACAAGGTGAGACCTAACAATCTTTGTAAGCCTTTAACAGGGTAGAACTTTCACAAGGTAGATCATGATTCATGGTCAAAACATTGTAACCTTAATTGGATACCCTTTACAACTATAGTAGTGAAGATTTGTGGGTGTCATCTCCACCCTCATTTTACCCTCTCACTTGGAGGGTTTCTGGGTAATCATATATGGTGTTATGTGTGTGATTGCTTGCATGATTTAGATGTATGTGCTTTACATGTTATTTTAATTTATCTATTGAATGAATGAGATGGATGTGTGGTGTGTGGTGAAAGTTTTATGGGTTCATGTTTTAACTACTAATTCACACCCCCACCAGAGGTTTACCTTTCCTATTGTAATTCCAACAGCTCAAGCGCCCTTAACTATGAAGTTTCCTCCATGGTTATACTCACTTTGCTTGTAACCCCATTTGAAAAACCTTCACCAAGTGTTGTGCCTCATGAACCATTCATTAGAAATCCCCTTAAGCTCATCAATTGATAAGTAGGAGATATTTTTGACAAGTCAAATTGTGATATTGCTATCATTATTTAACTATGTAATTCTTGAGTCAAATTTGATGACCCATGTATCATAAGTAGTGATTGATTCACACATGAATCCATCTCTCATGAGAATAAATGGAACCCTTAGCACTCATTCGATCTAGTTGATTCTCATAGAGGTGAAGCATCGATACTTCCTGAGAGGTCATTCATCCCAGTACTACTCCAACTCGAGTGTGCTTAACTATGGAGTTTCCTCCATGGTTAAACCCACTCTTCTTGCAACCTCATTTGTAAAACCTTCACAAAATTTTGTGCCTCATGAACCATTCAAAGCCCCTTAATCTCATAAATTGATAAGTAGAAATTATTTTCACAACAAGTCAAATTGTGATATTGCTATCAGGATTTAATTGTGTAATTTTTGAGTCAAACTCGATGAACCATGTATAATGAGTAGTGATTCACACATTAATTCATCTCTCATGAGAATAAATGGAACACTTAGCACTCATTGGATCTAGGTGATGCTCACATAGGTGAAGCACCAGGACTTCACATGGGTCATCGAGTTTGACTCAAAAATTACACATTTAAATCTTGATAGCAATATCAAATTTTGACTTGCTATGGAAAATACCTCCTACTTATCAATGTTAGTATTACTTGGTATAAATGATAAGTTTTTTTTATGTGAAGGTTTGTGATGTCTAGGGACATTATTGTGTAAATATTTTGTGATACTAACTTTATGATAAAGTAATATAAATGTACAGTATCTAAAGTTATGTACAATGAGCTCCAAAGGAGAAATCAGATATAGAAGATATCAATGTTGTCAAAGGTTTTTGTATCTATATCTTTGTGTACACAACTTTACTATAAATTGCATGTTTAAGCAGTGGGCTCATCTTGCATACATTTTCTAAATTTGTAATCACAACTCCTAACAAGGTTGGAACAACTCCTAATAGGGTTGAGGCTTCTAACAAATTCTAGTCCTCTAACAAGGAGTGAGCCACTATACAAATGTACTAGACTCCTAAAAGGATCAATATATTTCATAAGATGATTTTGATTAATGGATCATTTTGTGGACACCATCCCCATCGGGGTTTTCCCTCTGCCAGGGTTTGCCTAGTTAACAAAATATGGTGTTATGAGTTGAGTTGCGTTATTTTGGCATTTACTTTTCTATATATTCACATGTGCATGTTTTAAGGTTTTTAAAGATATCCATAGTTGGGTAAAAAAAATTAGATATTGATTCACCCCTCCCTCCTCTCAATATTTCCTATTTCTAACAATTAGTATCAGAGCATAGTTATGCAGAAGAGGCCTAACATATTGAGTAAGATCTCTATGGATATGGATAAGTTATAGAAGAACCTAAAAGGAGCTCTTAAGAAAATTTATGTGATCATAGAAGGAAGAGATATTATGAAGGAAAAATAAGAAGACGCAAAATATTACATTCAGAAGTTGAAAGACAAAATTGATTCACTCAGATCCAAGAAAGAGTCTAAAGATCAAATCAAGGATAGTGATGAAGTTTCAAGGCTTGCAAAATAAAATGAGATCCTAAAGCACGAGTTAGATATTACACTAAATTTGAGTTTGAAGGATGATGACAAAAATATTGAATTGAATTTGAGATTTGATAATGCATATCTAAAATTCAATCTTACCAAGGTGACATTTGAACTTGAATCTTAGAAGTTACAATGTGAATAACTTGGGAAGTACCATTTGTGAAAGGAGAACTTACACAAGCAAAGAAATGTCTTTAGAAGTTGTATTCAAGAAGTGAGAAACTTGATGAGAAGATCATGGTACAAATACTTTCTTATGATAAGACTAGTATTGGTTACCTTGAAGGTGAATCATCTAAGCAATCTAAAGTTACTGAGGAACTAGAACTTGTAAACCAACAACTTGGACAACAACAAGAAGATTTGAATAAGATTGAGACTAATCAATCTAATGATGAACCTTAAGAATCTAAACCACCTAAAGGAGTAAGGAGAAAATTTATTGGAAAATGTTATGCATACAACAAAACTGGTCGCGTGAAGGACTGTACATGTAAGTATTTTAACCCTGTCTCTGGTTATTATTATAATTGTTATATTTATGTTCATAAAGCTATTGAATGTAGGAAACCTAAATATGTTAATTATGATAATAGGATGTATAGAGGTACTAACATTGTAGCTGGTAGACCTATTGGAGGAACCAATCTGATGAGGAAAAAAGTAACGTGTTATAAGTGTAACAAGAACTCTCAGAGAGCTTGAGTCCCTACCTTTTGGGTCTAGCATGAACATTTGACTCTATTGAGATCATTGACTAAAACTAGCATGACAACATAGTCACTCTTTCATCAATATATGAATAATTTAAACAAGTTTATATAGATTGAAACCTTACTAGCATTATCGAATAAGTAATATTATATTAAATATTTAATACTTGTCAAATTTATTAATCTTAAGATTCATAAACTTATATATGATACTATTTCTTATATTATAGATTAATAGTGCATAGCTTTCACTTTGTGTTATAGATTAATATTTTTATCCTTTGCTAAGCTCCTTTGGTGAGAATGTACTATTTAATGTTCCCTTGGATACTACTAAGACATATAGTAATGTGTCTCATTCTATTTTAAAATAAAATTACTATTTAAAAAACTATAAGATATATTTATTTAAATTTTATATAATCAAGTAGTAAATTGAAATTCAAATAATTATGTAATTAAAAGAAACAAAAAAAGCCTTATGAAAAAAAATTCAATCTACATTTTGGAAGAATTTTTTATTATTTTTTAAAATAGATAAAATATTTACATCTCAATCATTGTTTGAATCAACTCAATTAAGATACTATTTTTCATAATCATGATAATAATTTAAATTTTCTACATCATAACTTTAATAATTTTAAGATAGATCAATAAATTTTTTAAATATAAAAGTATAACAAACATTCTTTAATAAATTAATGAATATAAATTAAAATTTTATATTTTAATTTTAATATTAATTTAATCTTAGAATTAAAATATACACAAACCCAATCCATAAAAAATAAATTTAAAAAGAAAATCTAAAAAAATAAATCATCATATTAATTTAAAATTAAGGCATCCATTTTTCCTTTATCATTTTGAACCTTGTTTTATTTTATTTTATTTTGACATTTTTCACACAACAAACCAAAAGTTTTCAGCAAAATTGGAAAATGTAAACAAATAGTCAAATGTATTAAGGTTACTATTTTGAAAGCAAAAGGCAATTTCAAAGAAAACTTATTAACGTTGTAAATATATTGTAACTTGGAGACGAATGGAAGCTAAAAGTAGTGAAGTGGCTTCTCATGAGGAAACCATTTGGATTAAACCATAGATGTTACAATTAAAATAGGAAAGACATTCTATGCTATAACTTCCAAATCCTCAAATGCACATGAGATTTAGGTAGAATTTCCAAAAAAATTTGTCAAAATCATGGTATTCGAATGGAGCCATGAATTGGTAATTAAATTTTCTCTCTTTGCATTTGATGCAGCAAGCAAAAAATAAATAAATCAATAGTTGTAATCGTCATGGTGGTAGCCAATCAACTAGAGAACACTTGTGCCAGGAGCACGTATATTATTTCCCCAATGCCACCTGGCATCGTGAATAAAAACCAAAATTTTCATGGTAAGGGTCTGACAGGCATTTAATAGAAACTTATCTCTTTTTATTTGTTTTAGAGGATAAATGCTACAAGAGTCAGATTATTTGTTTTCTATTTGTGGGTCGTAGGAATTGAAAACTGTGATGTGACAATGTAATTAATTCAGGATTATCGCTCTATTCTTTTTGTGATTTTTAATATTCAAATATGAAATTAAACCCTAGGAAAATGGGCAGTAGCCAATGAAAAATAGCAATTATTTATTATAAATTTAATTTATAAATAAACACATCCAAACTTTAGATTTTTCAAGCATATGTTCAATGATAAATAATTGAAGGGCGTCAAATGAAAACATTTGTTCCCTGCCTATATACATAGGCAGGGTCTAACAAATTTAGACATATTGCCAGAGATCATAGATTACAGATAAGTTAGTAAGGACCTAGATATGGAAACAATGTGATAGCATGTCAGGTTTGTAATAATTTGGGACATATAATAATATTTTGTAGGATGAACAATATGAGAATGCCTAAAAACATGAGGAATAACACTATAAAAGGAATGTGAACAATAATGTTAGAAGGAGAGAAAATAGTAATGAAAGGGAAAAAGAGAATGTAAAAGAGCATGCAGAAAACTTAAATGAAATATCTTTCAAGGCTAAGATGCCTACAAGCACCCATGGTAGATAAGAAAGATGGTGATACATATGGGAGCAAGTTGAAGTGAATGATTGTTTCTGTTAAACCCCTATCTATTTGAACAACATATTTCATAGCAAATAAAGGGGAATTAGTACCAGGAAATGATTTAAGCCCTATATGAGTGAGTTAAGATTTGCACAATTAGTATGAGGTTGAGATGGATAAAAGGAAACCACACCTAAGTCTTCATAAGATTTTGAGATCATGTGCGAGCTCATGGACATAAAATAGTTTACGATTAATAGGAACAACTTTTTGAAGCTTGCATACTTGTGCATTTATTGCAAAAGTTAATGGGAAAGGATTTAAAGGCTACAATTTGATCGTGAAAGAAGTTAAGGAGCACAAAGAAGCAAATTTGTGAGAAAAAATAAAGTGAATTGGAAAGAAAATTGTGTGAGTCCTATTTTTATGAATTCAAAGGTAGTTATCTCTTGCACATTTGAAATTTGAAGGCTTGAATTTGAAAGATAAACAATCTCATTGTATGTATGTGAGTGAAAGACCTAGGTATATATTCAAGAAACACTCATATATTTCCCTAGAAGATGACCCATCAAGAGCATTTTCACAAGTACCCAGTAGAGTTTCGCACATAAAAGATATATGTGTATATATACACTGCAAGTTTGAGACAATTGGAGATTCTAACATTCAATATGATATGAACCTTGTATATAACAATGACCTGAACTTCAAGAAAGGGTTTGAACATTTAGAAAACTTAGACATTACTAAGCATATGTTCTTTAAGGAGTTTATAAATGTGAGTAGACAAGGATAATTATGAGCTGAATTCATGAAGACATGTTTTGGTTAGGAGATATTCTTGTAATAATTAAGAATGATATGATTCACAAGTTGAATAGATTGAGTAATGAGGGAAATAACCCTGTGAGTGAAAAAATGTTAAGAAATTAGTTTAAACTAACACTAGATCTATGACTGACAAAAGAAACATGAAAGTAGATAAGATCAAGCAAGTTGATGTGAGGTTGATAAACAAGTTAATTGGCTACAAGATGAACTATAACACAAGAATGAATTATGTACCTACTAGATTTATCCATGTAGCTTACATGATGGCTGTAGGAAAACAAAGACTTAACATGTGTGAGATTCTTAGGCAGTAGTTAGTTGATAACATTCAAATAATAAAGAAAACCAAGAATAAAACATTCAGATTTGAGTCTTTACTAACACATTTGTTCTTTCAAGTAATAAGAAGATTCCTTGGTATGCCTGATTATGAATGGAATTCAAAGAAGTATACAATAAAATTGATTACTTATTACTACATAAAATGTCTTGAGAAAAGAATTACGAGTGATATATTAGAATGATGAAGAGTTTCCAAACTAAAATAAAGAAAAGATTCAAGATTCTACTTGCTATAGTAGAAAATTATAAGGATGAGGTATGTTCATGGCAGAAATTGATGTAACTTGTATGGAAGAAGTAGAACCAAGAGTTAAGTTCATTGAACCCATAGGCTATGAAATGACAAAATAATTAATTGAAGGCTATGAAAAGATAATAATGGAATCTGAGAAAGATGAGGAATTCCCTTGATGGGGAACATATGAAGAAAATTTGAAATACTTCTACAAAGTGAGTTGTATAGCAAGGACATCAGGAAGAAGGTTGACAAAAATATAAATGAATTTATTAAAGAAATTGACATGGACAAAGAGGAATACCGAGAAGCTATGGGTAGTGCAAGAGAGATGAGACAAAGAAGACAATCAAAGATCATAATCAAGCAAAACCTTTAGCAATAGAAATTGGATCATCTATAGGAGTCACTATTGTAGAACCATCTGCCAAATCGTCCACTACTCCATATGCAACTATTGCACCAGTTCAACCACAATTTGCTCCATTTTCACTAGTTCAATTTAGAGAAGAGGAAGATGATGTAAGCATAGTAATGGTTCAAAAAACCACACCTCCAAGCTCTAGAAGGTCAGAAAGGTTAGTGGAAGTAAAGCAAGAGACAGTTGAACCTCTTAAACACAAAAGAGTCAAAGAATTTGCCACAAGACCTGGTAAGAGACCTAATATAGTAGTAAGCTATGTGGGTAATCATAAGAAGAAAGAGTCTAAAACTAAGAAAGAGAAATCACCAGAAAAATAAATTGAATCAAAAGAAGAAAAAGGAGAAAATGAGAAACCAATAAACACTACTCAACAGAGAAAGAAATTGATTCCAAAGATAGAAAACATGAACAAAATGATAATAAATGAAGGTAACTTGAAAAATTTGGATAAATTCTACCATTTGTATAATAATATTGAGAAGCTATAGTTAGAGAATGCATTGATCAGGTACATGATTTTGTTCAATCAAAAGTTCATAAAAAATCATGGTTAAATACCCAATGATCTATATGAGAGATTGAAAATTATAAAGAAGAGAGCCAAATATGAAGATAAAGCAACAAGGAAGAGAGATGTCAGAAAAGTTTGTGAAGTTGAGAATAAGGATCACTTCTAGAGAGTTATGAAAATCCTAGTCTTTGTTGAGAAATAAAACAAGAGCAATCCTAATTATGGGAGGCAACTATGAGGAAGTCAATAAAGAGACTAAGGAAGAAGTTGTAAAGGTAATGAGAGAATTCAAATATTCTTTAGCAGAGGCACAAAAGAATTTAGAAGAAAAAATAATGTCTAATATGCCTAAATATTGCAAACAAGAAAAGAGCACAAAGTTAGGGGGAGAAACCCCAACAACCCTTATTCCCACTACATCAGTAGTAGTATTAAAGAAGAAGGACGATACATTAATGAGAGGAGAAGAATCTTCAATAGTACTTACCACTACACCAGTGAAAATAGAGGAAATAAAGATGAAAGATACAGAAGGCAACATAAATGACATCATCAGAGCAACCACAGTTAACAATTAATGTAGATGCAATGAATGTTGACAATATGAACATTAGTGTAGATATATGAGAAGATCCTTTTTAGGATTATGGCCCCATTGTTGAAAATTTGGTAGGGTATACTAGTTCTAATGATGAAGACTGTTAGTGAATAGTTTTTCCCTTCAGTAATAGGAGTTAACAAACAAGGAAAACTTCCACCACAATTGAGTTTTTTCAAATAAACTCTCTTTGTTTTGAGGCACAGCTCCCTCCTTAAATGATAAACATTAATATCCTTTATTTCAAAAGAATCTATCAAGCATTGTGGTATCTTCTAACTAGAAAGAACTAAGGCTTTTATAAATACTTTTCCATCTCTCATACAAAAGTATTGCAGGAATAATATTGATTAAAAAAAAGCCAAAAGACTTATTCAATTGCGTATCAAAACTAAATAAAATAAAAATGATTGATTCCTTAACAATATAATCAAAACTATTCACATAACATAGTATATCATTATCGATCATAACCATGAAAACATCCCATATGAAATGAATCTAGATGATTAATATGTATACCCACAAATAACCAATAATGCATATCCAATATCAAAATATGATTGCATATATTTCTTGTTCATGTAAATAGCATAACAAAATTGGTTTAGTTTGAACCTACTTTAATAACTTAAGTTACTATCCCAGAAATACCAGAGTATCAATACCAAAAACAATTAAAGTTTCATAATATATAGCCGTTCAAGGCCCATAAAACAATTATAAAACTAGATCCTAGATGGAGTAGCAAATACTAAACTTAAAACCATAAAATAACTATTCTATGATCTAAGCTAAGTAACTGAAATACTAGCTGCAATTCCCAGTCATCCTTGCTCCACGATCGCATTTCCACCTGCAATTTTCAAGTCCTTGTAATCAACTTCAAAATCTAAAATCTCTTTTTGTTGTAGGACTCCTAGCTTCTTTGTCCTCATCTGCCAAATGGTAATGACTCGACTTGCGTGTTCCATTTTCTTGATCTGCATCATTAGATGAACATCGCTGATAATAATCATGGAATCCATTTGGGCGACGATTGCTAGGCTGGTAGCTAACACTTCCTTAGCCTCTTTGAGAGCTCATACCTTGTCCTAGCACTCAGTTTCTACCTCTTTCAAGTATTTTCTAGATTGGTCTTTGTTGCCTAGGATTTCAACATTGATGCATTTAACATTGTTCTACATGATTTCCTTTAGGCAATTGATCTCTTTGACTAATTCTGAACATTCATCCAAGCACTGCTCGATGACCATATTCCTCCATTCTAAATTAATTTGGGATATGCACAAGAAGTCTACATCCACTCCAGAATTCTACTTCTTGGCTAAGAATTTATCTACACCATATTCCTAAACTTTCGTGATCTGCTCCACAACATCTTCCCATCTTACCTTCTCTTCGGCCCATGCATTTAGCTTTTTTTCTAGGTCGTCGATCATTTGTTTAGCTTTCACCTTTGTCTTAGCTAGGTGAGAAATGTAGTTAACTTCACGAGAAACTACTGACTCAAGCCACTCATCAAAAGCTTTATAAACTGACCTATCCCTTTTCACTTGGTTGATGAACTACTAATTTGTCAAGGAAGTCACATCAATCACAGAGATTGCTTGAGGGTGTTCAAGCTCCGCATTCTGGAGATTGCTTGAGGGTGTTCAGGCTCCACATTCTAGAGATTATGAATATATTCTACCAGCACGTGAATGGATTGTTTTAGTTCCTTCTTCTCCTTCCAATTTTTCCATATGCGACTGGTGACCCTTGCATGTCTTGTATCGAGGATTTTCATAAATGTGGCTTTGGAAGCTAGTCTGAGAACCCTTTTCTCTATCATATAGTCTTGAGGAGTACTGTCTTCAAGATTTTTTCCTTTGGATCGCTTGAATACATCAGCCACCCAATCTCTTGTTTGTTCATCAACTTTGAGAATAGCCTATATCTTTTCCTTTTTTATTATTGATGATTTTCCCACACATTTCCCAACCATATCTTCTTTGAAATGCTTATAAGCACCAAATTCATTTTCTTGCTTACAGACATATCAAACCAATTTGGTGTTGAAGAGGTACCTTTGGATGGAGGTGTTTGTAGAGTGGGGGAAACATATTTGGCAATTGTTGACCTAGAAGCATTGGCTTCACCTTTTGTTGGTTGAGAATTTTGATTCATGACTTCTTGAACTCTTTCTTTAGAAGGATCGATTCCAACTTCTATCTTGATTGGACCTATACTAACATCTTTTTCAATAGCTTTTTGAGCTTTCTCCTTCTTGGTATGAGAGCGGGTTTGTCTCATTGGCTTGGCTTGTTGAACTGAACTCTGAACTTCAGACAAAAATTCAACTTTAGGGTTCAAAATACTTGTAGAGGAAAAGGTGACATCTTTATATGTATCAGTCTCATGAATCGCCTACTCTACATTTTTCAACTTTGATTGCTTTTTCTCCTTCAATCAATTTTTAGTCCTCACTATGAATAGATTAGTTTGGGACTACAAATCATCTTCTTCTAGTTAAGCCCAATCTATCTTTGGGAGGGGAAAGGCTTTGCCCTGTGTTATATAAAAGCGATCGACAATTTATTCGCCTATGTTTTCCCGTATGCTTTTCACATTCATTTGTAATCTGAATTCTTTTATCTATTTTAGGGTCAACCTAGACCACCACCTCTTCCTAACTTCATCATCACAATCGGCCCATAAGTCTTCTAATTGAGGAATATGTGAAAATTATGGTCAAAATTCAAATAGGGGATATGCAAAGTTTTTATCATCAAAATTAAGGCGAAGAGTGTGGGCTTCTAAGTTCATCAAACTTAGTTCATTTTTGAGAGCTAAGGCATCTTGTATAGTTTTGCATTTAAAGTGACCAAGTTCTATAGGGAATGTAGAACCTGAACCTTTCCTAGCTTTGCAATTCTCATCCACTTCGGCTACCTATCTACAGACTTCCATCAAAACATATTTGTCTAGGCAATGCCTTGGTAGTTTTAGTGGCCTTCCTTCATACCCATTGTCTCAGATGTAGGTGAGATGGGTGAAGAAACTATCATAGATTTATACAAATTGTGTTGCCTCCTTTAAACTTCTATGTTCTTTCCCTTATAGTTCAAAGACTAGCCTAGCAAGAAATGTATCTTGCACTCTTTTGAATTCTTCTCCACTCTTTTCCTTTTCCTAAAAAAAGGGGGAAATATTCATAAATAGGCATATTATTTACCCAATTAGTGTGCGAAAGCCTGACCCATTCTTTACAGCACAACAAGACATAAAATAGATATGAAATCATATAAAAAATAGATACACCAGATGCTTGGGAAAGTTCCTCATGCAACCTATCAACTATAATTTCTGCCCAGTCAATATGCTTGTTCTTATCACTCATAATAGTTTGGATGAAGAAATACATCTAGTTCTCCTAGTGGAAAGCATGTTCATTTCTTTTAATCCTATTTAGGAGAGTAATCACATCTTTGATCTCAGGGGTCATCTAATCTCTTGTCAATGGGTGAGGAAGGCAGGAACACTCTTTCTCTAGTATGAGCAACCAATTCTTGACGATGGCATTATTGAATGTGTTTGGGTCAGCTAGAAATTTGATATCTAAGAGACCAATTGTCCATGCTTCATATACCTCATGTGGCGGATTCCTCAGAGCACCCATGATTGTAACCCTATTTATATAGACCAAAACTTCTCCTATATACATTCTTATGCATCTCTAGGTAACATTGTATCTATTTCTGCATTCTAAAAATAGTTATGGGCAAAGAACTGGCTATGGGAAACCAACAGCTTGTAGCAATCCACTATTGACAATTTTCTCAGTAATAGAACCAAGATTGGTTTTGGAGAACCTAGCTAGCAACTTATTCATATATTCATCGGTAAGAAAAGTATCCTTTAGTGCAGGTAAGAAATAGGCAAGGGAAGAAACATGCTTTTCTTTTAGTAATTTGAGGTGAGAGCTAGCCATGAGAACAAAACTCAACAATCCTTTTCAAAAACAATTAAGAACAACTGGAAATGGAGGTGGTTAACAGAGTTAATGACTTAAGTGAAAGAAGTAATGGTAACCATTAAGGAAGATAAAAGAAACTCACCATGTAGGAGAAACAACAATGTACTTCCATGATTAATCCAGTTGCAGATGCCTACGACTCCTTACAAGGGTGAGTTTTTACCTTATTGTGGATATCATAATGAAAAGGAAAACTACTTGGCAAAGCCTTTAAATGGATACTTGCATCATGAAATGACATGGAAAGTGTCAATTTGATAGGGACACTAAATTCATTGATGAGAGTATTTGCCTTCGCACGTAACAAATCTTTCCACTACACTTCATACCAACCATTTATTGCAAGGTGTCACTTCAACCTTTAAATGGAAGAATCTTGAGCCATCTTTGTACTACCACATGCCAATCTCCTTGAATGTTATGGGCTCATGAACTGAACATTGAACTATTTAAAAGTTTAGGTTCAAGTTCAAATCCATGAATATATAGAAATCGGGCATATGAAACCATCATAAACTTATTTAAAAGAGGAAAAGAGTGACAAACATTGAAGTTTGGAAAGAAAAGCAATTCAAAGTTAGGTTTCAAAATGTGCTTGATATTCGAAGGACTTTCTATTAATGTTGAGCTCGACTACCACTTGGACAAGTTGGTTGAACCTTGAACTATGAACTTAATCAATGTTGAAGAAGGAGATTTTTGAAAATAGATGATACAAGTATGATAAACGTGTTTCAATCATTGTTTTGTCACTGATGTCAAACCTACTTTTTGCTGGCAAGATATCTGCTTATATGTTTTAAGTACTATCACTTGTTTGATTAATGAAGAGGATTTGATAAAAAAGATGTAGTAAAAGCACCTAGAGGAAAGGTTGAGTTATGATATAAAAAGGAGTACAAAAATTAGCTAAGACGGTGATATCATAGTGCATTGATAATCTACTTAAGGTTGCAAAGGCTGGTTACACTAAGCAAGTTCATAAGAACAAGTTAAACAAAGTTTGTCTACCAAGCTTGATTGAATGGATAGTAGGTGCCGAGAAAATTTAGTGCATTGGAGCCGAGTAAAAGTCTATTTTAGTGTATGTCGAACAAAATAGTGGATGTCGAGTAAAGTTTAGTTGATGTCGAGCACCAATAAACTTTAGTTCATGTCGAGTTATTTTTTAGTGGATGTCGAGCAACGCAATATGTTCTGAGCATCAGAAGCAAGCTAATGTTGAGTACCAACATCATTAGAAAAATTGTGAATTCAATGAATTTGAGCCGACAAGTTTTTTTTCTTGGATTGTGTGAACCAGGTGGTGTATATGAGCAATGTTAGTATGCTAATAGAAACCAAATTTAAATAAAGCTTCTACAAACTAAACAAAATTCATAAACTTCAAGATAGACTAAGATGAACTCTCAATTGAGAATATGAGCCATTAATGGGCTCTCTCAATGAGAAGCTCTCTTGTTGAGTAGCTTTGTCTAAATAGATAGGATGTATGCGCAAGCTTATTCTTCAAAAAGGGCTTCAAATGGAGTTGGAATTTGGGTGTGAGTGTATGGTTTTGATGTAAAATGGCTTCTCAAAATGGCATTATGACTTTACTTCATGGATTGTGTTATTTTGCAAAGGGGAAGGATCCAATTTATAGGCAAGAGGCTTGAGGGATTGAGGGCTAAGATGCAAGGATGGGAAAAAGCTCATGGAGGGCTCAGATTGCATGAGATGAGAGCACATGGATTGTGCTTCTTTACAACCAATCAAGGAGTGACACATGTCACATGGTGAGAGGATGGAGGAAAGGGGAAGGATGAGTCAACAAAGGAGGCTCAAGTGATAAAATCTTCATAAAGACCCTCATAATGACTTGTAAGAGCAATAAAAGGGCTTGGAAGAGTCATTTATGGCCTAGTGGGCTTCATAAAGTTTTATGGTTGAGATATTTTGAGGGTGATGAGAGAAATTTTGACTTGGACTTGATTAGGAGGGTTTTAAGCTTGCTTAGGCTTGTGCAAATGATTAGAGGATGGATTAGGATGGTTTAGGATTAGCTTAGGGATAGGCAAGTGGATGACATTTAATGAGGGTGGGTGAAGGAGGAGATATTTGTTAACTTTGGCTTGGGTTAGTAAGTCTTAACCCATGTTTAGGGAATGTGACAAGGTTAGGAGGGGATTAGGATTAGGTTTAAAGACATCTTCTAGAAGAGTCTAGACTTTGGATGAGGATAAAGACTTTCTAGAATAGTCTAAAATTTCCTAGGATGAGGATGAAGACTTTCTAGAAGAGTCTAGAACTTCTTAGGATGAGGATAAATTAGATTTTTAGGAAATAAATAAAGTTTTATTTATTTCAAGGGTTTGGGTTGAGGAGATATTTATTAAAACTTTTTAAATAAACATGAGGATTAATATTTAATCTTAATTAAATATTTTGAGTTGGGATTAGGAGTAGGAAATGATGGGATTAGCCTTTAATTAAAATTAAAAAAGGATTAGAAGATTTTGGAAGAGGTTAGTGGTCTTAAGGAAATTGGCCAAGTTTTGGGCAAAAAATAAATTTTTTATTTATTTTGGGTTTTTTGGTCAATGTATTAATTAAATAATTAATAAATAAAGAAATAATGTTTAAATAAGATTTAAACATTTTTGGGAGGGATTCCTTAATTAAATATTTTTAATTAAGATAAAGGGATTTAATGGCATAAAAATTAATTAATTAATTAATAAATGATGATGTCATTAGGACTTTTTCAGAAAATAAAAATACTTTATTTTCTAAAAGTTTTTAGGTGTCTACATTTTGCCCCTCTTTGATGTGATGCCACAAGTGGCATGGCATCAAAGATAAGAAAATAAGATGCCCAAGGCTAGAGCAGAAAAGGAGAGAATGGACTGTGAGATGCCCCCTCAAGAAGGTAGCAGGGAGAGAAAGAGAGGCACGATGGCTTCTTGAAAAATACAAGAATCTGGGACGAGCAAGGAGACTCAGATTGGCTTAAGAGAAGAGGTTTAGTTAGCGCAAACTCTCACTACGAGAGAATGATAAAGGGAGAATCAAAGGCACAAGGGGAAGCAAGCTTAAGATCTCAGGGATTGCAGAGGATGAAGGAGCGGAGCGCTATAAAAGGAATCCAGGATGGGGAGATGGATGAGGGGATTAAAAAAGATGATGCAACAAGATTTCAAAGAGTCAGATTGGCGGAAGATGGGTTTCGGAGATCCCTAGGACTAGGATTGTGGATCTCGAAAGATGAGGCTTGGTGGATTGATTTGGATTGGTGGATCCCTAAGACTAGGATTGTGGATCCCTAAAGCTAAAGGTGAGGAGTGATTCAAAGAGATACTGATGCATAAGCTGGGGTAGGAGAGACGGATGCTGGATATGGATGGGGGATAATGGAGATGAAGGAAAACCATTGAAGCTTTTTGAGCGGGGGGGATACTTCAAAGAGAAGTACCACCATGTAGTTGAGCACTAGATTTGCTATAGGACTGTTGGTTAATTGCCAAGGTTACCAAGAACATCAAGGCCTTTTCACCAAGTGTCCAGAGGACTGACGAACTGACTCAAAACAAACACGCAAGGATTGCCCCAGTATCACACATGAATCCCAGAGGAAGCAGTGTGGAAACGACACTGGGTAACCCACAAGCAAAAAAGAAAACAAGCAAAAGACATGATCAAGACCTTACGCTCTGATTGCCCCATTCACAGTATACCATGATATGGAAGATCGTGGCAACCTTGAGGAGGGAACAAGGAGATTGCTTGGAAAAGATATTTCAGGACCCAATAGGGAAGAGTCCAAATCAAAAGAAAGCAAAAATCCAAAAGAGAACCGTTTGCCAATGAGATGGGTAGGACGAGGTACTAACAGACCAAGATCAGACATGAGGAAAGCTATATCCTGCAAGGACCTATCGGAGAGCACCTAAGCTGGTGGATTTGGATGAGTGATGCATCTGGCAAGCTGAACTAAGAAAGATAACACTTTGGTGATAGGAAATCTAGCTAAAGGATGCATTGGAATAGCTAACCAAGATGTGCGATGGGTGCAAGATGCTGATCAAGGATGAACTGACACGAACGCTGGATAGATGCAATGGTACTAAGCTAAAGAGGATGTACAAGCTGACAGACCAAGATATTTACAAGTGAACTAATCAAGATATGGTACAAGCTAACGGACCAAGATAGTTACAAGCAGGCAAAAGCTCAGGATGATAGGATAGCGGGATGGTTCGATGTTGTGCAAGATGCGAAAGCTAAGGGTGGGGTGATAACAAAAGATATGGATTTGGCAGGATGCATCCAATGATGATGAGAGATTTTGTGACCAAGGATAGCTAGAGGAGCAGGATGAGATGGCTGGATAGGATGGTAGATAGCTAGGATTATGATGGATATAAAGAGATGACATTGGGTTTGCATGAGGATAGCCTAGAGCTAGATACCAATGAAAAGGGAGGATGGACAAGACAAGATCTCCAAGGAATATAGTGCCCCCAATCAAAAGATAACATGCGGAAGGAGGTCTTATGATGGATGTGATAGGATTGAAGCTAGGATGGAAAAAGCTGAAGGGGCTAGGGAGATGGATGATAGCTGAGATGATTGGCTGAAGCTGCATAAGATGAGTGGATGGTGTGAGATGGAAGCTGGAGGATGGAGGATAGGTGGATAGATTGGAAGATGGAGTTGGATGTCAAGAGATGACCAAAAGCATGAGGGTGATAGGCTAAGCTGGGGATGGCAGAATTACGCATGACGCTTGTTTGCCAACTTTTCATCATGGTACTTGTCCAAGGTGCTTGAATTGCCAAGTTTTCACCAGTGGATGCTTTATTTTTCTTTTCTTTTTTTGACTTTTTGACTTTGGACTTAGCTGAAATGATTTTGGCTTTCTTCAGCTATTTTGACTTTTTTGGGATTTTTCACTGGCTGTTGGAATGTTCAATTTTGTTGCTAGTTGTTGGTACACCAAATGTGTGATTTATGCAATAGATTGGATTAGATGGGATTGATGGTAGGAGATGGAGGGATGAAAAGGTTGGAAAGGAGCATGATATGGGGATGCTTGCAAGAGCAACATTGGCACATGTTGGGACAGGTGTGAAAAGAGCATATGGGGGATAGATGGTAGATGCGGGCGTGATGGAGGATTTGTGGAAGCGTGCTTGGGGATATAGGCACCCAAGATGGAGTTAGGAGATGGGGGACATGAGTCACTAGATGGGGGATTAGCAATGGTGGATGCCATTATGCATTGGGTTTCAACTTTTTTCTTGGGGATCCACATGGTTTTGGATTTTCTTTTCATAGGCTTTTGCATTGTTTTGCATTCTTTGATTGGATTTTGCCTTTTTGGAGTATGTCTTTTAGAATAGACATATGATTGCCTAGGATGTGGATTTTTAGCTTTATGCATTTTGAAGTTGGCATTTACATTGTTGTGGTAAGCTTTGGGAAGATGGTTAGGAGAAGCTTTGTGAGATGGAGAGGATATGAAAGAGCATGTAGGGGGATGATGATGGATGATGTGCCCTGATATGTGCCTTTGTTGATCTTGCATAGGAATGGATGGAATAGGATTTTTATGATGGCTAATAGGAGGATGGAGGATGGTAGATTTTGGGACATAGGGACCCAAAATGGATTTAGCGGATGAAGGGGGGATATGGTAGGTTGTTTTGGGTTGCAAAGATGGTGGAGGGGGGATGACATAAGATTTTTTGAAGGAGTGATGGGAGGCTGGCATGGTGGGCTTGGAGATAGGCTTGGTTTGGGGGTGTGGTGTACCAACACCTTTAGATGGTGAGCCTTTGGATACATATCCAAGATCATGAAATCCTAGATTTTTTTGTGCAATAATAGGCTCTCTGATTCCTTGCTCTTGTGGTCCTAAACCTTGACCTTGATAATGCCATCGATTGAGCATTTGAACAAGCTGAGGAAACTTTTTGCTTGCAGAAAATGGTAGAAGTGATTTATTAGGTGTATTGCAATGGGGAGATACTGTTCTTAATTCTTCTGCTGAGAGAGGGCCACCGTGGATGAATGTAAGTGAACCAAGAGGGTAGATTATAGATGGTGGAATAGCTTGGATAGGTGGTAAGATGGAAGCATGGAGCGAGGGAGATGGAAGGATAGGATCTTGATGTAGTTGGTGGGATGACAAGATATCTTGTAGTGGAGGAGATATGGCTCGAGGTTTTGGAGATGGAGGAGATGGTGACTGCACTATGGATGGAAGACATGGTATGATGATATCTTCATTTATGCTTTGGGGGATGTCAACATGATTTTGGGTAGGATCTTGATAGGATTGGTTTGGAGTGGATGGTGCGATAGGAGGTGAAGGGATGGATTCTTCAAAGTAAGCGGATGGATAGATGGGAGATTCAGTAGTGGAGATGGGTGAGTAGAAGATGGATGCATAAGGGTCATTATGAGAGATTTGGGAAATGCTTGGAGGCGATGTGGATAGGATTTGGAGGGATTTGACAGGTGGTGGGATTTTGATGCTTGCGGGAAGTTGAAGGATTTTAAACAATTTGATGGATGGTATGGGGATGATAGCTATGGGAGATGGAGGTGATATTATATATGGGGAAGCTTCATCACTGACTACTTCACATGGTTGGATTAGATGACATGGCTTATCGACTGTTGGAGGCAACTTTTCTTGTATTTCCTCTAGGAGATTCCTTGGAGACTCGTGTGTCAAAGGTGGAGGTGGATTGACAGGAATAGCTAGTGTGATGGGGGTGGAAGATTGGAAGCTTGGTTGATGGGGTGATGGAGGGGAAGCTGGAATATCAGATGGCATGACTAGATAGTTTGGAATAACTCTTGGATTTTGGGGGATGCTTGGGGGAATGTTTCTAAGGCTTTCAATATACCCGTCATAGTCAACAAGATTTTCATCATCATTGGAATAGGAGGTGGCGGGAGCAAGGACAATGCGACCAAACACATCATGATAGGATTGGTACTTCATGCTTTGATGATGAGTTTGATGGGGATGGGGTCTTGCGTATGGATGAACACGGAAGCTCATGGTTGGATTTGGGTTAAGCACAGATTTTGGATTGGCTGATGAAAGATTTCCTAGGGAGAGTCAAAGTTGCATGACAAACCTAAGAAGGATTGGCTGGAGATTTTTGGCTTTCCTGTGGATGGAAGACTTCAAGGGTATGCTATCAAAAAGTGAGAGTTTTGCTTTCCTATGTGCAGGATTCGTGGTGATTGTGTCAACTTAAGGATAGACTAGTGATCCTATGGCATGACACGAGATTGACCACTTATGGATCCCAACCTTTAGCTCAAGGTGATGAGGGATACAAGTGACAAAGCTGGATTACCCTAGACAATGCTTTGTCAAAGGGATAACCTTGGTGAGATTGGTTGATTGGTAGGATTGATTGGATAGCAAAATCTAGCAAAGTGACAACAACTCTTTAAAGGCTTGGGTGATTTTGGATTGGGTTGCTAGCTGGCTGGGGGGATGATTTGGATGGACTTTGGATTTGGGATTGTTCTAAGGCAAAGAACTAGATAGATTCGGTTGCATCGGGGGAGCTTGGATGATTTTCTGATAAGGCAGTGACTATGCTAAGTATGCCTTGAGTTGGGAGATTTTTGCTTTTTTGGGATTTCAACCAAAATTGGCAAACATTCATTCAAAAGCTATGAACAAACAAGCAGACAAAAGTTTTGAGCAAGCACGTCAAACACACCAACATCTTAGGAAGCTTTCTACAAGGATGAAATTTGGTTTAGCTAGGGAGTCCTTGATATACACATGGTACGTGAGGCCCAAATCTGTAGATGAAACCAAAAAGATGTCACACAGCCGAGAGGAGCGGTAACCCACTTCTCCTCTTTCACTTCTCAAGGGTATAAAGTTCCTTGAGGCTTAGCCCGAGTGACAAAATTTTGATCCCAAGAGAGGTGTCTTTGGATTCACCTCCCGATCTTTATACTCCGTCAGAATGCTAGAATTGAGGTCGTCCCACTGGGCGTGCCAAAATGTATATGAGCAATGTTAGTATGCTAATAGAAACCAAATTTAAATAAAGCTTCTACAAACTAAACAAAATTCATAAACTTCAAGATAGACTAAGATGAACTCTCAATTGAGAATATGAGCCATTAATGGGCTCTCTCAATGAGAAGCTCTCTTGTTGAGTAGCTTTGTCTAAATAGATAGGATGTATGCTCAAGCTTATTCTTCAAAAAGGGCTTCAAATGGAGTTGGAATTTGGGTGTGAGTGTATGTTTTTGATGTAAAATGGCTTCTCAAAATGGCATTATGACTTTACTTCATGGATTGTGTTATTTTGCAAAGGGGAAGGATCCAATTTATAGGCAAGAGGCTTGAGGGATTGAGGGCTAAGATGCAAGGATGGGAAAAAGCTCATGGAGGGCTCAGATTGCATGAGAGGAGAGCACATGGATTGTGCTTCCTTACAACCAATCAAAGAGTGACACATGTCACATGGTGAGAGGATGGAGGAAAGGGGAATGATGAGTCAACAAAGGAGGCTCAAGGGATAAAATCTTCATAAAGACCCTCATAATGACTTGTAAGAGCAATAAAAGGGCTTGGAAGAGTCATTTATGGCCTAGTGGGCTTCATAAAGTTTTATGGTTGAGATATTTTGAGGGTGATGAGAGCAATTTCGACTTGGACTTGATTAGGAGGGTTTTAAGCTTGCTTGGGCTTGTGCAAATGATTAGCGGATGGATTAGGATGGTTTAGGATTAGCTTAGGGATAGGCAAGTGGATGACATTTAATGAGGGTGGGTGAAGGAGGAGATATTTGTTAACTTTGGCTTGGGTTAGTAAGTCTTAACCCATGTTTAGGGAATGTGACAAGGTTAGGAGGGGATTAGGATTAGGTTTAAAGACATCTTCTAGAAGAGTCTAGACTTTGCATGAGGATAAAGACTTTCTAGAATAGTCTAAAATTTCCTAGGATGAGGATGAAGACTTTCTAGAAGAGTCTAAAACTTCTTAGGATGAGGATAAATTAGATTTTTAGGAAATAAATAAAGTTTTATTTATTTCAAGAGTTTGGGTTGAGGAGATATTTATTAAAACTTTTTTAATAAACATGAGGATTAATATTTAATCTTAATTAAATATTTTGAGTTGGGATTAGGGGTAGGAAATGATGGGATTAGCCTTTAATTAAAATTAAAGAAGGATTAGAAGATTTTGGAAGAGGTTAGTAGTCTTAAGGAAATTGGCCAAGTTTTGGGCAAAAAATAAATTTTTTATTTATTTTGAGTTTTTTGGTCAACTTATTAATTAAATAATTAATAAATAAGGAAATAATGTTTAAATAAGATTTAAACATTTTTGGGAGGGATTCCTTAATTAAATATTTTTAATTAAGATAAAGGGATTTAATGGCATAAAAATTAATTAATTAATTAATTAATTAATAAATGATGATGTCATCGGGACTTTTTCAGAAAATAAAAATACTTTATTTTCTAAAGGTTTTTAGGTGTCTATAGGTGGAAGATAAGATTGATGAGCTGGTGGCAAAGAATTCATGGTAAACCATTTTGAGCCAAATTCAAAGAGGATTGAAGGAGAAGTTTCTAGAAGTGATATGGAATGAGGGGTAGATTCATTGATCCTACCTAATATGTCCTAACCCTAAATTGGACAATGGAGAATGGACAACAAAAGATCTTAATTCTCTATTTATAGGGATGGTTGGTCAGAAGCAAGGGTTGTCATGTGTGAGAACCTAAGGAAGACAAGGAGTTAAGGGTATTGCTTTGTCAAGTGACCTAAGTGAAGAGTCTGCATTGGCATGTTAAGCAAGAAGGCTTAAGGATATGGATGCTTGAAGGGTGACCAAGCTATCATAGCTGAAATGTGTGAAAGCCAAGCAGAATGGAGGACTGAAACAAAGATCTGTAATCTACAAATGGAGTTATAAGTTGTTATCAGATCAAGCCTTATTGTTACTCTCTAATAATTGTATCAGTTTAGGGTAAACCCTTTGGATTAAGGTTGACCTAACAGTCATTTGTAAATCCTTTAACTGAGTGACATTCCAAGTGAATAGTTTAAAGTCCTCTAACAAGGCTCATTCCTAATAGGGTGATCAAAATCCTTTAACAGGGTCACATTTAATAGTGTGTATTGTAACTTTTAACAGGGTTGGCCTTTCACAGTGCATCACTTCAAAAGAGTGAAAAAGAGTAGCATGTTACTAGTGGTTTTTCTCAAATTGGGTTTCCACCTAAATCATTGTGTCAAATGTGTTGTTGAATATGTTGTGTTTCATGTTTACATTTATGCAAATTGATTTGATAGTAACCTACAAGTTTTAAGTGATTGCATAACCTTATGGATGCAAGCACAATGATAAATATTTTATGGGTTCACTAAGCTGTGAAAAGTTTTATTTATACATCTAGACCTTGGATAACTGATTCACACCCCCCCCCTAGTTATTCTAAAGAATTCCAACAATTGGTATCAGAGTCATCTTCTTAAGAGGACTAGTTTGAAGGTACTAGAAGCACAAAGATCAAGATGTCAAAAAGAGATGTACCCAAGGTTAACAGAGATAACTTTTCTGCATGACAAAGTTTGATGAAGGTACACCTTGGAGGACTTGGATATCATGCACAATCTACCATTACTACTAAGCATGTTCATCCTATTGGAGCCCTAACTACCTAGGATATGAAAAAGAAGAAAAAACACAACCAAGCAATGCTAGAGATTGCCTCTGCCCTAAGCTATGATGAATTTGATGATATCAAAGGTCTTGACAATGCAAAGAAAATATGGGATGCTTTAAACACCATCTATGGAGGAGACAAGAATGTTCTAAGAGCTAAAGTTGAAAGTCTCAGAGGCAAGTTTGATGATATGAGAATGCAAGAAGGTGAAAGTGTTGCTCAATATTGCTCAAGGATAAAAGATGTTGTTAATGCAATAAGAGGAGCTATTGGTACAATAGATGATGATATTGTTATAAGAAATTTTTTAAGAACACTACTGCTTATATATGCTATTAGAGTTTCTGTAATACAAGAACTAAGATGTATACCAGGGAATACTCTATCTCTTGAAGGTTTGGTAGGTAGACTCATTGCTTTTGAGCTATCTAACTTTGATAATTACAAACCTAAAAATATTGAATTTACTTTCAAAGCTAAGCTGTCATTGAAGGAACCTAACGAGAAGAAGAAGAAGAAAAAGATAAAGTATGTGTCCAGTGACAATGACACAGATGAGGAGGATGTAGATCAACTTGAAGCACTACTAGTAAGAAGATTTCACGAAGGTAAAGGAAAATTCAAAGGTAAATTACCTATCATTTATTTTAATTGCAATGGACTTGGTCATATTGCTGCTAGATGTCTAGAGAAGAAGAAATATAGAGGTGGTGACAAGTACAAAGGTAAAAGAGATGAAGATAACAAGGATTACAAAGAAAAAGGTAAGAAGTCTTGCTACATTGCTGAAGAGGAAACAAAAGATGAATCTGATGAACATGATGATGAAGTGGTGTATGTTGCAATGAAGGGTGAATTTGATGAAGATGAGGCAATTGCACTTATGTCTTGTGTGAACAAGAATGACAGATGGATCATTGACAGTGGGTGTTCACATCACATGATTGGAGATAAAAGTAAGCTCATTACCTTAAATTGTTATGATGGAAATAGTGTAAGATTTGGTAATGATGCACCATGTTTGATAAAAGGAAAAGGTTCTATCAAACTTATAGAAAAGATTTTATGTGACAATGCTTACCATGTTAAAGGACTTAACTATATTCTATTGAGTGTGTCACAATTGAACAATTCAGGATGTAAGGTTGAGTTTGAAAACAAGATTGCTAAGATAGATGATGTTGATGGAAAACTGATTGGAAAGGGTGATCAAAGTAGAAGTAGTCTATTATATCTTCATATAGAGGATGCTACTTGTCTAATTGTAAAATTTGATGATGTGTGGCTATGGCACAAGAGATTATGTCATGTTAATTTTGATAACTTGGTTAGTATTAGCAACATGAGAAAAGTTAGAGGTTTTCCTAAGTTGAAGAAGCCTGATAATATAATGTGCAAACAATGTCAGTTAGGCAAAATGACAAAGTTAAGTTTTAAGAGTAAAACTCATATCTCTAAAGGAATACTAGAAATTGTTCATACTAACTTGTGTGGACTAATTGAAGTGCAAAGCTATAAAGGAGATAAGTATATTATGTTACTTGTTTATGATTATTCTAGAATGATGACAATTATGTTTCTGAAACAAAAATTTGATGTTTTCCAAATGTTTAAGTGGTACTTAACAAGAGTTGAGAAGGAAATAGGTAAAAGTCTAAAATGTTTGAGATCTGATAGAGGAGGAGAATTTAGATCAAATGAGTTTGAGATGCTTTGTAATGACAAAGGTATCAAAAGAAAGATATTTTCTTCTAGAACCCCTCCACAAAATGGAAATGCTGAAAGGAGGAATAGGTCTGTAATGGATTGTGTTAGGACACTCATGATGGAGAAAAATGTTACTTTAAAATATTGGAGAGATGTTGTAAGTACAACTAACTATACCCTAAACTATGTACAAGTCAAGAAAGGTACTCATTCAACCCTTTTAAACTATGGTATGGATACTCACCTAATGTAAAATATTTTAAGCTATTTGGAAGCAAATGCTTTATTCTCAAAGATTTTAGGAATGGTAAACTAGATGCAAAAAGTAAAGAAGGTATATTCCTAGGTTATTCCACAAGAAGTAAAGCTTACAAGTTTTTAAATACTAACACTAACAAAGTTGTGGAAAGTGCAAATGTAAAATTTGATGAATATATAGAAGTACGTGAGGCTGAACCAATGAAAGAACTAGAAGAATACAAATCATTTGTATACTTTTATGAAGGTATGCCTACTAAAGAAGATACCACAAATCAAGCTACAAACCAACAACAAGTTTCAGTGACTATCAAGTCACATACTATGAATGTCGAGCTACATTCAGGAACTGAGCTCCATTTAGATGCCAAGTTATAGAATGAAGTTGAGACACATTTTGATTCTAAGATTAGTGTACATTAGAGAGATGTTAAAATACCTAATAAAGATGTACACAGTGACTCTGAGGTAGATAGACCAAATAAAGAAACCAGAGCTGAACCAAGATTGTCCAAATATGTCACGAGACATCATCCTACTGCACAAATCATTGGAGATAAAGATGCTAGACCAATGACAAGGAATAAGTTGAGAAATGATACATGTTTTTTGAGCATGAAAGAATCCAAATTAGTAAAAGATGCCTTAGAAGATGTGGACTGGAGTAAAGCCATGGAAGAAGAGATTGAACAAATTGTGAAAAACAAGACATGGATTCTAGTTCCTAGACCAGAAGACAAAAATGTGATTGGCACCAAGTGGGTATTTAGAAATAAGCTAGATGAAAATGGTGAATCCACAAGGAAAAAGGCAAGATTATTCTACAAAGGATATGCACAAGAAGAAGGAATTGACTATGGAGAAACATTACTCCTGTTGCCGAATTGGAAGGAGTGGGAACTCTAGTTGCTTATTTTGCATACAAAGGTTTCAAATTTTATCAAATGGATGTTAAATCTATATTTTTGAATGACATATTAGAGGAAGAAGTTTACATAGAACAACCAAAAGGATTTGTTGATGTTAACAATAAGAACATGGTATGTAGATTACAAAAAGCTCTATATGGTTTGAAACAAGCACCAAGGGCATGGTATGGGAGACTTCATAATTATCTTGTGAAGATTGGATTTTAAAGGACTGATGATAATAACAATCTATACATGAAGAAAGAGAAAGGGAAAGTTATTTTGTTATCTGAAATTTTTGTTGATGATATCATATTTGGAGGTCAAGATGCTTTATGCAAGGCTTTTGCAAATGAAATGAAGCAAGAATTTGAAATGTCTATGTTTGGAGAGGTCAAGTTCTTTGTGGGTTTGCAAGTACATCAAATGAAATATGGCATATACATCACTCAGTCAAAGTATGTTAAGGAGATACTAAAAACTCTTGGATTGGAGGAATCCAAACCAGTAAGTATACCTATGGTGATAGGACATAAATTGTCAAAGAATGATGATTCAACTGAGGTGAATCAAACATTGTACAGGTCTATGATTTGCAAATTACAATATGTAGTACATAGAAAACTTGATATTACATTATCTATAGGGATAGTTGCAAAATTCTTTGCTAATCCCAAGGAGAATCATTTGATGGTTGTAAGGAGAATAATGAGATATCTAAAAGGAACAGAAGAATATGGTCTATACTATAAGAAAAATGAGAAATTTGAATCAAGAGCCTATACTAATGTTGATTGGGCTGGAAACATCGATGATAGAAAAAAAACTAATGGAGGAGCATTTTTCTTAGGCAAGAGGCTAGTTACACGGACTAACAAGAAACAAAACTGCACTTCACAATCTACTACTGAAGTTGAATATGTTGTAAATTGTACAAACATTGTATGGATCAAACAACTACTCAAAGGTATAAAGGAAGAGATCACTGAGCTAGTGACACTTTATTATGATAATACAAGTGCTATAAATATATCAAAGAATCCTATGATACACACAAAGACTAAGCACATTGCAATCAAGTATCATTATTTGAGAGAATTAGTTCAAGATAAAGAGGCGACGATGGGATATGTTAACAAAAAAGAGAAAATTGATGATATCTTCACAAAAGCACTACCTAAGGATGCTCATGAGTATCTAAGAGGTAAACTAGGGGTGATACCCCTATCAAAGTCTAAGTAACAAAAGGAGTGCCCTACATCAAACAAGTTGATTTCCATATGTTACAAATTGATGTAGTGGATCTTACTTTAGGAGCTACCTAAAGTAATCAAAGAGCTGAAACTACAAATCAGTCACAAGCAAGGTGACACAGGAGAAATTAAAGAAGTTCATATCTGCATATTAAATATGACAAGTCTTTGGCATTATTGTCAAAGAGGGAGAAATACAAGAGTTAAACTGATCCTGAAGGGAGAAATACAAGAGATTGAACAAAGAAGGAGAAATCCTAGCAAATGGTATGAGGGAGAAATGTTGACTGTTGAGAAAGAAAAGTATATCTGCAGATAACATCTACCTAGTAAGAGGAAGATATTGTAGAAGGGAGATATAAGAAGTAATTTAGAGGGAGTCATAAGAATGAATTGATTGTTTGTTGATTAGAAAAAACCATAATTTTGTAACCTACTTAGAAGTTGAAAGTTGTTGATAAAGGGAGAGATTTCAGTACAATGAATTATTTTCTTTTTGGTATTTTGTTGGTCTTACTTTTTTGACCTAGTCAATTCGGTTGATCAGTTTGGTTTGCCATCAATACCAAAGAGGGAGATTGTTGAAAATAGATTGATACAAGTATGATAAATGTGTTTCAATCATTGTTTTATCACTGATGTCAAACCTACTTTTTTCTGGCAAGACAACTACTTATATGATTTAAGTACTATCACTTGTTTGATTGATGAAGAGGATTTGATAAAAAAGATGTAACAAAAGCACCTAGAGGAAATGTTGAGTTATGATATAAAAAGGAGTACAAGCATTAGCTAAGACAGTGATATCATAGTGCATTGATAATCTACTTAAGGTTGCAAAGGTTGGTTACACTAAGCAAGTTCAGAAGAACAAGTTAAACAAAGTTTATCTGCCAAGCTTGACCGAATGGATAGTAGGTGCCAAGAAAAGTCAGTGCAAGCCAAGCAAAAAATTAGTTGGAGCCAAGTAAAAGTCTATTTTAATGTATGCTGAGAAAAATAGTGGATGCCAAGTAAAGTTTAATTGATGTCGAGCATGAGTAAACTTTAGTTTGTGCCGAGTGATTTTTTAGTGGATGCTAAGTAATGCAATATGTGTCGAGCATCTAAAGCAAGTTAATGCTGAGTGCCAACATCATTAGAAAAATTGTGACTTTGATGGATTTGAGCCGACAAGTTCATTTTCTTGGATTGTGTGAACCAGGTGGAAGATAAGATTGATGAGCTGGTGGCACAGAATTCATGGTAAATCATTCTGAGGAAAATTCAAAGAGGATTGAAGGAGAAGTTTCTAGAAGTGATATAGAGTGAGGGGTAGATTCATTGAATCCTACCTAATCTGTCCTAACCCTAAATTGATGATGGAGAATGAACAACAAAAGATCTTAATTCTCTATTTATAGGGATTGCTGGTCAGAAGCAAGGGTTGTCATCTGCGAGAACCTAAGGAAGACAAGGAGTCAAGGGTATTGCTTCGTCAAGTGACCTAAGTGAAGAATTTGCATTGGCATGTTAAGCAAGAAGGCTTAAGGGTATGGATGCTCGAAGGGTGAACAAACTATTAGAGCTGACATGTGTGAAAGCCAAGCAGAATAGAGGATTGAAATAAAGATCTATAATATGCAAATGGAGTTGTAAGTTGTTATCTGATCAAGCCTTATTGTTACTCTCTAATAATTGTATCAGTCGAGGGTAAATCCTTTGGATTAAGGTTGACCTAATAGTCATTCGTAAATCCTTTAACCAGGTGACATTCCAAGTGAATGGTCTAAATTCCTCTAACAAGGTGATTGAAATTCTTTAACAGGTTCATATTTAATAGTGTGTATTGTAACCTTTAATAGGGTTGGCCTTTCATAGGGCATCACTTTAGAAGAGTGAAAAAGAGTAGCATGTTATTGGTGGTTTTTCCCAAATTGGGTTTCCACATAAATCATTGTGTCAAATGTGTTGTTGAATTTGTTATGTTTCATGTTTACATTTTTGCAAATTGATTTGATAGTAACCTACAAGTTTTAAGTAATTGCATAACCTTATGGATGCATGTATGATGATAAATGTTTTATGGGTTCACTAAGCTATGAAAAGTTTTATTTATACATCTAGACCTTGGATAACTGATTCATCCCTCCCCCCCCTCTTAGTTATTGTAAAGAATTCCAACAATCAATTCAAAGTTCAAGTTCAAAGTTATGAAAAGGTTCACATTGTACGTCCGACGAAAACAAGAACTAGTGAATTTGAACATTGAACTATTTAGAGTTCAAGGTTCAAAGTTCAAAACTTAGAGTTGGTAGGGATTCATTGAAAAACATTGAGCAAGAATATATGTGGCTTTTACACAAGTAATAGCTGGCTCTGACTGGGGATTTAGACCATAAGGGACTAAAAATGAATTCATCATCTCTGGTTTCACACTAAGACAACTAATAAAATGAGAACTAAAAGCAAGCAAAAATAGAAAAATACAAGCAAAAAATAGAAAGAAACATATGTACAAGAAAGGGAAAGAGCGACAAACCTCAAAATTGGTAGAGTTTAAGATCTTGCCCATTATAGGACAAAGGAAGTTTTGTTCCATCCAAATACTAGAGCATGAAGGAATTGGGGACAAGAGCTTTGCTGATTTCAAAGGGTCCTTTCCATAGTGACTCAAATTTTCTATGAGCTCCCCTTGGTTCTCTTCGTTTGTCCTAGAGCAAAACTTGATCACCTTCCATAAATTTCCTTGGCCTAGCCCTGCTATCAAAGAGTTTCTTGACTCGCACTTGATGCTTCATAATATGATCCACTACCTTCTCTCTTTCTTCCTTTGCCTTCATCAGATAAAAGATCCTTTTCTCCAGGGCATCCTTAAAAGTGGTGTCATCAATAGTCTTCTAGAGATTTGTTGTGGCTAATTTCAGTGGGAGAGATAGTTGAGCTTCTACACCATATACCAATTCAAAAGGGGTTAGATTGATAGCTCTTTTAGGTGTTGTACGATCTGCCCATAAGGCTTCATATAACCTTTTATGCCAATCTTTGGCATTTTCGCTAACCAACTTCCTCATGATAGTGATGAGATTATTGTTGGTCAATTCAGCTTGACCATTCCCTTGTGGGAAATAGTCTAAAGTGTGTGACAATCTTAGATCATTATCATAGCAAAACAACTACAACTCTTGCGAGGAAAATTTTTGGGCGTTATCTGTTACTACCTTCTCAAGTACACCAAACCTGACTAAAATATTTTCCTTCAAGAAATGGCACACTACTTTGGATGTTGTCTTCTTCATAGGCATTGCCTCTGCCCATTTTGTGAAATAATTAGTGGCAGTGAGGATATGAGTATGTCCTACACTGGAGGGAGGGTTAAGAGGGCCAATAAAATCTAACCCCCATTGCTTGAAATGCTCTTCTATTATTACTGGTCTTAATGGAAGAGCTGCTAACTTAGGTTTACCTGTAAAAAGTTTGTATTTTTCAGATCGCCCCACCCACTTATATGCATCACCAAACATACCTAGCCAATAGTACCCACTATGAAGAATTTTGAATGTTGTGATCGTTGACGAGTAATGTCCCCCACATGCTTCATTATGAAAAACTTGGAGAAGCTTCCCTTGCTGATCTTTGTCAACGCAATGTAAGAACATGCCATCTAATCCTTTTTTGTAGAGCACATCATCCACTATCACAAATTTAGCTTCTTTCAATTTCAAAGCCCTCCTAGCCTTTCCAGTTAAATGGTCATGACATTCACCATAGGTTAAATAAAAGGAAATATCCGAGAACCATTTTTCTTTCAACCCAACCAAGAGCACATAATTTTCTTCATCTGGGGATTGCTTTTGTTGATCATCGGCAATGAGTTTACATAGGCTCTGACCCCTTACTAACTTAGTGGGTTTTATTTCTAAATCAAATTCTTGGACTTTGGAAACCCAGGTTGCCCAGTTATTGACTGCCACTTCCTGTTGTGTCAGAATACTTTTGACCACAACATTTGGCACTAGAACTGTGGTGTGAGAGTGCAGGATGTAATAGCGAAATTGTTTAACTGCCTTCACTATTGAAAATGCCTATTTTTTAGTGAGTACCTCAATTCATGATTTTTAAGAGGAATACTCATGTAAGAAATGGGTATCTCATCTCCTTCTTCATTTTTTGTAATAGGATAACAAACATAGTGTATTGGCTTGCGTAGAAATGCATTACAAAATCTTTCTTATAGTCAAGGTGAGCTAGAACAAGTGCTTGAGCAATAGATGTCTTCACTTTATCAAATGCTTGCATGGATTCCTCACTCCATTTGAAAGTTAGCTTCTCACTAAGGAGATAGCCTGGTAGTTTCGAAGAATTCTAGCACAAATTTCCTCAGGGAGTTGATCTATCTAAAGAAAGATCTGACTCCATTTCGATTGGAAGGAAGACATAACCATTGGATTGCCTTAACTCTTTCAAGATCAATCCTTATCCCATCTTCTGAAACTAAGTGACCAAGGAGTTTCCCTTTAGTAACATAGAAAATGCACTTCTTTGGGTTTAGTGAGACACCATGTTCTTTGCATCTTTAGAGGACAAGCTTCAAATCTCTCAGGTGCTTCCTTCTCCTTCTAGAAATGACAATTATATCATCTAGGTAGATGACTATGATTTTATTCAGTAGGTGGCTAAATGAAGAGTTCATGGCTCTCTAAAAGGTCACACCAACATTTATTAGTCTGAACTGCATTCGGCTATAAGGGAAGGTACCCCATGGAGTTGTAAAAGTAGTTTTATGTTGATCTTCAAGTGCCACATTGATCTATTTGTACCCTAAAAATCCATCCAACATGGACATCATCTCAGAGCCTACAACCATTTGAAGAATGTGATCCATATTTAGCAAGGCAAAATTATCCTTAAAACTCACTTGATTCAGGTTTCTGAAATCAACAAAAATCCTTATCTCATTGTTCTTCTTTTGAACCGACGCTATGTTAGCCACCCAAGTGGAGTGATGGATAGGGTAAATTATGCGAGCCTTCAACATTTTGTCCACCTTTGTGAAAATTGTGTCAACTGCTCTGGGGTTGTAGTTCCTCAACTTCTGCCTGAAAGGAGTAGCTCCAGGTTTGAGTGGAAGCTGGTGTTTAAACTTTCCTTGTCTGAAATCCTTCAAATCCTCATAAGACTAGGTAGAGACATCATTGAACTCTTTCAATAGTTTGGCAATTTTTTTTTTTTTTCAAACTCTTTGCAGCATTTACCCAAATTGACCATCCTTGGTTTCTCTTCGATGCCAATGTTGACTTTGTCGCAATCTCCAGACTTTTTGGTTCTTTTTGTCTCGTTGACAACATTCTCGGTAGCTCTATATTTTTGTGCTGTACTTTTTTCTTATATCTTTTTGGGTTATTTCTTGATAACTTTTTACACTATTTCAAATATTTATGTTGTTTTTCTTCTTTATAATCTTATTTTAGTTTGTTTAATTTTTATTTATTTTTAAAATATGAAATTGTGAACACTTTTTTGCAAGAGAATAACTTTTTTTCAAACTTATATATATTAGTAAATATTTTATATTGGATTTTTTTGTATTGTAACATTCAATGTAGGGAACAATATGAATTTTTTTAACTAAATGCAATTTTAATAATTTAATTTATAATGATAAATCACACTTTATAATAGTTGTCAATGGGCCCTTGGTCTACTAGTGAAATTGAATAGCTCACAAAGAGTCCACTAGGGATCAAGTCTTGCTGAGTGCAAGGCTCCAACATCATAAGGAATGAGGTCGGGATCGTGCCCCAGGTGGTTTTGATGACGTGGATGCCCCTCGGTCCTTGGCTCTAAGCTGAAGAGGTTTCAGGCATGAGTGGACCCATATTGGGTCCCTCAATCGTCTATGTGGCAGCCTTCACTGGTTGGTAGCTTGCAGGCTTCGTGCCTCACTGGGTTGCCTTGCAGGTCTAAACCCTCCATAAAAAAAACAAAAACAAACTTAATAATAGTTTGTGAATACATCTTAAGTATTAATTTGAAATTATAAACAACAACAAGAAGAAGAATTACAAATAAACCACCATGAATTATCTACATACAATTTTATAGAAAAACCCAATAATAATTTTGACATATCTTATTTTTGAAGCATGTAACTTGTTTTGCATTTGTCCAATTTCAATTTTATTTCCTAATAGGAGGACTATACAAAGATTTTATTATTTTATTATTTTATTCTCTTATTTTTCATTTTTCCATGAATGTCCAATACAAATGTTTTATTAATAATAGACCTATATATAATTGATGTAAAAAACTATATATATAAAAAAATCAAATCTATAGTCACTAGAAAGCTCGCTCTGAATACTTGAGTCATGCAAAATGATTTGTCTTCATCGTTCCATCTAAGCATGGTAATTGAATCCGAAAGCCATGAAAATATGAGAAAGTTTATGGCCTTTGGGAAAAAGCCTATTTAGGTACTTTTGAGAGAAAGTACTTCCCATTGAAAGTCCAAGGGTAAAATTACTAGGGTTAACTGAATTGGAATTTATTGTGAGAAAACATTGTTGTCAATTTGTTTAACAACAATTGAAATAAATTATGAGATCTAACGCACATAAAAACATCATAACCTATTACACAAATTACCCATCTATGCTTCCTCACAATTACTCCAATCCCTTCCAAATCCAATATACATAGATGAAATTAATCACATGGAATTGCTATATTTTCATGATACCCTGTGATCATACTTAATTTTCTATTATGTGAAACCCTATAGATGAATAATACATGTTTAGCCACCATAAGGAGATGCCTACAAACACATGGTGAAATCATTGGTGAGTGTACAATTGAAGTTATGTATGAGTCCGTGGTAAAACATGCAACAGGTGTAAAATCAGAGTTACCAAAGGTGTGTAGGAAAGGATATTGAATGTGCGAGTTTGTGGGGATGTTATCGATTGGAGGTACCATCCTAGTAGAATATTTATGTTTAGGAGATGCAACAAAAAAATTGTCTTCTCAAAATAGGATAAATGCAAGCGCATACTCCAATCACTCTTCTCAAAATACCACAATTTTTTTTGGGGCACATGCATAGAAGGTAATGCGGCGAACTAGACCCACATGTCTTATAAATTTTGATTTATAAAAAAGTAGAATTAGAATTAGTTTTCCAAATCCATCTTTTGAGAATGAAGATTTGTATGTTTATTTTGAAAAAATAGAATTTGCAAATTTCAATCCTGTTTTTATATTTCGCAAAGAAACATAAATTCTAATATTTACATTTCCCAATTCCACCTCAATTCCAATAGCTAATATAACCTTCAGGGTCCGTTTGGTTCGGGGAAGATGACATGAATTGGCTTTTTCAAAATTCAAATTTGAAAATTCTTGCATTTTTTTCAAAATTGGCATAATGGAATTACAATTCCAAACTTCTAATTTTGTTTCAAGTCTAGGCTTTCAGACTTCCTAGTAACAAGAAGGAATTGAAAATCAAAACCTGGTTATGGTTTTTGAGAAGTGTAAAAACAATAGATTGGACTACTTTTTGGAGTCTGCCTGCAACTTGAAGCTTACGCATAAAAATGTGTCTTCTCACCCATCTTCTGAGTGAAACAAATGATTCAAGTAAAATTTGAGATGAGAAGACAAGTTAGTTGGGAGGATTCAGACACTCCTTTTGTAAAATTAAATTTTGACGCTGCCTCAAAAGGCAACCCAGGTAGATCTGGGACTGGGGTTGTAATACAGAATCACCATGGTCACATACTCAAGGCAATATTTTCACATATCCCGGATGGATCAAATAATGTGGCCGAGGTAAGTGCTTTGCTGGAAGGGATTATATTTAACTTTCTCTCTAGGTTATGATCACATGCATATAGAGAGAGATTCCCAACTTATAATCTCAACTCTCATTGCAAAGTTGGTCCTTAGTTGGGAACTCCTATACATTCTTGCTGAGGTAAAGAATATTCTCCCTTGTTTCCAAGGTTTCAAAATATCACATTGTCACTAGGAGGCCAATAGCGTCGTGGACTGGCTGGCCAATTTGGGAGTGAAATTAACTCAGGGCTATCGTGTTTGGGATGTTTCACAAATCAAGGTAGCTTGTCAAGACCAATTGCTTTCTGGTACTCTTCTTGCAGAACTCAAATGTTAGAGTTCCGAGGCAATGAGCTGTTTAGTAGACTAAGTGATTTCTTGCCTTTAATTTGTTTGCCTTCCGTTCTCCTTGGGCTGCCCTTTATGATTGGGGTCCTTCCTCAATGTGGCATTTGGGGGTTCTAGTAATTTGTTAGTGGGCTCTCTGTTTTGGGTAGAGGCCTTTTCTAAGTCTTCTTTTTGAGCAAGGATGGGAGGTTTTCTTCCTTGCTCTTTTCTCTTGAAACTTCGAACCAATGGTCTTGTAATCTTTTCTTGTTTAGTTAAATCTTATAGTGGCTCGCCACTTTTGCCAACAAAAGAGAGAAAATAATAAAGATTCACAAAACTGTGATTTGACTAAATCAAACTTTGTAGAAATCTCTATTTCTACAATTCCACCAACCAAAGGGACCCTCAATGGATTGGTGATGTTCTATGGTTGAGGGAGATCTCAATTTATTTCACAAATAATTGTATTAAGAAAAGTCGGTAGCCAAAGCACGACAAAAAGAATAGATAGTCATTAAAATCGAATAAAGCTCTTTTTTTTCTTTGCAAAACTTTAGTTTGTTTGAAAACTTAATGACAAGTGGCCTGTTAATGATGGAAATGATTAAGGGTGTCAATAATCTCTGTACACAATTGAGACGCATTACAACCATACTTGTCTACTAAGAATTGACATGCAACATCATAGGAGGCCCCACGAAATTGTCTCTACACCACCTTAGACAGGGGTCCCATGAGAGGGGCTTAGGCTCTATTTTTGTGGAGCGGATGGCCTCATGATAACTTTTTAAGGGGGGCTACAAAATTATTTGGAATCTACTCTTATAAAATAGGAGCTTTGACTTTTTAGCTCCCTCAATTTGAGAGTAAAAATGGAGTGGGCCTCGAAATAACCCCACCAATTTAAAGAAGAAATCTGTGACTTGTCAAAACCTATTATTCATTTTCCCACAAAAATGATATAATCCCACCAAAGAAATTAATGAAAAAATTAAATTTTTATTTTTAAAATTTATAATACCACAAGCTTGATTTTTTAAAGCTGACTTACATATAAAATTCATGAAACCACTTCTTTTTAGCCTAAATAGCAGAAAATGTGACTGTTTTGCAATTAATTAATTAATTAAATCATTAATTAATTAATAAATTGCAAAACAGTCACATCAGGTGCATATTTTGTGCTAGATAGACATCGCCTTCTTTTTAGATATTCCTAAAACTTCTCACACGACACAGCCTTACCTTATTTTCGAACTTCACTTTTTTAACGCGGTTTCACCACATTCACCGAATTTTACTTTACGCATAGTGCGATGTAGGGGAAGTGCTTGTGTCGAATCACAGGGAAATATGGTGAGAAGCACACTGTAATGTTGTTATTCACGCTTCTTGATGAAAGCGATTCAATCGGGTTATACATTACAGTGCATCCCTCTTGCTTCAAGTTTTCTTTTCTTTTTTGCATCACTGTTTCTGTAAATCCAGTACGATTTTGTGTTTCTGTGTTTCTAGTGGGAAAGCACGTTGAAACATCGATGAGAGCGTCTTATGAGTGGATATGTAGCGTTTCAATGACGCTACACATCGTATTTCTTTTACTTTAAACCCTCCAAATTTTCTCTCCTTGTATCAAATCCAGTCCAGACTCGACTCTCAGTTATATTTTTAGTCCATTTTTGGCACCTGAGTTCATGGCGCCTTCCTCCTCATCTAACACAGCTTCTGTCAACGAAGCTGAAAGGGAACCGTTCAGTATGTCAAAAAAATTATATGATGCATTGATCAATCGTTCTTTCCAGCTTTCATGTATTTTGTATAATTTTATCAAATCCATTTTCCTGTTTATTTTCCATCCTTTTCTGATACTTAAGTTCATGGTGGCTTCCTCTTCGTCAAGGAGGTTATATGACGCATTCCTCAGCCATAGAGGCCCTGATACGAAAGATACTGTCGCTTTTTCTCTTTATGATTCACTTGAGGAAAACGGGTTTTGGACATTTCTGGATGACCAAAAATTACAGTTGGGAGATTCAATTGACTCTGCCATACAAGATGCCATATACGACTCCTCTGTGCAAATCGCCATATTTTCACCACGATATGCGGAGTCTCCTTGGTGTCTTAATGAGCTGGTCGACATGCTGAAAAGCAAGGCTCTGTTTATTCCCATATTTTGTGATGTGAAGCCTTCTGACGTTCGATACCCTGATAAGGGAGTCTATAAAGTTGCATTCGATGATCATGAAAGAAAGGGGAGATACAGCAAGGAGACGCTTAACGACTGGAAATGGGCCCTCCGTTCTTCTGCAGCTTTCTCTGGCCACGAATTCAACACATCGAAAGAGTAAGGCTTAGGTTATCTTGTCTCGGTATTTTGCTATCAATCCATTACGATATTGTGATAATCTGTTTTAGCTTTTTCTCTACTCAGTGTATCCCTATTGAGATTGAACGCTTTGGAAATTGTTAGTAATGTCGAGGAGCTGTGTACAAAAAATTTGTTGGTTGTGCAACAAAGGGTTGGAAAGAAGGGCTTTCCAAGAGATGTGGACACTGCAAATGATGTAGATTTTGCAGAGGCGGCAAGGAGATCAGCACAGTGGAAGAAATCGAGTCTTCTACCAAGAGATTCACATCCGGTGGGCATCCATTCCAAGGTTGAAGACATTGAAGCCTTGTTGGAAAACCCAAATCACCAGGTTGTAGCCGTCGTTGGTATGGGCGGTTTGGGGAAGACATTTCTTCTACAACATGTCTATAATGCCTTCAAATCCAGGTATCATCATTCTGTTTGGCTCTCGATATCTAAATTCTATTCTGTCAAGAAGTTACAACATGATATAGCCTCCCGTATAGGCTTAGAAACTAAAATTGTGGAAGCTGATGTAACTGAAGAGAGAGCGGCTGAGTTGATCAGTGAGCATCTCCAAGGGAAAATATGTCTTATTGTGCTGGATGATCTGTGGACGTTGTCTGTAGAAGATAATCTCTTAGATAAACTTGGTCTTCCAGCTCATAAAGATTGCAAGGTTGTGGTCACCACAAGAAATAAAGAGGTTGCACAAAATTCAAACGCTCATGTTTATGAGATGAAAGCTTTGTCAGATGAAGATAGTTGGGAGCTGTTCTGCTTCTACGCGTTTTCAGATAGCAAAGGTAAAGCGCCGTTGAACTTAGAAGAGGTGGGTCGTGAGATTGTAAAGCAGTGTGGAAATTTGCCACTGGCTATCAAAACGACAGCAGCATCCCTGGCCAACACCACAAGCCTCAGCAAATGGGAGTCCAAGCTTCGTCAGCTGGAAAAGGCAGGAATTCCCTTTGGTGAGCGTGACACAGTCATGGACATATTAAGATTGAGCTATGATTCCTTGCCGGCACAGCTGAAAGCCTGTTTTGCTTATCTTTCTTTCTTCCCAGAGGATGCGGAGATAGACCCTGAATATCTGGTTTATCTATGGATAGCAGAGGCATTCATCCCAGGAGGAAAAGGAGAGAAACAGTGGGATATGGCCTGGCATTGGATAGACCGACTTGCCCAGCTGTGTCTGATTCAGCTTTGGGAGGAACCAAACAAATCTGAAACTCAGTTGACCAAATATTGTACAGTTCATGATTTGTTACATGATTTGGCCATCAACATTTCTAGGGAAAACAAGTGTGTTTTTTCTCTTGAGGAAATCTATACACAACCAAATGGTGGCATTGGCTGGTGTAGGATTTTATTGGCCAAAAAAGATATAAAGGAGAAAGCCCTCTCACGGAGCTGTCCTGCTTATCTTCGTACACTCTCACTCTCTCAGAACGAGGAAATCACAATCATACAGGAAGATTTGTTTAAGAGAATGAGAGGACTGCGTGTTCTGGATCTGAGCAATACAGGGATCTCTACATTGCCTGAGTCCGTTGGAAAGATGGTACTTCTCAAAGCCCTCAATTTAAGGGATACAGAGATAAAGGAAGTACCGGAGTGTGTTAAGTATCTGAAAGGTCTCTTGTTTCTTGCATTACCATTTACAGATCCATACTTGAGAGATCCATACTTACTACCAAAATGGATAACGGAACTTAGATGTCTTCAGCATCTAGAGTACCTGAATGCTAGTTGCATGCCGGAGGGGATATCAAAGCTGACCTCTTTGAGAACTTTCCGAATGGACGTGCTTCTAGAATCCATAGAAGAGGGTTTGCCCCATATGACTCAGCTGCAGGAGCTAGGTTTAAGAGTTGAGTGTGAGAAAGAGCTGAAGAGAATCGAAGAAGGGATCCTTTCACACCTGGTGAAGATGAATTGTCTTGGAATTGATAATATGATTAGTGATCATGCGATGACAAATTGTGTGTATCAGCTTCCGGATAAAATAATAAGAGATATGAAACATCTGGAAAGTCTTACATTGTGCAGTTTTGGTCTACCAAGTTCGCTAAGTGAGTTGGCAAATCTGAGGGAATTGAGATTATATGGTTGTCCATGTGTTGATTATCCGGCATTGCAAACAATACCTAATCTAGTGAATTTGGTTTTGGATAAAAATGTGTGGTGCAGAGAATTGCCAAAGGCATTTGCAAAGTCGGGAGGGTTTCCAAACCTCCGTTTTTTCACAGTAGATGACTTTGAAAATTTAGAGGAGTTCCCAGAATTGGAGGACGGAGCGATGCCCTGCCTTGAGATTTTGTGTGTAAAGGCTTGTTACAGACTGAAAAACATAGGAGGATTGGAACGCTTGAAAAGGTTAAAGGAGTTCAATTATGCAGGATGTAATTGGAAATTTGAGGAGACGTTCAAGAAAGGGGGTGAATATTGTAACAAAATCAAAGCCATGAATCCCCAACTAACCATGGTTAGGATATGGTAACAAAATTGTTAGTTTTCAAATTTCATGGTATTATTGTAATAACTTAAGAATGCCAACAGCAATTGATTTTACTGAAGTTAAATTATTACAAGTAAAATTGGCCCCGGAGTTACTTTTGATGAAGATAAAAACTAGAAGTAGCAGTCGCATGTTTATGTAGATGCAACGATTAGCTAATACATTTGACTTTTATTCAAGCATCAATCAGATGTGCTTGAATTTGACTTTATTCCTTCTTCACAAAGAGGGAAATGTTGATTATCTTAATGGAATAAGAAGCACATTAATGCAACAGAGTCTCTATCCATCAAATCAATTGCAGTTTCCCAAACTCTTTATTACTGTCCCTACATCACAGTTAATCAAAATGCTCAGAGCATGCGGTCATCATATTCATTACTGTGAAAATAACTACTAAATGAAAGCATACCCGAATATTTCACTCATGTTGCTGAAGTCACATGTTTAACTATTAGAAAACTGAAGCAAGTTTTTGGCCTAGAGCCTTTGAGTAGCCAGAAGAGGGGAGGATACAGATTTCCAATACCAATTGATGTAAGTTTTTGGCCTAGAGCCTTTGAGTAGCCAGAAGAGGGGAGGATACAAATTTCCAACACCAATTGAGTCTTAACATCTTCAAGCAAAAGGCAGAGGAAGGTGAATAAATTTTTATAACAATCCTGAACGGAAACGTATGTTTTATAAATATCATGTCAACAAAGAGCTTCAAATTTGTTTCAAACTGAGCTCATAATAACTTTGGACAACAGACTTGTTTACAACTTTACACACAATAGACAGCTCTGTTCTCCCTTTTTGCAGTCAAACAGGAAACAAATGGCTCAATTTTTTCTTAGTTTACCACAACCTTCTTGCATAAAAGCTTCATCCCAATCCATCAAAACAAAAACTTAAAACAGAGTCTATCAAATCTTTTATAAATTACCAATTCTTTAATACAAGCCGGACAACTGCTATCATCATCCATATGAAGACTCTCACAAAAAGTTAAATATTGTTCTGTAAAATAAGGGTTGGCAACTCTGCCTAAACCCACCATGGAGAAGGGAGACCAAGAGATCTTTAAAATACTTGAATCAAGACATTTAACACTTTTGCTTGGCAATTGATAGTACCATTTTATCTTCTAAATGTATACTGCTGCGTGTATTTGAGTAAGTACACTCCAAAACTGCTGACCACATTCATTGTACCATGGGAATCGTTCTGGTAATGCTTGGCTGAATATTGTTGTTTGGGATATATTATGCCTCATCTGATGTTTTTGCTTCATGAATAGAAATCCAAGTTGCTTTGCATTTGTTCTGCTTTCTTACTATATTATGTGGTTACAAGTCTTATCCCACAATTTTTTTTTCAGTCTTTGTATGAATGTGTGGTTAGGCATTCAACTTCTGGTGAGAAAAATTCAGCAGAGAAATGCAGAAGCATTGATAGTGAATCTTTTCATATTGATAGTAAAAATTGTTTTTAGAATATTTCTGGCTTCTTTGCCTCTGTTGATCCTATAGTCTTCCTTCAAACATTAAATCTTGCATGAACACCTGAGAAATTACTCAACCTCCTCTGCATATTGATAGCATCTGGAAAACGTTTTATCTCAGCAACTTCTCAGTTTCCTCAGAATCCTTCACAGACCTTTGTTTTACTCTATGCAGGAAATTATATGGCATCATTAGGAAATGAGATTGCTTGATTTGTGGATGTGGGTGAAATGCAGGTTGAGAATAGTTTAATGTAATCCATGAGACATCCCAAACATAATAAAGGAAATAAAGAACATGTTTACAGAGTTTTTATAAAGCAAATAAAAACCGCACACCAAAGCAGACTACAGCCTTCACAGAAAGCTACAAAACCCACTATTAAAGCCAACCCACTATTAAAGCCAACACCAATCAGATCTTCGCAATCAGTCTGACAAAACAATAGCATTTATAGATATACCACAATAGAAATCCATCAATAACCTTAACAAGCCAGAAACCTGACCAGATTCTCTCCCGCTGCGTCGAACAAGATGAGAAAGATGGATGTATGTGAACGAATTTCAGCAAGCTTAAGTTGAAACCATCCGTAGGTTACATCCACGAAGCCAAAAGTAATAATACTACTGCCCGTATATGATTACTCATGATGAACTTTTCGCTTTGCTATAAGTCTGGGGTTCTATGGGCACTCGCTTCCTTAAAAATAGAGTGGGTATCACTGAGAATTTTTAGGGATATTTGATGTAGGAGCATCCTAGGTTGCCTTGCTATCCTGCTCATTTTTGTTCATTCTTGCATGTGAATGCCGAGTTGCAGTTGTTGCCGAGTACCAGTAATAACCGAGCTGCAGTTACTGCCAAGCGGTTCAGTATCAACCGAGTTCCTGTGGTGATTGAGTCTTGTCACTACCGAGTTCCTTCATCTGCTGAGTCAACTAGATGTTTGTTGATACCTGGGTCCTTCTTTGACTGAGTTTGTCTGTGTTTGGTTCCTAGTTTGAGCCGACTTATGTATTTGATTTAAATTGCAAATTTAATGATAGGATCTTGTCTTGGGATGTGTGCAGACCATTGAGGTCAACCTTCTATTATGTAATGATTAGAATAGCCGTTTTGGCAAGTATAAATAGGGTGTTTTAGGCCCAGTCAGTCAGTTTTTAGAGGAGTCTAGTTGAAGAAGTCAAAGGCTAAGGCTAGAAGGAGAGATCAAAGACCTGAGGGTTGAATTTGAAGTTGTAAGTTTTGTTACTGTTGGCCATAACCCAGAAGGCCTCACAGCCGGGCATATATGATGATAATTGGATGAATCAATAAAGAATCTGTTGTTCCTTCTCTCCTTGGTGTTGTTCTATGTGTTGTTGGCTTTCGTTGTGTTGACTGTGCAAGGTGGTTTGATCATTGGGTGTGCCTCTAGCCATAATTATCATCCCTCTCTTGTATCAATATTTAAAAAGGGAAGTGGTCCTATGGATTTATATGTGAATCTGCTTCAAAAAATTAGATCTTAAATTCAAGGAAGTTGTTTGTCTCCTGAATTTTAAGAATAAAAATTGAATTTATTCATAAATTGGTGTAATATGCCAAACCAATACAGCAGTAGCAAGAACAAATTTGATATATAACTTTTTGCTAGAAATGGTAAACCACAGATTTACTTTAACATTTAAACCGTTCCACAGTATGGTGAAGCCGAGATGCCGCAATGTCAATACATGAAAGGCTTAGAAAATTGCAATACTGTCAAACACATTTAATCTCAACATTTAATTAATCGAGTCTCATTTCACACTGAGTATTTAATAGCAGCATGCGGGTCTGATACACTTGGTCTGAACTAACAACAAGGACGTTAATTTCATGCACTACGCAATACAAAGAACAACATTCATGTGTGCTGAGGGAAGCCTACCTCTACATGTGATACCCAACCGGATTGAAGTCTTACTGGTGCACCCGACTAGTGTGTACCCACCCTGGCAGCCTGTGGTAATGAACTTTGATACTCCAGCGATGAGCCTTGAATGTAACTCAGTCTGCACTCAGTGTGCCATCTGCTGACTGTCTAACCTGCCTCGTGAAGACGTTTTCCTCCACTCTTCTACCCTGTGGAAGGAGTGTGTGATGACATGCTTTCCAGACTCCTTGTGGTTAACCCAATGGATATAACTGTCCACTCGTATATGCCCAACGCAGTCCTTACTACTGTGATGAAATCAAAACACTTCACCTTGTCGGTTCTCCAGCTGCCTTAGAAATCAGAATGCTATAATCCCTGTACCTTCTCGATAGGCCTCTTACTGATATGTAACATACTCAGTCAAAATGTTACTTGCTCCAACTCTATGTTTGAGCTATGGATGAAACTTCACGAGTTGTTGGGGCTACGTTCAACTACTCTTTGTCTCGAGGGGTTTCATCCTCAAGAACAACCAGTCACAATCAAGCAACTAATTTCACAAACAATATGTTGATATACTTCATGGTGCGAATCCCATTGTAGCTCCTTGCTTTTATAACCTTGATATGAGGGAAATACAAACAATTAGGCAATGTGGGATAAAAGCCAATTTTGTCTTTTAGTCAATTAAGTTACTTTTGTCATAAAGTGGCTTTAAGTCATAAAGTAACTTTATAAATCAACTTTGTAAAATAAAGTGACTTAACTATAGGAAGCCCCACACTTATTTATCTCCCCAACGAAACCAAATAGAATCTTGTGACTAGTTGACATTTTCAAATTAAATGCCATTAGCCTATCCGGATGTAAAGATAGACCAACAAGGTGCCATAAGGCCTAGTGCGGAGAAGGGGACATTACAGTCCTCCCTTCTCGGGATTGCTTGCCCTCAAGCAATCTTAGTGCTGGATGCTACAGGATTGATTCACCCTCCCAAGTGGCATCTTCATATGACAAATCCTTCCAGCGAATTAGATATCTGTTACACAGCTTCCTTTCTTTGACCTCAATTACCTCTGCTGGAACCAAAACTAGCTTCCCTTCCACATCAAGTGGGGGCAATCCAATGGAGGGCACTACATGTTGACCAATCACCTTCTTGAGGCAAGAAATGTGGAAAACGTCATGAATTCTGCTATTATCTAGCAAGTCCAGCTCATAAGCAACCTTTCCAACCCTTCGAGTAATGCGATAGGGACCATAAAATCTAGGCTGAAGCTTTTCGGACCCACTCTCCTTCAAGGAGCTCTACCTGTAAGGTTGGAGATGAAGGTAAACCATGTCACCTAACTCAAAACTCCGCTCTGTCCTATAGTGATCAGCATACATCTTCTGCTGATTCTGAGCTTGTAGAATGTTCTCCCAAAGAGATCTGAGAATGTCTTGCTGATCCTGTATCCAATCTCCAGCTAGTGGTGCTCTGCTGTCCTGCAAAGCTAAATCTACGAATGACAGTTCGCTGCCATAGAGAGCTCGAAACGGTGTCATCTGGATGGACGTGGTAGGAAGAGTTGTAGCAGTACTTCCCTAGATATAACCATTTAACCCAAGTTCTTTGTTGCCCCGCTATATAGTTATGGAGATAACCCTCCACCCATTTGTTTACTATCTCAATTTGCTTGTCCGTTTGTGAGTGGTAACTCGTATTGGGTATCAATTTAGTACTTGCCAATCTAAACAGTTCTTGCCAAAAAGTGATGAGAAATTTGCTGTCTTTGTCACTCACAATGGTTCCAGGGAGACCATGTAGGCAAAAAATCTCTCAAAAAAATGATTTGGTTGCTAGAGAGGCTGACCAATCTGCCGCTATAGCAAAAAAGTGAGTGAACTTAGTCAATCTGTCCACAACCACGAAAATGGAATCTCTGCTCTGCACTCTTGGTAATCCTGTAGTGAAGTCCATGGAGATACTCTCCCATTTCTGTGCTGGAATAGGAAGAGGCTATAATAATCCGGCCGGAAACTCGTGCTCCAACTTGTTCTGCTGACAATTCCAACATTCTTTGACATGCTGAAGGACATCATCTTTGAGGCCCTTTCATGAAAACCTTTCCTTGGCCTGCCTATAGGTTTTGAAGAAACCTGGGTGTCCGACTAATGGTGCATCATGAAGAGTCTCCATAATTTTTCCCTTGAGCTTAGACTTTGGTATGAGATAGATCTTATCCTTATAAAAAATCACATCAACAATTACCTTGTACTTGCTGTCCTTGAGTTGCCCATCCATGATCTGACAAGCTTGAGTATTCTTAGAATACTCAACCAACAATTGGGACTTCCAATCTTCCGATATCTTGAAAATGGCACAACACTCTATTATTGAAGGTCTCCTGAAAAACACATCAGCAACTATATTATTCTTACCCTTGACATACTCAATGTCAAAATCACAGACTTGAATTTTGCTGACCCACTTTTGCCGTCTTTCATTGAGATCCTTCTATTCTAAGAAGTATCGCAAGTTGTTGTGGTCTGTCTTAACCGTGAATTTGCCACCCACCAAGTACTGTCTAAACTTGGCTAAAGCATGCATAATGGCTAGCATTTCCTTGTCATAGGTGGAGTATAATCTTTCACTGTCCTTGAGCTTTCAGCTCTCATAAGTTGTCGGATGCCTATCCTGCATTAGAACTATGCCAATTCCGCTCCCAGAAGCATTACACTCTAGGACAAAAGGGCGAGAGAAATCGACAAGTGCCAAAATCGGACATGTGCTCATCAACTTCTTGAGCTTATCAAAGGTCACCTCTGCATCATCTGTCCACCTGAATGCCCCTTTTTGTGTGAGATCCGTGAGGGGAGCTACTGTCTGAGAGAAGCCTCTAGCGAACCTCTTGTAATAAGAGGAAAGATCGAGGAAGCCCCTCAAATCTGATGTGTCCCTCGGAGGTGGCCAATCTAGGATCGCCTGTATTTTTTCCTGGTGTACCTTCACCCCATCTGCACCAATCACGTGTCCAAGGTAAAGAATCTCAGTCAATCCGAACTCACACTTCAACTTTTTCACAAACAATGAGTGCTCCTCCTTAATGCTAAGTACATCATCTAGGTGCTACAAATCATAGTAACGTGAATCGGAATCGGCACGGCCGAATCGAATCGTGAATCGCCGGTGAATTGGCGATGAATCGGCAAATTTGAAAAAACCCTTTAAATGTAAAGATTTTAACAATTTAAGACTTATTTCATGCACCCTTTATTGAATATAACTTTAAAACACTATAACATCATCAAATAGAATCTAACATACATAAACATGAAACATAAAATCCATCACATACGTAACTATGTTATCATTATGTACTAAAATGTAAATTGTATGCTAGCTGAAGTAAATAAAAATCAAATGATCATAATGATTCAAATCATAGAATCAGTAAGATGAAATCATGAAGATCTATAAGACATCAAATCATAAATGTATGTATAAATCTAAGATGAAGATCCATGAAAGTTTGAAAGATATGTCTATCAGTGATTCAGTATCACTATCAAATTATCAATATCTATACAGTGTAAACAAAATATAAAAACAAGGCTCTAGCTCAAGCCTCATCATCCTCATCATCATCCTCTAGCTCTGCTGCAGCCTCAACCTCAGCCTCTGAGTATCCAGTTTGCCTATGAGAAAGGCATGTAAGATAGGTCCTAGAGGACCGTCAAGCCATGTCCCCTGCATGGGCAATGGGCTCATGAATAACGTCGCTAGGGCCTGCGTCTGTGCGTGCGTGTGTGCGTCTACCAATGCCTGAACGTGCTCTAGCTGCCTCCTCTGCCCTGGCCACAGCCTCAGCCTCTACATCCACCTGGTCAACCCACACGCGGTCTTCCTCAGTGAAGACTGGGTCCACGGTCTCTGTGATCCACTCTGATTCTGGATCAATCTCCTCTAGAATGATCGGAGAGGAGTCAACGCCCAAAATCTGTCTGATCCTAAGATGAAGGTTGTAATGAACAAAGACAAGATCATTCAACCTCTGCACTGTCAACCTGTTTCTCCTCTTCGAGTGGATGTGCTCGAACATGGACCAACCGCGCTCACATCCAGAAGCGCTGCTCGGCTGACTCAGAATGCAAATGGCAATTTTTTGAAGGTTTGGGGTTGTGGCCCCAAACATTTGCCACCATCTATTTGAAATAAGGAAAAAACAAAAACAATTAGTCTCATTTATCGATTACAACTCTAAAATTAATGCATTATATAATCAACTTTAAGTTTAGAATCTAGATTCATGAACATTGAATATATTATTTAATTTTTACCTGGCTCTGATGGCCTCCTTGGCCCTATCCATGCCCTCATAAATGTAGCCCATAGAGGGCTTCTCCCCATCAGCAGTTCGTAGCAAAGCTACAAGGGGCTCAGTGACCTACATATAAAGTAAAACAAAAAATTTGAGTCAAAACTTAAATATAAAATAATATAACTTAAAGTAAAAGAAAAATACTAAATGTTAAATTGCAATAAATTTACCTTAAGGATTTCTCTAGCGGGTTTCCAAAAACCATCCTCATCAAATATGCAATCCGCCACATCTAACCCTATAGTGGTCGTAGCATAGGAAGAGCAAATCCACTCCTGCCCAACAAACATGCTCTTCAATCCATCTCTTGATGTCAACAAGGACTGCAAGGTGATGAAATTCGAGGCAAACCTCGTGATACCTGGGCGAGCTAACTCCTTGCCTTTTGTGTACTTCCTCATTGTGCTAAGGACAAATGCATGATTATAAATGAATTTGCATATTTTTTTGCCCTTTCCACACATGACTTGACAAACTCAAGTTTGCCAATTTCCTCCAACATGAGGTCAATGCAGTGTGCCGCACAAGGGGACCAAAATATGGTGGGGTGCCTCTCCATCAAAAGTTTACCTACAACAATTTTAAGTCGATTAGAAACTCAAATTTCAAAATTCAAATAAATTTATTTTCAAAAGTTGCAAAGTTAAAAGTTTACCTGCTGCAACATAATTTGCTGCATTATCCGTCACCACCTGGATCACATTTTGTTCTCCCACCTCTGCTATAACTTCCTCAATAGCCTCACATAAATATGTGGCATTTTTCACATGTGCGGAAGCATCAATGGATTTTATGAACATGGTATATCCTACAAGTAACAAAACTACGAATTATAATATTAAATGGATCATTAACGAATTAGCATTCAACAAATCAAAATTTACAATGTATGTAGGAAAGTAGAATGATCAATCACCTCCACAGGATACAAGAAAATTGAGGAGTGTTCTATTCTTCTTATCGGTCCAGCCATCAGTCATGATGGTGCAACCCTTTGCAATCCATTCCTTTCGGTTCTCCTCGAGGTCAACCCTCATGTCCTCTACCATCTCATCCAGGAGGTATCCGCTCAACTCAGCCTCAGTTGGGGCTTTAAACCCCGGACCACAAATAGCAATCGCATCTATCATATTCTGCCAATAAGGAGCCTTGTCACAAATAAAAGTTTAGATGTCAAAGACTCAAATTATAAAACAAGTAGATATAATTAAAGTTTTACTTTTACTTTTAATTTTAGCTTTAAAGAAAACAAAGAAAAAAGAATCAATTACTTGGCTGCAATAAATGGAATGTTGCAAAAGTACCAAAATTTGCAAATCTCTTTTCTGGTAGCATCGTGAATCTCCTTGTTCAAACCCATGCCCTCAAGCGTGGGTTGGGAACCAGAAGTAGTGCGGGGCACAAAGTAACTATCCATTCTGTTTTTCCGCACTCTAGGCTGCAATAGGTTGGTGTGGGACTCTGTCTCAGTATGTGACCGACTAGCACTAGCACTAGCACGAGCAGAAGAACTAGGATAAAAAAGAGGCCTAGAAGAACCGTCTCCAACACAACCTACGGATGCGGAAGCTGATGCAGATGCAGATGTGGATGCGGCTGCGGATGCGGGAACATGGGAGCCAATACCCCTTAACCCTTCAACTTGCATTTTCCTATTTGCTTTGTCTTTTTCAATTTTTTCTAATGCCATTAAGCAAGTGCGTTTTGCCTCAGGAGTTTGGTGAGTGCAAACTGTAACATCATGTCCAGGTATAGCAGCAATGTGGAATTTCAATCTATAAATACCTTCGAAAGTTATTTTTTCTTTACAAAACATGCATTTTGTTTGATATTTGGTTCTTCCAGGAAACTCTTCATTATATTTCCAACATTCATCTTTTTTACCCATTGGAATTTGCGAAAAATGAGAGCAAAGGCTGCTGCAATAAATTTTTTTATGTAAAATATCAAAGTTTGAAGCTAATAAAAATTAGAAAACAAAAAACCCTAGCTTGCAACTTAGTAAAAATAAATAACATTCAAGATTTACACTAAAATTCTTGAAAACTATAGAAATTTAACAAAAAACGTATAATACACTAAAAATTAAACAAAAAATGCATAATACACTAACATGCAAGAAAAAAATAAGCGCTTACCTCTTGCAAATGAGTTGAGGAGTGTTGATATTGGCTCCTTAATGCTCCCAAAGCAATTGATGGGCTCCCCAAATGGCCTACTGATCTCTTTGGTGCTCCTCCTTCTTGCCGGTTGGAAACCTATGGCTTTTCTTTTCTCTTCTTCTCTCACTTTTTCTCTGTTCTACTCATGCTTCACAAATAGAAGGCCCTTTAGGGTTATAACAAAGAGAATAGGTCAAAAACAAAGTGAAAAAAACAAGTGATTTTAAAAAAAATTTCAACTTCCCTTTTTACATGCCGCGGGCGATTCATAGCCGATTTTTTAAAGCGATTTTGGCGATTTTTACATGAATCGCTTGAATCGGCGATTCAGGCGATTCATGGCCCAAAAATTGGCGATACCGATTCATGATTCAAAAAAAAATCGCGCAGGATGAATCGGGTCGCAGAATCGCCGATTTAGGCGATTTTTGGGCGATTCTCATTACTATGCTACAAATGCTCCTCCCAAGTTCTGCTGAAAACTAGGATATCATCAAAAAATACCAACACGCTCTTGCGCAACTGTTTTCTAAACATATGGTTCAAACATGATTGAAACGTGGTCGGCGCATTGGTGAGCCCAAATGGCATAACCAAGAATTCATATTGTCCATAGTGACATCGAAAAACTGTGTTATGTACATCCTCCTCATGAACCCATATCTGATGGTATCTAGATCTAAGATTTATCTTCGAGAAATAGAATGCCCCATGTAATTCATCTAGTACCTCATCAGTGCGAGGAATAGCATACCTATTCTTAATGGTCCTCTTGTTGAGAGCACGATAATCAATACGCATGCGAAGAGTGCCCTCTCTCTTCTTCACCAAAACTACCAAAGAAGCAAAGGGGCTAGAGCTCAGTCTGATGTGTCCCATGTCCAAGAGTTCCTTAATCGTCCTTTCTATTTCTTCTTTACAGTGTTTGGGATGATGATAAGGAGTGGTAATGACGGATTTGGCGCCCTCCTCCAACTCAATGATATGCTCAAACCCTCTATCTAGGGGAATGCCGGGGGGTATGTCCTCAAAAACCTTCTTGTGCTTATCAAGCATCGGCTGAATGTCAACCTGAAGCTGCTGTCTTGAACCTAATGTAGCTTTAGAAGAAATGAAACAATGTGCTGCCCACTCCATGTCACCATGCCACATAATAGCCTCCATCCTGTGAGCTGAAATCAACCTGGGTTCACTCTCTGGCATGGCCTTGAGAATCACCTGCCGGCCATCCTGTAAGAATTCCAGCTGCATCTTATCATGATCAACTGTGTACCTGCTAGTAGTCTGCAACCAATGTCTTCCCAACAATCCATCCAATTGACAACATAAACATCTGCCTCTGGAAGAAAGTCATCAAAGTGAATCGATAGCCCTGGCACTTTCTCTGTGCACCTTAGTCTATCACCTCCTGCCATTCTAACTTCGAACTCAGTTATGTCATTGATCTGTAACTTTCTCTTTGAAACCCAATGTGTGCTTATGACGTTATGTGATGCACCTATATCTAAAAGACACACAATATGCTGCCCTCTAACTATACCCTTCAAACAAAAGGGGTGACCCATGGGATCGCTAGAAAGGGAAGCTATGATAGGAGATTGTTCTGGAGTGGATTTCTTCTTCCTCTTTTTAAGAGGCTAATCCTCACTCTCTTCCTCATCTCTGCCATCAACATCGTTGCCCCCTTGTTGCTCATCCTCCTCTGAAAGAACCTCGACATAATGTATTTTACCTTTGCCAAGGCATCTGTGATCCAATATCCATGGCTCCCTACAAGTGAAGCATAGCTTCTTCCTCCTGAGTTCATTCCGTGTCTCAAAATCTAATCTGAGGGGGAAGTCTTATGCTAATTCTTATTCTTCTGGAATGAAGTAGACCCCTTATAAGGTTTCTTAGGAGGTTGTAGTATTGACGAAGGTGAGTCTAGATCATGTGTGATCTTAATAGCATTATCCAATGTGTTTGGTTTAAGGACCTTGACCATGTCTCTAAATCTGTCCTATAAGCCCTCAGTAAACAACATTACCTTACACTGTTCTGTCATATCCGGAACCATAAATGAGATCCGTTGAAACTCATCAATGAAGTCATTTCAGAGATCCGCCCTGTTGTAACTGTGCCAAATTCCTATAGTAGACCTCAATGTCCTTCCTGTCAAAACATGTGATCAGCTTAGAGCTGAAAGTCTCGTATGATGTAATGAGACCATGATCCTGGGTGACCAGCCCATGATGCCACCAATCATATGCTGCTCCCTCCAAATGCATTATGGCGAATCTAATGGCCTCTATTTTGGAAATGGGCTTAAATGTCAAGTATGTGTCTAGCTTGTAAATCCAAGCTCTAGCGGATGTCTTACTGCTGCCATCAAAAGTGGGGAGCGATAACTTGTTCATGGCGTGCTTCAAGTCCCAATTTTGTGCCCTAAGCCTCCCGTCTTGTTGTGGTCTCTCTGTCTCCCTTTTTTGATTCATGTATTGAACAAAGGTCAAATTCTGTTTAATCTGATCCAAGAACAAATCTCATTTATCGTACATAACCATAACATTATTCGGAAGTAAGCCTGGTGCCGCAGGTTGTGCTACTTCTTCCTTGGCATTATTCTCAGCAAAAATGGGCATCAGTGGCCTGTTAGTGTTCCGAGTGGGGGCCCTAGCAGCTCAGGGTGATCCTACCACAGTACCACCTCCACTATGATGATTCGGTGTTCTCTTATGAGTTGGAGCTAGCTGCTGCATAGCACCAGTAAGCTGCTAAAGTGTAGTAGCGATATTATTCTATCCATCTCGAATAGCGCATAAAGTTTCCCTCACTTCTCGTTTCTGTTCACCAGCCTCTTTGCGGGCCATCTGAGTGATCTGTGCCTGTGCAACTTGTTCACCCTATATGCTTGTCCCGAAGGTTAGCTCCTCATCAACTGAGTAACTGCCCTCAATATCAATCTGGTCTGAAGATCTTGCCTGTTCAGGTTGGATGTGACTAAAATTATATGGTTTCCTATTCATACCTGTCTAACATTATTCCTATTAAACCTAGCCTGCAAAAAAGTAACTTACCCACAAGTCGACAGGTCTTGTGGCTCTGATACCACTGTAATATGCCAAACCAATACAACAGTAGCAAGAACAAATCTGATATATAACTTTTTGCTAGAAATGGTAAACCACAAATTTACTTTTAACATTTACACTGTTCCATAGTATGGTGAAGCCGAGATACAACAATGTCAATACATGAAAGGCGTAGAAAATTGCAATAATGTCAAACACATTTAATTAATTGAGTCTTATTTCATACAGAGTATTTAATGGCAGCATGCGGGTCTAATACTCTTGGTCTTAACTAACAGCAAGGACGTTAATTTCATGCACTACGTAATACAAAGAACAACATTCATGCGTGCTGAGGGAAGCCTACCTCTACATGTGATACCCAACCGGATTGAAGTCTTATTGGTGCACTCGACTAGTGTATACCCACCCTGGCGGCCTGTGGTAATGAACTCTGATACTCCAACGATGAGCCTCAAATGTAACTCGGTCTACACTTAGTGTGCTGTCTGCTGATTGTCGTCTTCCTCCACTCTTCTACCCTGTGGAAGGAGTGTGCGACCATGTGCTTTCCAGACTCCTTGTGGTTAACCTAGTGGATATAACTATCCGCTTGTATATGCCCAACGCAGTGCTTACTACTGTGATGAAATCAAAACACTTCACCCTGTTGGTTCTCCAACTGCCTTAGAAATTAGAATGCTATAATCCCTGTACCTTCTCTATAGGCCTCTTACTAATGTGTAACATACTCAGTCAAAACATTCACTTGCTCCAACTCTACGTTTGAGCTATGGATGAAACTTCACGAGTTGTTGGGGCTACGTCCAACTACCCTTTGTCTTGAGGGGTTTCATCCTCAAGAACAACCAATCACAATCAAGCAACTAATTTCACAAACAATATGTTGATATATTTCATGGTGTGAATCCCAATGCAGCTCCTTGCTTTTATAACCTCGATATGAGGGAAATACAAACAGTGAGGCAATATGGGATAAAAACCAATTTTGTCTTTTACTTAAGTTACTTTTGTCATAAAGTAACTTTATAAATCAACTTTATAAAATAAAGTGACTTAACTATAGGAAGCCCCACACTTAAATATCTCCCCAACGAAACCAAATAGAATCCTGTGACTGGCCGACATCCTCAAAATAAATGTCGTTAGCCTATCCGGATGTAATTACAATTTGTTTGGTGGGATTTCATTTTGGTTGGAAAATGAAGTAGGTTGTTGACAAATGGCAAATTTTTTCCCTAAGCTGGTGGGGCTAAATTGAGCCCTACCCCTTTTTCACCCAGTCAAATTGAAGGGACTAAAAATTCGGGACTCCTATTTTGTGGAAAAGATTCCAAAAAAACTTTTAGCCCCCTAAATAATTATCATGGAGCCACACGCTCCACAAAAATAGAGCCCAAGCCCCTCCCATGGAACCCCTGCCTAAGGCTGGGGTTCCATGAGCATCCACTTCCTTAAAAATAAAGCGGATATTGCTGAGATTTTTTAGGAATATTTAGAAAAGGAAGCGGTCCTATGGATTTATATGTGAATCTGCTTGAAAATATTAGCTCCTAAATTGAAGGAAGTTGATTGTCTCATGAATTTTAAGAAATATGTTATATTACTTCATAAATTTCTCTGGTGGGATTTGGTGGGAAAATGAAGAGTAGATTGTTGACAAATGGAAAAATTCTTCCCTAAGTGGGTGGGGCTAAATCCAACCCTACCCTATTTTCACCTGCTCAAATTAAGGTTGGGTTCCAAGGTTGCACGGGTATGTGGGTATAGGAACGGGAACTGGTATGGGTATGCATATTTTTCAAAATAGGGGACGGAGGTACGTGTGTCATGGCCTAATTTTTTTTTATATAATTAATATTTTATAGAAAATATAAAAATCAAAATATATGTCATGAGTCATGACATTGAGCATTCAAAACAAGAAATTTGAAAATATGAGCCATAAGTCAAATTATTATATATATATATATATATATGCTATTGCTGAATGTTTAATGTTTAAAGTATTTTTCATAATAGGGAACGGAGGTACTTGGGTATGTCAAACTTATTTAAAAATTATACTTTTATATTTATAAAAAATCTGAAATTATGAGTCATGACAATGGTTTTTCAAAACAAGAACAGTGATAAAGTTTGCAAATGTAATGTATTGTTTTCAATTTCAGATTTGCTATATGTTTGAAATAATAATACATGATAAATGCTTAGATGCATAACAAAGAAGGCAGACTTTAAACATGAACAAGAAGATCCTAAATCATATGACAATGACATATTGCAAATGATAAACTTATGACTTGAATAGTGATAAAGTTTATTGTTAATGAGTATCAAAGTTTCAAACTGATTTGGTATTGAATTAAGTTTGATAAACAACAAGCTAATACAAAAATTAAAAAACCAAAAAAAAAATCATAATCTTAATCAAGATCTTTAGCTATGATGCTCTCCACCCAGTACCCGATACGTGGGATACGTGTACCCGGTACTTGGGTACGTGGGTACAAGTACCAGGGGTGTGGGTATGAGTACCCATGCAACCTTGTTGGGTTCCTATGGGCACCCACTTCCTTATAAATAGAGCGGGTGCCACTGAGAATTTTTAGGAATATCTTAAAGGAAGTGGTCCCATGAATTTTATATTTGAATAAGCTTTAAAAAGATGAATGCCTAAATTCAAGGAAGCTTGTGGTTTTATAAATTTTAAAAATAAAAATTTAATTTCTTCATAAATTTCTTTGATGGGTTATCATTTTGGTGGGAAATGAATTGTAGGTTTTGACAAGTGGCAGATTTCTTCCCTAAGCTAGTGGGGCTACTTCCAGCCCCACCCCATTTTCACCCGCTCAAATGAGGGGGCTAAAAAGTTGGAGCTCCTATTTAGAGGAGTAAATTCCAAATAAACCTGTAGCCCCTCTTAAAAAATTATCATGGGGCCACTCGCTCCACAAAAATAGAACCCAAGCCTCTCCCAACGGACCTTTGCCTAAGAGGGCTAAAAAATCGGGGCTCCTATTTTGTATGAAAAAATTCCAATTAAACCTTCAGCCCCCCCTAAAAATTTATCATGGAGCCACCCGCTCCACCAAAATAGAGCCCAAGCCCCTCCCATGGGTCCCTTGCGACGGCTGATCTCATGCCAAAAGGAGTATCAACGCTGGCATCTCTGAGAGTTATATGATCAGGATGGTTGGACTTTTCCGTAGAAAATGAAATAGGTGGACTTGGTCAAGTTGAGTCAGCTTGAGGAAGTACAGTTAAAAGTATGTCATGAGATGGAGTTGAAGAGCATCACTGTGCAGCTGACAAAGATGTGTCGTCTCGCAATTGTGAATATGGGGGGCCTGGAGTTTCCGGAGAATGTAGCAGAAATCAAACATCTGGAATGCCTCATACCATTTGGCTTTGCAATGCCAAGTTGGATTTCTAGTTCAGAAAATCTGTGTGATTTTCAGTTGCAGAGACTCACCAATGGCCTTTGGAAACTCAGGAGTGTTTCTACACCTCCGCTCCCTGTTGATTAGATGATTTCTTGGAATTGGAGGAAAGTGGGGAAGGTATAGGAGCAGTTGATTAGACTCAAGGAATGAAGGGAGATGTTAAAAGGTAGATGGGGAATATTGTTTTAAAATCAAAGACATCAATCTGTAAGAAACTACTAGTGATTACACTGTTTGATAACCCCCTCATTTACAGTATTTTGTAGGCAATCATGTCATTCCTTTATATTTAATTTGCATTAAAGTTAAGTGTATTAGGAGGAAACATTGCGAATTCGATGAAATAGTATGGAACTGGGTATGTTACAACTTACAGGTCTTATTGGACTTAGTGCTGGTTTTGTAATGGCTTCTGGTCTTGCTTCACTATTCCTAGGATTTGATTGGATGGACGAAGTTACATAGGGAAATCTCTGTAACAGCTTTTGGGGATACAAAATAACCTAGATTCTCAGCAAGCACAGAGGGATAACACGAAAACGAAATGCAGTTCAACTCCCCTGTGTCCTATCAAACAGAGGGGTTGCAACCGAAGCTAGGACAAACTAAAGGGTTGCAGCTGAAGCTAGGACAAACTAAACCTGCAAGATTTGCTTAAAGGACAAGAGAAAGAAATGCTCCACACACAATAATTGTTGTTACAAAATAACTTAGATTCTCAGCAAGCACACAGGGATAACATGAAAACGAAATGCCACATGTATGAAGCACGGACACGAAAAATAAACTTTAGATTCTATTATATTTCAAATATTGTTTACATACATTCTTAGCAGGGATTAACTCTCTTACTCTCTATTCTTTGGTACCTGGTGCTCAGCCTCTTCAACAGTATGGCGTCACCAGCAAGCTTTCCCCTCTCTTCCTTCTTCTCTCCCAAAACTCTCTAATCTGAGTGCCTAAATCAACTTGAAAATAAAAATGGGATGCCTAAGTCTAGATGCTTCAGAAATTCAAACTGTTGCATTAAATGCTTCAACTACTGCTAACAGTTACTATGCACTCAGCTAACACGACGTTCGACAGATGGAAAACATGGGTTAACATGCCATCGTGGATGCTCCTGCATTATGTTTGGGTATAAATTGTTGCTGGGAAGAATGACAAGCCTGAAGTACAGGCACAAGGAGAAGGATGTAGTCCTTGTTCTGGTCTGTGCTACTGTTATCGGTGTTGCTGTGTCAGCCATTGTACACAAGGCTGCTATCACCTTCAACTCATTTCTGCCCAATGCCTTCTTCAGACTGTCAATATATTTGAAAGGATCTGTAAGTAGTTTTCCTGACTTGGTCTACTGATATGCAAGTAGATCATGTTTGGGTATAAACAGTTGCTGGGAAGAATGACAAGCCTCAAGTACAGGCACAAGGAGAAGGATGTAGTCCTTGTTCTAGTCTTTGCTACTGTTATCGGTGTTGCTGTGTCAGCCATTGTACACAAGGCTGCTATCACCTTCAACCCATTTCTGCCCAATGTCTTCTTCAGACTGTCAATATATTTGAAAGGATCTGTAAGTAGTTTTCCTGACTTGATCTACTGATATGCAAGTAGTTCCTGCTCTGTTTGGTACCGGCTTTCTTCAGGGTGTTGTTTGAACGTAAAGTCGCATTGAGGAAGAGAAATGGTGTTTCAATCTCACAACAGGGTCATGCGGTTGTTCTGTTTGAGAAACAATAGGGCTAAACTAGTTTATCTATCTTTTGTTTCAAGAGATAGAGGCATGGACTCAAAAGTTCTGTTGATGCTTTTAAATTTATCTTTGACAATAAAATGCAAAATCTTCCCCAATCTCTCCAACTCTCCCTGGCTTTTGGGTCTCAGGGTTGCCTTTGAAATGCTACCTTACATCTTGATTTTCACTGAAATCGTATAACAATTCATAACAGTTAGAGCTTATTTGTATTATTTGAGGTTAATTTTCAGTGGCATTGAATACTTTGCGTAAAGGGCAAATTGAATGGAAAAATTGTGTTGTCCTTATGAATGTATTCCAAATTCAATGTAGAACCCAACAGGAAAATGGGAATTGCAATGGCTAGTTGATTATATGAAGATATTTTCAAGGGTCCTACAACACAGGCTTTCATTAGGTAAAGGGAAATAACTCATCATTGAATTCCTTGCTGTAGGTATCATAAGCTATCTAAGACAGAGCCGAAATTATAATCCAAGAACTATTGGATAATGGGTGTATGCCATGGAGAATGAATCCTTTTGTTCCTGTACTTAGCTGTTGCTGCAAGGAAGAAAAAGGATTCGTTCCACATATCATAGATCATCAAGAATTAACTCTCCTCCAGCTCCTCCAGCCTCACCTCAGGATGAGTTAGAATAAATGGTGTGGACAAGGCTTGGCTTCCTGTTGATATTCTCAAACGTGGCTATAGTTTTCTCTTCTCTGTAAGTCCATCATAACTCTAATTGGCTAACATTTTTGAACCTACTGGAACTTGATCATCAATGATTCAAACCTGGTGTATCATGTGCCCTTCTCTTGTATCCATCTTTCCCTAAATTTGTGACCCTTTGATAATCTTCACAGATTTTATTGACTGGATTTCAATTGTAAAGCTGCTGAGAACGTTAAACCATTATATACCTCATGCCATCGAATAACTCTCTGTGTGCCTTGTTCCTGAAAAGGAGAATTTTATATTAGCCCTGTTATCACAAATCCTATATTTGATGCCTTTAGGACTGGGTCAAGGTGTTTTTACTACAAAAAGCAATCAATTTTACATTGAAGTAGAGAGGCCATTAAATCTTTTATAAGATTTCTTACAAATGTTTTCATACACTACTTTTACTGTCATAGATCACTTTTCATTGATTTTATTATCTATACGGCAGATCATTTTTAAAAACTGCATCTATTTAGTATGATCAGGGGCTGTAAATCTTTTATGAGATTTCTTACAAATATTTTCATACACTAGTTTTACTGTCATAGATTTTATATCTAAGCGGCAGAAGATTTTTAAGAAATGTACCTGTTGAATTTTCTCTATGACCAGGTTTAAAATGTATTATCCCTATCCACGACACAGTAGCCTTAGTTAGCCTTAGTTTGACGAGCCTATCTGAGAATATGGACATTTTTATTGTATCTTTTTTAAATTAGATGAAATGGTGTTTCAGAGTTTATTCAATCCAATAATTAATTGCAAATATTGCTTAAGAATTTGTTTGCATAGCAATGAAATCACATAGGTTGTGGATATCTATAGCTCTTCATTGAATCATTAATTGTTTTTATGTATCCGAGAGTTCATGACATGTATTGTTAAACAGACAATTGGGAGGCAGGTTATTTGTTTTTTTAGTCGTGTGCATTTTTTAAACCAATTCTTACTTTGGCCTGTTTCAAATTCTTGTAACTTGTTTTATTCATTTCATGTGTCAGAAGATAATTTTTCTGGTTCCCTTCCTGCTTCAATGCATGCTGAAATTATGGATTTTTCAAGCAACAATTTAACTGGAAAAATTTGTCCTTCATTCTGCACAAATACAAGTCAGTAAGGAGTTCTAAATTTTCCAAAGAACAACCTGAGGGGTACCATTCCTCCAATTTGGGGAGATGTACTTATATAGGGTTTTTTAATTTGGCTGAGAATGATTTGCAGGGGAAGACCCCAGAACAATGGGATCTTCCATTTGAGCTCTCTTCTTTCACTAAATCTCTATGGAAACAATATACAAGGTACCATTCCTTCATCCATTATGAACAAAATGATTGATCTTTATGACTCTTTTGGAATATTGTGCCTGATCACAGTAACCTTTGTTTTGAATATCGGAAAGTCTTCTAAGGCTGTCAGACAATAGAGAGTGTGCTAATTGCAAAAGAAGGTATGTATTCAGCAAACTGCAGTTTTCCTAGGTGAAATCCAGTTTAGCTGTCATAGCATTTGGATTCTATTTTTGCCATGTTGGTTCTGTAGCCAACAGACTTTTGTATGGGGGTCTATGTGTCATCCATGAACTTGGTAAAAACTATTGAGAGTAATTTATGTTTCCAATGAATCAGCAAAAACAGAGCACACAGGTAATATTAAGCAACTAAATGATCGTAGAAATGTTTTAAGGTGATTTCACTAGGACCACTGCTTGATTCATTTGTTGAGTTTGTGACGTGTACATGTGAATATGCCCATCAGTTAAGGGTAAAAAAATTCTTCTTCACTGATTCTTTTTAAGAGATTTTGCAACTAAATGCAGTTTAGAAGAGAGTGTACAAGGAAACTGTAGAGCATAGCAATCTGTAAGAACGATGCTAATATGTTATTCTTCAAGGCCCTAAGAAGGTAGATTGGTCTATAATATTGTTAATTTTATAGGTCATGCTTTTCAATGCAACAAAAAATGAACATGTACGGTAAACTGTTCAAAATATTTGGGAATGCGACCTTTGATTTAGAATTTTAAAACTTGAGTATCCAATATAAACATATAAAAATTAAGACCTAGCTTTTTCTGACATTGTCCACAGCACAAGGCAATTCCACTCTTCTAGATGTATAACAGCTTGCCTACTTATTGGCTGCGACCAGTTGTATTGGCAAGAAAGCTACAGCCCAAGCTGCTGATTTAGTAATTATTCTGCCTGTTATTCTATTTGTAGTCTATATTGCCACACTAGTTTATTTTTAAGTTGTATTTTTAATATAACAAAGTCATTGAACTCCAATGCAAAGGTCATTATTATACTTGTCGAGTTCAACATTCAAGCCATCACCCACAGTATTCTGTTCTCAAATGCTAACAAAAAAGCATTGCTAGAGAAAAATGTTGATCTGAAATCCCAACTACCTAGTTTTGTGGCTGAATAATCCTAAGGAATTCAAATGCTAATACATGTTGCATCATAAATAGCTCAACCAAGATTTCAGTTTTATAATATTCTACGGAGAACAAATTCCATCCAATGGAAATAAAGTCATAAAGGCTTAAATGAAAACAACGTCAAGGTATCTGTTGTGAGGTTTTCACACCATCGCCCCAAAAATTTGGGGAACCCTTTTTTTTGATCGCCTTGGCAAATTTTTGGATTGTCCAACAATTTCGATTTGAGAATTTTGAGTCTCGGATGCTTTCGGGCCCAGAGAGAGGATCATACTTACTTTCACCCGGTTTCAACTTGATTTTCCAGAGCAGTCAATTTCATCCTTGCGCTGAACAAATTTCAAAGAGCAACACTTGGCGGGATAAAATTGTAAATTTTGGATAATTTTCAAAAAGTGAAAATTTTGTTAATTGTGGTCTTTTGGAAAATCTTAATTTTTTTGGTGAAGCAAATTAATTTTGTGATGATGAAATCAAATTGCAAAATTGATTTTAGACTCTAGAGAAATGATTTATTCGTGTTAAAAAACTAAAATTGCTTAGTAAAATCGATTTCAATTGAATTGTAAAAATTGGCTTTAAATAGATTAATATTGCCTTGAAAACTCTTAAGTCTAATGAAATTGGTAATTTAATATTGAAAAATGGCTTTTGGCTAGCCAAAATCTGATTTTTAGTGATATATTAATTGTTAAATCTTCATTAAATGAAAACATTTAGCATCTCCAAGGCAATATTTATTTTCTTTTTGCAATTTTGGTCTAATTGGCAATTTCAAACAGTAAATTTCGTCTTGGCAAAGTTAATTTGAGCTAAGCATTTATTGTTGGGCTAGATTTATGAATCAATTATTGTTTTTTCTCTCTCTTAGGACCAAGTTGGCCAGCTAGGAAGGAGAGGCAAGTTGGGTATAAGAGGAAACTCTTTCCCCTTTCTCCCTCATTCCTCATTTCTTCTCTTCCATGCTTGGGTGATTTTTCTTGTGAAATTTGTTTGAAGGTAGATTTTCTCCTTTGGCAATTTTCCTAGGGCAGATTGGCTCTTTCTTTTGGGCAATTTTTGCTTAGAAGGCAGATTTTTTCATGGTGTTAGGCAATTTTTTTTCCAAATTCTGATTTTTGCTTGGAGGCTGCAATTTTCTGCCCTAGTTTGGGTGATTTTTATTTGGAGGGATTATTGTGATAAAGTCTAATTTTTTTTGCAAGGGATTTTAAATTCTCAAGGTTTGATCCTAAATTCCAAAAGAGTCATGGTCTAGCTATTGGTGGAGGTGACTTTTAATTATTTAGAGTTGAAAGGGGTCCTTAAGCTGACTTCTTTCTTTTGTTCTAGTCTAAGGATTATCTCCCTTGGTTCTTCTTGCTTTCATTGTCCACCACTTTACCATCTCGTAATAGGGTGACGAGATGGAGGGTGTAGTGCAAACAAGAATCCTAAGGGAATAAACACTAAGAAAGACAAAGAGGATATGATGTCCAAAACAACTTTCTTCTCGAAGATGAAGCGAATAACTGATACCAATGTCGGTACAGTGGACATGATACGAGTAAATGACAGACTAATGGAAAGACAATCCCCCTTGGCAAAGAAGATATACCGAAGCGGAACTATACAAGCAACAACTTTTCGTCCTACATTGCTGTGTTCGGAATTGATTGTGGAATGTGCATCCAAGTTTGATCTAACTAGTGAGTCCATCATTTTTGATGAAGGGAAGAGAGTGTTGGCCAACATAGGCGAACAAGCAATCAAAGAAACATTTAACATTCCCTAGTACAAGAGCATGACAGTGGTGATGATGGATGAAGCAACCAAATCATTTCAGGATAACCAAGAGGCCTATTTCATACATCTAAAGCAGAATTGGCTACATGAGAGAAAAAATGGAGTTAATAGATCATCGAGGTTCACAGTGGCAGATTTCAAATCAGAATGTGGCAATCTCGTTGTTCTTCTCAGCTGGATCATGGGCCTAGCTCAAGGTATGCAATTTGAAAATTGGATGTACTTCTTTATTGATGAAATTGAAAAGGGAAAAAGAAGATTTGATTGGGCTACGATCATAAGCGAGAACTTAGAGTTGCAACTTAGAACCGTACAAAACCAAAACCAATTCTACATGGTATCTTATCTGTTTTACCTAATTGCTAGATTGTACAAGAGTTCGGGACTTAAAGGCCTTAGGAGAAATTGGTAATGGGCCGAGGCAATATTTGGAGCATGAATGCTATCCGCAACTTCATTTGCACAACAAGAAGGATTACAAAATATTTGTGATGCCTTCGCCATGAAGACAGTAAGGGTATTACAAGGGACACTTGATAAGAGACTTTCATCAGAAGCATAAGCAAGAATTAAGAAGTATGGGTGTTGGTTCATCCAATTTTCACAATTTACATACATTAGAGTAGCAGGAAGTACAGTTTGTCCCAAGAGACTTCCAAGATACCCACTCAACAAGGTAATTTTGATGGAGTTGGCTAGGCAACTTGAGCACTATGATAGAATAATGAGAAACAAGGCTAAGACAGGGATTACCTTCTCACTCGCAATTGGCAATGATAATTGCTCCAATTGGGCCGCCTTTGCAGTACAGAGAAGGAATTGGAATGGTATCATCTAGGATGGTACAGAGCAAGGCAAAGATTCGATCCTAATGGTCTTATCAAGGTATCTCATGGAAATTAATTTAAACATGTTCCCATTATAGAGGACTTTTGGGCCAATGCCAAGGATGACTATCATGTGAGAAAGCTAGCTTTCTCAAGACTATCGGTGAACATGATGAGAGATATTAGATGGAGGCCTTGATATTCTCGATCAATTGGAGGATGATGAAGATGTGCTGAGAAAAGATTATGATATAGTGGATGGAACAGAGTTGAATCCAGTAGATTGGGATGATCATCAGGATCCTTCCTTGCAGGCGGTCACAAGGACAGTAGATTTGCATACCGAGTCATGGTATAATGAGAGATTAAAGAAGCTACAAAGTCAAAGGGTGCCCCTTATGAGATGATGAAGCCGAAAGAAGGTCTAGCAGAGTCAGTCGAACAGAAGGGTGGAGGAAGTGGCCGACAATAAGAAACAATTAGGAACAACAAGAAGAGAGTTTTGGAGGTTGAGAAAAGCAAAGAACATCTGGAACCTATAGCCAAGAGACAACATGCAACACCGTCAAGGGAAAGCATAATTGAGGCTAGAAGCCAAGAGGTTAATTCAAGTGATAAAGGGGTCGCGGTAGAGCTGAGCTTTGATTCAGAATCAAGTGGTTACAGTGAGAGCACTAAGTACTCTCCTCTCTCAAAAAACCAACAAAGAGATTATATGGCAGTTACTAGTGGAGAAGAGGATGGACCGATTGATATTGAAGAGATAAGTTAGGCGCTCGAGGTTGTGGGTGATGCTTTGATAGTCGAACCGAATCCAGATTTGGGGAGATGCACTGCACCACTATGGTTAAGGCAAATGCTTATGCCAAGAGGCGAGGTGGTAATTGCCCGAACGATTGAAGACATCCAAGGATTAATAGAAAATGGTGATAGTGAGAACAAAAAACAAATGGCAAAAACGGTGGCTAAGATAATCAGGGACCATGGTGATGGTCACCGAAAGGTTCAGATTGCTATACCAATAGTCAACAAGGCAGTGGATGAGATTGCGGCCTAGGAGTATGAGATAGTGGAGCATAACTTGGGAAGGAATACAGATGACATGGAATGTGAGGAGATTTAGGAAGGTATAACTTTAATAAGAGAAAGGTTGAGTAAGGTGAATGAAAAGATCATAAAGTTGGAGGCCGAAAACAAATATTGGAAAGATTGCCAGCCTATCCAACAACTACACTAGGCAGCCCTTCCTCAAGACAACAGGAGCAATTAAGAAGAGATAATAGCTCAACTACATGAAGTCAGGGATTGGATCTATGATACAATCCAAGAGGGACAAAATTTCTTGCCTTCCTTTGTCTCAACATTCCGGTCATTGGTGGCTATTAGAAACAAATTCAGAATATTTGAAGAGGAATGGAAGGATCATGTCAAGGATTTAACTATTCCCAGGCTACAGGTGTTCATTGGGCTACCAGAGACATATTTGGATAGGACCAAGTTGGTGGATCTGGGAGAGTTGAGTACGGTGGAGTCTTGGTTTGTTACCTTGACCATCTGATTGAGAACACTTGAAGAAATACATAATGAGATTGCACAACACAGTCCAGGTGTTGACACTTCCATTTCAACCATGATGAGCGATGTTGGGGCTGCGCTTGATTTTGAAGACATCAGAGAAGAGAACGTCAATGAGACAAATTTTGGATCAAGATTGGATGAGTTGGGGAAGGTTGCCATCAGGAAGAAACATTTGGGCACTCTTGCCTCCCTTAATTCCTTTATCGGATATGCGAAAGAGTATGAGAAGGATCATGAGAAAACACTAAAGCGGCGAGCAACATGATGAATTCAGCCGAGCTCAAGATGAAGCATACACTTTGCCCTCCCATGAAAGAAGTCAACAATAAGCTAGCCAAGTTCATTGCTTTGGCTAAAAAGATCAAAGAAAGGGGTAGAACTATATTAGAAAATAATTTGATGTAAGCCCAAGTGGCGATTTTCCCTTTCTTATGGGTAGGACAAGTGTCTGATTCTGATTGGCTACCATTTTGGTGCCTTCTCATTGGTTGCCACTTTTTCACTTTTTTCATTGGTCCATTTGATGGGGTGGCATCTTCTCATTGGCCGATGGGGTGGCAACCCTAATTAGGGTTTCTAGGATCCAATCTGGATTGTTGATCTTCTTTTTGATCTCTACCGTCGATTGTATTTTTGGCCTCTATATAAGGCCATTTGCTCTCATTTGTAAAGGGTTGAAGAAAATTGTTGCATAAGATAATACCAAAATCACTCTCTTTTTCATTGTTGTGACTTGCATGGTGATTAAGAACATTGGGTGTTATTGCATGGTTTCTACTTCCACATAGTTAGATTTCATTTGAAGTTGTTAAAGTAGATTTCATTTCATGTTGAGAGTAGAAGTAGATGGATAGTTGTATGGTAATATTGGTGGATGTTTGATAGGGATCCACAACTAGGCCACTAGCATCTTAGCCACTAGTTAGGGATTCTTGCGTGGTAAACTAGTCCTTTTCCCTTGAATCTTTGCATCTATGAAGTTGGAGCCATTGGATAGCTTTCATTAGGTTCGATCCCCGTCCATTTGCTAATCTTTCATTCATAGGAGTAGGAGTAGAGGAGCAAGTAGTTTGGTAGTTGGAGTTCGTTCTTAGAAAGTTAGAGTTTAGGAAGGTAAAGGTCACTAAAGCATTATCGCCTCCTCCTCGTGCAATCAACATCATTGGCAAGCAAATCCTCCATCATCAACACCATCAACATTATCTGCCATCCGCATATTTCACAAACCCATCACCATCATTCCACCAAAGTCCAAGTCATCCTTGAATGAACAACGTAAGGCCGCCTACGTGATTACTAGCAAATCACATTGATAAAACTGAGTTAGTATCCACAGGTGTAAGGAACATTGGAGTTTTTCTCATGTCTTCATGAGTATTAATTTTTCAAGAGCGGAATTGTGTGTTTGATACTCCGTATAAGATATCCAATTACTAATATGTTATGTGGTGGTAACAAAACTGACATCAACATTATCCAATAAAAAGATAAAGATGATTGGTGTATTTTTGAAAAAAAAAAAATTAGAAAAAAATTGTTCCACCCTAACAATGGTTAAGAAACAAAATGATAATCTTCTAAAATCTGAAGAAAGACATAATTTGCAAGTCCCATTGCAATGAAGCATGATTTGAATTGGTTTGATACCAAAAAAAAATTCATTGTTTTGGAGGATTGCTGCAAATTGTAGTAGCACTGCCTCTTCAGTATGTGTGTTTCAATAGCAACAATTTCACTCTTAATTAAATAATGGAATAGACATGGAGAGACATGTCTATCCATTATAACCTAATTAATATAATAACAATTGATTATATAATATCTCATATATTTAATACATACATACATACATGTGTGTGTGTGTGTGTGTGGTCTCATAGTTTATCCACTTGAAGCTACCAAACATCAACACTCCCTCTTAGGTAGGGAGGATAAACACATGACTATATATTACCTCAATGTAATATAACAAAATTGGGGGTAATGGCCTCCTAATTGTCAACTCATTTGACATTCACCACGTACTCTTTGAGTAATGACCTCCTAAATGTTGAGTTGCAAGATATTCACCAAGTACTATGAGTAATGGCCTCCTGAATGTCAACTCATTTGATATTCACCTAGTACTCTGTATAATGACCTCTTGAACATCAATTTGTATAACATTCACCAAGTACTCAAAATGTTCATAAGGTATGTGCATGCACATTCTCATAATGCTTACCATATGAACATTCACCATGCAAAGTATAATCTATCATGGTCTACGTAGACATCATAAGATATCCATCATAATAGAAAACTAAGTTTTTGTAAGATCATCACCTTTCAATAACTTCTGCAAATACAAGTGATGATAATTTGGAAGTCGTCACTTCCTCGTAATGTTCACAGGGGGTATGCTCATTAACATAGTCATGAAGTATATTCATGAACCATAGTCCTCTTAACTGCCACAATTTATTGATCACTAGAGAATCCATCTCTACATGGTCTACTCCCTCTAAATCAATATGACCAAGATCACTAAAAAGTTGAACGAACCATATCCTCTATCTGCTCCCTCTCTTTCCAAGGTTGTCTCTAACAGATGTACCAGACTTCCTCTAAGTTTGACATCAATCCTTTTTTTTCGAACAATAACCTTCATCTCCGCACACTTTGAACATTATAGCGTATAAGTTCTCTAACTCTTGAGTCCTTAGAAACACTCAAGTCTTTGTCAAGAACAAACTTTGATTTGAATCAGGGCCCACTCTCCGTGCTCAACTTGTAATACGTCTTATATTTATATCAATGATTTGTTATCGATTAGTCTTTGGACCAATCCTAATCCCCTCGTCTTCACACAATAGAGATCCTTGTTGCACATCATAATTATAATGTGCTTCCATAACTGAATTTGTGCGAGTATAAGATCACCACTGCTGAGATGAGTACATAGTTGATATTTTACTGATCTCTTATCGGTTTACCCTCGACTATGATCTCTGAATACCATTGGTTACAATTTGTATGTCAGGTTTTATTCATCAAATGATCTATGTAGGACAGTTTATGCTTCCAAACTGTGAACACTTTCTGAATAGAATTCGTAGAATTGATGTAATCAAAACACTTTTGAATGATATGTTAGTTTGAGGTCAATCTAAAGGTTCTATGCCACACGAGATATCATAAAATGATGATGGTTTTACTAATCTGTAACTATCATATTCGTAGCCAAGGAACAATTATTTGGTGCCTGTAGTTTGTAGGTCAATATGTCAATCTATGATTGCATACAATGATGATGCCAATGCATGATTAGTCTGACTGATTTATGGCTCTACAAATGACTATCAATCAGAGTTATTCATCAACAAATACACAGTATTATATTCTTCTTATCACTATCAATTATTGTCAATGAATTGCTCATTGTAATGGATAACATATGATATTATAGATCTCCAAAATTGTTCTTCGAAGAAAAAGATATACCATCTACTAAGTGTTGAGTCAGTGTCTCTAGTTGCTGAGTTGGCTTTTTGCTATTTGTAGTCAATGAATTTGGCTCTAATTTGTTGATCGTAAGAGTTGTTTATCTTAGACTCTTTACTCCCCATTTCTATAATAATTCCTTCTCAATGATCATCATTGTAAGAACAATAAATCTATTTAGTTAGTGATCATTGTTAACTATCAGCATAGGCATTTGACCAGTATCCTTATCACGATGCCAAATAATCACTTATTTCTTCTTTCCTTTGTATATTGATGCCACATTAAAACATTTGCTTAGTTATAAGTGGCTCTTCCATTTCAACTTGTTTCAGTTTTCAATGATCATCCCTATTTAACACATGGAAATATGTGTACATTGTCTTTTAGTCCTCATCACTTTGCTTTCTTATTTCATTTCTCTATTTTCTATTCATCAAATGGAGATGTCTCCTTAATTAGTGCTACCAATAATTACCTATATCCATCTTACAATTGTATGTGATAGATAATGGTTATGTGCTACTGAGTCCTTGTCACTGGATTTCCTTTGTATTTCTCTTCATTTGGGGTTGTCAACCATAATTTGAAATCTGCAGAGGTTATTTCTCTGAATCAAACTGAACCTCTTTCCTGTGCAATTTTAATCAACTTCATGTTCTTGTCCATCTGAATATTATCCTCCGCAATCTATGAAATGTTCTTTATTTAATGCAGGCATGGTAAAGAACCTGACTCTGATACCATGTTATTTTGGAGGATTGCTACAAATTGTAGTAGCACTACCTCTTCAGTATGTGTGTTTCAATTGCAGATATTTCACCCTTAATTATATTATGGAATAGACATGGCGAGACATGTCTCCTCGTGAGACATGTCTATCAATTATAACCTAAGTAATTCAATAACAAATGATTATTATCTGCATTTTAGTCTCATAGTTTATCCACCCGAAGCTACCAAACATCAACAAAATTGCTTTCTCAAAAATTCAGGAGTATTGAATAATTTAAAAGTAAAACTATTTGCTCTCTTCATTTGCATCTGATAGGCTAAAGCTTGATTAGCTCACTAGCAATGACAATGCTAAGATACAAGGGGATATAAATACAAACATAGGGCACAAGTATTCAATCATAACAAGTATTTTGTTAAATAAGACATAAATAATGGGCCTATCTTACAAGATCTTGATCTATCATTGTTAGTTTAGAACATCTAAATAGACTGAAATCTGAGCTTCTCACAATCAATTGTGAAACTACTAACATAGAACCTTGTTTAATTTGTAGCAGCATAAATTTTCATGGTTTACTTTGTGGCAAGGAAGCTTCATCATGTCAGGCCCAACATTGTTGCTCTTGAAGAGATTTAGAATAAGCTTACCCAAAATTTGGACCAACTTTATATTGAATCTTGATCTAGTTCTATAGGCCAAGCAACGAGTAACACACCAAGCTAACTTGAATACTCAAAGTCAATACTTATTTCCAAATCTCACAACATATACCACATGCAATTACAACAAAGAATCAAATGTTAGAAATACCAATTGATCATAATTTCTTTCCCAATCTGAATACCTGTATACCCCGCTTATGAATCGGGCATATTAAAGGTTTCAACTAGCTTTATACAAAAGGCAAGAACTTTGATTCAAATACAGAAAGAAAAAACCATAATTTTACTTGGCTGAATATTTATTCAAGTTCTGTTTACCTATCCTCTATCCCAAACGTATTGTCATATTCCTTTGTGCTCCTACTCTCTGATTTGTTAAATTCACATTTACCTTCCATGCTATCTAGTCAACACATGGTTAATTTTTTAGGATCTCCTCCTTAGAAATGGCAATCAATGGAGCAATAGGAAGAGAGGTGAAAGATGTATGTATCCAATACACCATCCCCCATTAGCATGCATCTCAATGTTTTGTATCCACCTCAGAATTTGTTGTGCCTGTGAACAAATTGATAAAATAAAAAATCCAACACTCGAGGTTTGCTTTGTTACAGGAGTAAGGTGAATCTTCCTGTGAGCAAGTCCAGTATTTTCTGGGAGTTCAATCTATTTATTGACAGATCTTGCACAACCTTAGCAACCTCATACACAACAAACTGAAAATCTTCCAGCAATAAGACAAGCTAACATGGCAGTGGTCAAAACAAAAAGGTGCCTATACTAGTTTGGTCTCTACATGTATGCAACAAACAAAGAGTCCTTTATGAAGTCCACAATAGCAAATTTGATTTTGGTAGGCTACTTTCCACGTCCCCAAGCAGTCTATGCCACTTTGTAGGCCATTTACAATTCTCCAATGCCCCAGCTGCACAAAATTTGCCATTATTTATGACAGGATTTCTGGCTTGATCAGCAACCCATCCTAGTGATTGAATGTCTTTCTTCTATAGCATTATAGGGCACCACTATAATATGAAGTCCCTTTTTTGTATTGAAGAAAATTGATTAAAAAATTTACATGAGAAATCCATAATAGTCTTAAGAGGACTACAGAATAAAAATAAGAAAAGATACTACATCAAAGAAATTTGAGGGTACTTGTCATCAAATTTTGGGGATGCAAAGCATAATTTAAGTGTTTTTCTTGTGTGTGTTTGTTGCATCATGTGTTTAAATATTAGTAAATCCACATTAGTTTCATACATGATGCACTGAGTTGGTAAAATGACTTCAAGCTAAGAGGCTATGGACTTTGTTACAATTCAAACAATAGATTTCACAAGTGCTTACAAGAAATTTGTATGCATGAATGAAGAAATTAGATGAAGCTATGAGACTCATTGGGTTGCATGTTTCAGATAATATTCAATTTCATATTGTCGATTATATCTCACCTAAGGAAATTTGGGATAAGTTACATGAACTTTTTGGGGGGTCTTGATGAGTTTAGGACTGCGAAGGAGATGGGCAATATTCTTGATACTCATCCCCACAAAGATTACAAAGGTGGCTCACACCCTAGTTGGTTTACCCGATTTAATAAAATTAATAAATTAGATTTGAAATTTTAGCGTTCAATTGGGTTCTTGTGTCCTATCGTCCTTCAAGTATAAATATGGAATCAGTGCACCCACTGGAGGTATTCAAGAAAATGCTGACAAACTACAAGTTTGGCTTCTGACACCTTCTAGACAGAAACTCATCAAGAAACCCTATTGGGGGTCTTGATGAGTTTAGGACTGCAAAGGAGATGGGCAATATTCTTGATACTCATCCCCACAAAGATTACAAAGGTGGCTCACACCCTAGTTGGTTTACCCGATTTAATAAAATTAACAAAAATTAGATTTGAAATTTTAGCGTTCAATTGGGTTCTCGTGTCCTATCGTCCTTCAAGTATAAATATGGAATCAGGGCACCTGCTGAAGGTATTCAAGAAAATGCTGACAAACTACAAGTTTGGCTTCTGACACCTTCTAGACAGAAACCCTATTGGTGTGTTCAGGTTGGGATGAAAACCCTAAAAACCCTAACCCTTTTTTCCCATGATCATCCACCCTACAATTTTCTCTAAGTAGTTCATTCATGCCTGTGCAGGGAATGTGGGTAGCAGTGAGAAAAAAAACCTTTGAATAAGGTGAGCTGTGTGGACAACAATTCAAGACCAAGGGCTATGATATCGCCCATCAGATCTGACAAAGTGCCAAGTTAACTTCATTGTCCACTAGGTTAGAAAACAAGAAGTGGCCATGGGTCATTTGCCATACTAGTAACATCCAAGAAAGCTGCAGGCAATAATCAACTATTGACAAGTTCAAACTAGAACCAGAACCCCCAGCACAGTGTAGGATCTAGAATGACAACAACAAATCCATGTGGGATATTGACAAGCTAGTCAACCACCATCCATTGGTAAATTCTGTTATAATAGGCATGAGCTTTCCATAGCCATAAGAATAAATGTTAAATTTCTGAGATCAACTGCGTATATTTTTAGAATCAACATTTTGGACCTTTTCTTCCTGATGATGGATTGTTGAGTGATTTGAAGTATTGATTCAAAAAATATAGTCAGATGCTCCCATAAATTCAAGCATTTAAATTTTAAATTCTTTAATGACAAAGCTGACTTGAACAACATCTTTGAGGCTGATTTCCAGATACAACGTACTTCAGCTGAACCCATTCTATCATATATGAAGGTGATCTCCTGCAGTACCAGGTGCAGACCAAGAGCGATCAAGATTCTACACCTAAAATTGAGTTGAAAGGTTGCTAATTAGGTCTCAGTTTACCTTTGCAACTCACAGGAAACACTTCATCTATAAACAACCATTGTGCTAGGCCCAAACATTTAGATAGTGAGGAAATTAATGCAATCGGGTCCAGTGAAATCTCAGGTTTGATATATATCTAAAAGACTTCTATTCCCAATTTAATTTGTAGGAATGTCGTGCCTGTGAATTCCAAATATACATTGTTGGATCATAGCTACATGTGTTGATTTGCTATTTCAACGCTATGTGATCTTTATGAATTTCTAATTGTGAAGAAAATCAGTTGATAGACAACTTTGTACAAGAGACTGTAATCAGGGAATTAAATGTGCCACCCTAGACATATACCATGACAAGTCCATATTCTAGATACCACATTACAAAGAATTTTTTTTCTACATTAACTTTTCTTTAATGTCTCATTAACCTTCAAAATTTAAAGTCTACATATGTTTCATCCTTTATGAATTTCACACATTTTTTTGCTTATGCATCATTACAACTAATTTTTAATAAAAAGCGAACACTTTTTGTAAGCCAGTCACATCCTCCATCCATCCCAAAAGGTATGTACTAATCATCTGCACATAAATGCTTATAATATTTATTAATGGCCCTCTTCCATACTTGCTTTTTGTTAATGTATATGACTCCAACATCATTATTCATGTATATTCTCTGTGATATCTTTTACCACTTGCATCTACACCATTCCTTTAAAATTTCAGTTTTATATTTCCTCTACTATCAACCTTGAATTTCAAGAAACATAAAACATTTAAGGTTATGGTGGTACATCATGATGAATTTCAATAAAGATAACCTTTATTGTATTCAATTCAAATGAAATAAGTTGCATGATGAATCCCATAGACGTAATTATTACTCATACAACTTTTTTGAGGCAATTAAAGTTAACGCGAGTGACAAGATTTAATATATATAAAATAATCCAAAAATGTGTTAGGAGATTGCATCTGATGGATCAAGAGAAGAAAGAATGCCATAACACAAACCTCACAATTTTCCTAGAGGGATTATTGACAAGCATGCCATATAAATCTTAAAATCCACTTAGTTTAATGCTATGATATCATAAATCCATAGGCCTTCAACAAATTTATGGGGTGTGCATTACAATGACAACCCAACTTAGAAATAGAAATATTAACTCCATTGTGCAAAATAGTTATTGATGCAGGGGAAGATGATGCAATGGAAAATTAACACAATCTCAAAGGGTGATTTAATACAATGGAAAATTAACACAATTTCGTAGGGAGATCTTTCTCCCAACTCACCTATTCAATTTGAGCCCAACTAGGATGGTTACACATGACAAGAAAACATTACAAGGTTGACTCTTGGATACATCATACTAATAAGAACAAATGGAGTCCTGACACATTGGCCTTTCACCAAACTTCTACTCTTCACAATGGTTCTATGCCTTATAACTTGCAACCACCAAAAACTTGATTGATTATGTTAAAGCATGTAGCTTCGGTCTGACAATGACTGTGATTAGATCTATATATACATAAGTATATATGTATATTAGTATGATGTACATACTCTCTCTCTCTCTCTCACAAACACACACACACACACACACACACACACACACACACACAATGGCAATATATGTAATTTTGCATATGATTGATATAGTTGAATTGATGAACATATATATATTATCTGGGATCACATCTCAACCATGATTGAAACTTATTCTGATTCCTTTGATTTAAATATCATTATCGTTCTATATAAATATCGGGCTGCATATGAATCAAGTTCATTATGACCAGTTATACATGTTTAAGACTTGTGTTAAGTCTAACCAAAGTTGGGTATGATAAACAAACATTGAATCAGTATTATAGTGAATAGTCATGTCTCCATTTGAAGACATGCCCATTCACCCTCACACCTCTCCATATAATATGTATACTTGATCTACATGACATAACAAGGCATCGAAATCAATTAATGCAAGTATATCAAAGGATCAATAACATTTCAAGTTAAAGAACATCTTTGTTATCTCTATTATTTCTATGCTAACTTATACAGATTCTAGAGCAATTCAAATTCATTGACATAAGTGTTCAACATCAATGTTCAAACCTGCAATCAAAATTGTGCATCTGTTAGCCTCACATTGAAATCTTGTAAGAAACTTTACATGGTATCAAAGCCTTGTTAAGGAGAGATTTCATTAAGCTTAAGAGATCATATTTCACATTAAGTTGCAGTCTCTCATTGCTCTTGTAATGCCCCGCCTGGAGATCCTTGGAAACAAGGATGAAAATATAAGCCAGAATAATTATTTTTTAAACAAGTGTAAGTGCACATGACAACAACATACATGGATCATACAGGTCGCAACGGAAGACTTAACGACCATCCTGGCACCCAATGGATCTCCAAACGTCACCACTAACCAAAACACAAACAAGAAAACATAAGAGATCGACCAAGCTAAAAGATCAAAACAAACTCCTAAAAATTGGTTAAGTCTGAATTCTGAAGCCCTGAAATTTCCTAGAATCTTTATCTTAGCCCGCAGAGGTCTGAAACCCATCTCAAATGAATTGTCGCATATATTAAAATATATCTTAAGTATAAGTTGACGTAAATATACGTCAACTTATACTTAAACGATATATTTGAAACTCTGAACAATGAACTACGAAAAATACACAACAAAATTCCAAATTGCGCCACCAAGGGATTGAAGAACACCTAAGAGGGTACCCCGAACCATCCCTAAAAAGTTTGGATCGGATCAAAAAGTGCCCGCTGCCCACCCGCATAGGTTTCATAAAAACCGTGCGACACTTTATCAACACTGTGTGATACTTTACTAGTGTCGTACGACATTTCTCCAGAAGGAGGCCGATACAATCAGGGGTTGGACGATACTTCTCCAAAGGGCGTGCGATACTTGAAGTGTATCGTACAACATTTCTCAAATGGGCGTGCGACACTATATTGTATTGCACCATGCAGACACATGGTTGTCCAGGGGAAAAAATAAAACTCTAAGGACAAACAACAAGCTAAAAAATAGATAAAACCTCCACACCGGGGAGTACCGGATCCACATCTCGAGGCAAAAACACTCAACAAACTAAAGATAGAAAGCCAAAATCTAACTATCTAAATCATACATCGAAAGGAAAGAACAGAAGGAACATCATAGTGTACTGAAAGCAACATCGCAATATATAGAAATAACATCGCAAAGAACTGAACAAACAAACAAAGTACGCGGTTCCTCCCATCCATTAATGGCATCATAAGACCATCGTGGGTCTTAGCCATCCCCCGCGCATAACGTCCCAAGCCATCGATCGGATCATCGGTGTTGTCGTAACAGGAACGTCACCACTAAACATGCTACAACAATCATAAGGAAATCTAACATGCTAGTAATAAAGCATAAGATAACATCATCTAACATACGCTAATCATCATCATAAGGAAATGCATCAACCTAACATCATCTACACATGACGAACAAGCATCCCAATGAAATCATAAATCATAAGGAAGCATACTCCGAAAATTGAAGTACCAAGTGAAAACATCCAATAGCGATCGTACTAGGCTCAAGACTGTCTCTGTACACTGGTCCCTAGTAGTGGTGAAGGTAGCTACACCTCCCAACCACATGGCACTCGTAGGTCCACACCTGCCATGCTGACGGAGATAATGATCCAACCACAACCATGCAAAACAACATCCATGGCTAACACACACGCCAAGCAGTATGATGACTGATCCCAAGACATAGACAATGCAAAACTACAGGTCATGGTCAGACATCTCAATGGATACTACGTAGGGGCTGACATCATGAAGAGTCGCTTGGCATCCAAAAGCCCAAGCTAGCATAGGCAGCTACTCTTCTCAACAGAAGGCACACAACCTAGGGTAGCAACTCTTCACGATGGAAGGCGCACAACCCACACATTTTATTATCTTGTATTTATTACCACACAATGTTTTAATTTAATTATTAGTTATATAAAACTTCCTCTGCCAACTGGGGAATAGTCACCAGGTTGCAGGATAGAAGCCCCTCCATATGCTACCCTACCCTACCTATGCTCATCCAATGATGAGTGCCCGTAGGCATGCAAACTCCCCACCCAACCTAAATGATCAAAATTCTAGAAATACCACGAAAGATCGAGCCCTGTAGGTCACCCGACACATGGACATGTGTGTGGCGCACCACCATCACAAAGATCATATGCAAGGACAGGATGAGAATGCAAACAAAAGTTAATCAACCGAAACATAATTGGGATGACGGATGTTACACGCATCCCAATGCAACATAAAGTGCAAAAGTGGTCTGACGGATATCCAAACGGATCATCCATGTCCACAACCCACATTTGCCAAGAAAACTCGAGAAAATAGGGTGGCACGCAAAATGAAGCAAAAACTCCAAAATTCTAAAATTAAAACCCATTTGGCCTTTGGGCTCAAAAACCCCAAAAAACCAAAAATAAAAGCAATCAGACACCATATGCAAAAACGGCCAGCATAACGGCCCAAAAACCCAAACCCCCATTTCAAAAACAGGGAAAACGTTCATACCCGACCAACTGGGTAGGACTAGCAAACAGAAACAGAGGGGAACACTAGTTCTCAACCTCCTAACATATTGCTACAAGAAATGAAAGCAGAAACAAAGAAAAAACATTAAAATGGGAAGGCCCTACTTGACAGCAAAAAGGGCCGAAACTGAAACCCGTAGAATAAAATAAACAATTCGCCAAAACTGCTGAAACTGATGGCAAAGCAAGAATTCCTCGAGTTGAATCCAATGAGACCAACCTCGCAAAGATCCCATTTTCACAACTCCCACAATGAACAAAACAATAATCCTTTAGAAGAGGATTTCCAAATTTGCTCTCCAAATTCAAATTCCAAAATGTGAGAAGTGAATAATGAATTCACTTTTCCAATACTTATTCATTTTGAGTAAATAGTTGATTATGGAAAATAGCTAGCTGGAGTAGTTAAACTCCGAATCGACCCAAACAAAAATAGGTTATTATCCGTAATGAAAATTCACCTAAGGAAAAGCTGCCAAAAATTAAATTCGAAAAGATTTAAAATCCGAAAACCCAAAATCACAGAAAATCACTTAACACGTTTGTGACAAATGCGAACTTCTAAATGCACAGACATGCTCACTGGTCTAATCACATAATGCAGATGAGTTCGAATTTACTAATCACCGAAAGGTTTTAATTTAAAGCAACTAAATAAGGATACGTCAACCATACAGGAGCGACATTGGCAAAATATGAACAGCTGGATCACTATCTCCATGTGCCACTGCTAGGGATATAATTCCTGCACACTAAAACACTCGATCAAGTGAAATTGCATATAATATCATAACCAAAGCAACTTGTATTAAAAAACTTATTTAATCCATTTACATCACTCACATTCGCAGAAAGCGTAAAGATACAAGACTGAAGTGAATAACCATAACATAACATTCATCTCATAATCATAACCAACAAATATGTCCAAATAAACCATAAAACTAGATATCATCATAGATCTACTGTCATCTCAAAATAGCATCAACATGCAAAATGATAAACCGAACAACATAGCAGTATAACATCTATGATACTAAGTTAAAGTATAACATCCAACCCTTAAGTCAACATAAGGTACAAAATAAGAGTATCAAGTATCTCTTGAATAAAAAATAGACAAGGTATAGACTGCAAACACGAGAGGCACTACAACTCTTCAAGATGACAAACATGTTAAGATTCAAACACCACCATACAAGTGTTGATAACTTTGAATCCTAGAAACTTCGTATAATGATGCTATTAAAAGAGAACAAATTAGATTCCTTTGTAAAAGAAGAAAAGGAAGAACCTAAAAATGATCTAGAGAAAACTCTATGGATCGAGAATAATGAGAAGGCCGTGAAGATAATCGTGGATGTCGTTCGAGATCCCATAGTGCCTATGCTAGAAAAGGGGTTAGAAGCATGAATGTTGATGATATTCCTATGGGGTAGTACTGTAGATATGTTACTATAATGATATGTTACATTCATGACTGAGTTTGTCATTGATGTCAACATAACAATTTTCTGTGGTATCTGATAGAAGAACATCAAAAAGATCAAGTTGGTATGAATGACTACTTGAGTATTATAACTACCCGAGGTTATGGGAGATAATTTTAAGTATCTGGTATATGTAGTTAACATTGGAAGAAGAAATGATAAGTCTGGAAGAAGTTATGTAAGTTTTGGTGACGTTTGTTTTGAAATAGAATTTACAGAGGCATGTTCTGGTAAACTTGTTATATCTCTTAGCAAAGTTGATATTATGAGGATCTAGGTTAAGGACATGGAGAAGACATGTTGAGGATGATGTGGCTAAGTTCGCTCATCATAATGTTGCGTGTACTAAAAGTTATTCAAGTTGCAAGGCAGAAAATTTATGTTATTGCTAAGTGTAACACGTTCTTAATGTGATCCTATAATAATTAATTGAGAAGGTCTAATAGCCGACTCAAGGAAATATTTTATGAACTTGGTATAAAGGAAGGAAATTTTCCTTTATCATGAGTGTGGATTTGAATGTTTGAGAAGCAACAGTAAGAGCAGAATGTGAAGTTGAGTAGAGCAGTGCGGAAGTGAAGGAAACTTCATTACCGAGGTTTTGCTGAGTGATCCAAGGTTCGTGACTTGGTCTACAAGGTCTGACAGTGATTGGTTTGGTTGACAAAGCAAAGGAAAAAGAAGATAACAATAAATTATTTATTTGAGCAGTGAGCTCTTCCTGTAGTTGAAATTGCATGTTTGGGCAGTGAGCTCTTCTTGCATACATTGTACTACAACTCCTAACAAGGTTGAAATCTCCTAACAAGGATTTAAAGTCTCCTAACAGGGACTCTATGTACCAAATGTTGTAATAGACTCCTAACAGGTTCCATCCTCTAACATGAAATATTTATATTAGTACATCATCTTGTGGACATCATTCCCACCGAGGTTTTCCCTCTGATGAAGGGTTTCCCTAGTCAACATAGTTGGTGTAATTGTCTATGTGCACTTTATTATGGTTGTTTACTTTGGTTGAATGGTTAAGTTTGTTTAAGGAAGATAAATGTTTTAATTGTTAGATAACTGATTCAGGTACCCCCCCTCTCACTTATCTTAGTGGACTATTGTTTCTAACAATTGGTATAAGAGCATTAGGTCCTTGAAGATAAAGTTTAACAACTTTGGGAGATCCATGGCAAACATGTTTAGGAAAGACAATCTGAAGTTCAATGGAACAAATTATGACAATTTGAAAGAAAAGATGAAGACACATCTGTTGTGTATGGGTCTGGGATATTGGATCTTAACAAAATCAGAGAAGACAATCATTGTTGAAACGGATTTGAAAATTTGCACTGAGGCAGAAAGAGATCTTTTTATGTGCAACATGAGAGCTAGAGAAGCACTATTGACTGGACTTCCTGGAATTGAGTACAATTAGGTAAAATCATTTGCTACTTCAATTTGATTTGGAAAGCTTTGGAAAATAGTTTTGAAGGTGATGCACATTCTAAGAAGTTGAGGCTACAAAGTTGGATTTGTGCATTTCAAGATGCTAAAATGATGGAAGATGAATCTGTAAGAACATATATAGGTAGCATATCAAAAATTATTGCAAGTATTAGATCCCAAGGAGGAACCAAAGAAGATGATGAAGTTATATGGAAGATATTGAAGACTCTAACACCACCATTTAAGTCAGTAGTTCAGATGATACATTTGTTGATATCTTGTACCAAAGATTTCACAAAGGAGACATTGCTTAGAAGACTAGAAGTAGTTGAGAATGAACTTAGACAGTTCGAAGAACTAACCAAAACAAAGACAATTTTTAGTGCTTTGAATTCAACCAAACTTATCAAGGACCACAAGTGCTAGAGGAGATTTTGCTAGCAACAACAGATCTAAGGAGGATAGAAAGATTGAAGAAGGAGTAGCTCTTTTGGTAAAAAGAGAAAAAGGAGATAAGAATTTTTTTAAATGTTGGACTTGTGATGAATATGGTCATTATGCATCTAAGTGTCCTAAAAAAGAGAAAAAGTATAAGGGAAATTACAAGCCTAGAAAAGATAAAGAGTGTTTGTATGCAAATGAAGATAATGATTCTGATGATCAAGCGTTAAGTGCTAGTGATTATGAAATTGGATTTGTGACAATTAAAGAAATAAGTCTAGAAAAGTTCGCTTTGGAGTCACAGGTTGAGAAAAAATCTAATTGGATAATTGATAGTGGTTGTTCACATCATATGACTGGTGACATGAACAAGTTTGTTGACTTCAAAAGTTAGGATGGAGGAATTGTCGGAGTTGGAAATAATGTAGTATGCTAAGTTAAAAGTATTGGATCTATAACTCTTGATGGTAAAACTAACACTGAGGATGTATACTTTGTTGATGGTTTAAAGTACAATCTTTTGAGCGTTGGACAACTTGTAGACAAAGGTTATCAGTTGTAGTTCACAGAAAAGACATGCATGATGAAAGATAAAGATGGAAAGGTAATTGGAATAAGAACTAGATCTAGAGGTAATGTATTTTAGTTGAATTCTACTGAAATGACATGTTTGGTTGCAAAGGTAGATGATAGTTGGTTATGACATAAGAGATTTTTTCATATAAACTTTGACAGTATTGTGAGGACTAGTAGAGTTTTTGCAGTTAGAGATTTTTTGAAGATTATAAAGCCTACTAACACAATTTGCAAGGAGTGTATTTTGGCAAAGCATAACATAACTTCTTTTCCTAGTAAGAAGTTTACCACTACAATGAAGTTGGAGATTGTACACACAGGTCTTAGGGGTCCTACAAAGACTAAAGGATTCTATGGTGAAAGTATTTTATGATTCTAATTGATGATATTTCTAGAATGATGTGGGTTCCATTTCTTAAAGAAAAATCTAAAGCATTTGATAAGTTCAAGATATTCAAGAATAGGGTTGAGAATGAATCTGGTATGAAGATTAAATGTTTAAGATCAGATAGAGGAGAAAAATTTACTTCAAATGAGTTTAACATGTTTTGTAAAGAAAATAGAATTAAAAGACAACTATCAGCTCCGAGAATCCCTAAACAGAATGACACTGCAGAGAGAAGGAACAAATTAGTTATAGAAGCAGCTAGAGCTATGTTAGCTAATAATGATGTATCCAAGATATTTTGGAGAGAAGCTATGAATATAACAGTATACACTATGAACAAAGTGCAAGTTAGGAAAGACACAAACAAGACACCTTATGAACTGTGGTTTGGTCACTCACCTATAGTTAAGTATTTCAGAATTTTTTGGAGTAAGTGTTATATCAAAAGAGATGATGATATTGGTAAGTTTGATGCTAGAAGTGATGAAGGTATGCTTCTTGGTTATTCATTGAAAAGTAAGACTTATAGATGTTATAATCAGAGAACTAAGACTATTATGGGAAGTGCTAATGTGAGAATTGATGAGAAATTCATGATACAAGAGAAAATAGTTGATTACAATTCAGATGATGATGTTGTTACTAAGCCAAGAAATGATGAGGTATTTCTTGAGACTAACAATGATTTGCAGAATGAAGGAGAGCCAAGGCAGAAACAAAGCTCAGAACTTTCAGTAGAGCCTAGAGTTGAGATAGCAACTCCTACTTTAGGAAAGAATATGATAAAGAATCACCCATCCAAGCAGATCATCGGAAGAAAGACAAAGGTGTGATGACAAGAAGAAGAGTAAATGAAGAACTATGCTTGATATCTCAAGTTGAGCCTAAGAATGCAGATGAAGCATGTAAAGATGATTATTGGAAACAAGCCATGAAAGAGGAATTAAATCAAATAGTAAAGAATGAGACATGAGAATTGGTCCTTAGACCAATAGACAAGAATGTGATAGGAACTAAATAGGTATTCAGAAACAAGATGAATGAACAAGGCGAAGTTGTAAGAAACAAAACAAGATTGGTATGTAAAGGTTACTCACAATAAGAAGGGATATATTATGAGGAGACTTATGCTCCAGTAGCTAGAATAGAGGCAATAAGATTATTCTTAGCCTATGTAGCATAGAAAAAATTCAAAGTATATCCGATGGATGTGAAGTCAGTATTTCTGAATGGAGAACTTGAAGAATAAGTTTACATTGAGTAGATTAAAGGATGTCCTTTGATAGATGACCAAGACATAGTATGTAGACTAAGGAAAGCATTGATGGATTGAAGCAAACACCTAGAACCTGGTATGCAAGGTTGGACAAACATTTGACAAAACTTGGATATAACAAAGGTATGGCAGACAATAATCTGTATTGGAAATAAATTGATGTTGGTTTGATGATTTTGGTAATATTTGTTGATGATATCATATTTGGAGGAAATGATGAAGAAAGTAAGTTCAGTTTGCTGAGGAGATGAAGAAATAATTTGAAATGAGTATGATAGGAGAGATGAAATATTTTCTAGGATTGCAGATTGTATAGAATAAAGAAGGAATCTTTATTTCTCACACTAAGTACTTGAAGGATTTACTGAAAAGGTTTGGTTTGGAAACATGCAAACCCATTGGAACACTTATGGTAACTAGACACAAGTTATCTACAAAGGATGAGACACCTATTGTTGAGCAGAAAAAGTACAAATCTATGATCAGAGGTTTGCAATATCTGACTCACACAAGGCTAGATATAGCAAAAGTAGTTGGAATTGTTGCAAGATTCCAAGCTGATCCCAGAGAAGCACATTATGCAGCAGTCAAAAGGATATTTAGATATCTAAAGGGAACATTTGAGTTTGGATTATGGTATGATAGATCTAATGATTTCACTCTAAGTGCTTGTACTGATGTAGATTGGGTAGGCAATATGGGTGATAGAAAGAGCACCAGTGGAGGAGCCTTCTTTCTTGGAGGAAGATTGGTTTCTTAGTTAAGCAAGAAGCATGATTGTACATCACAAAGTATAACAGAAGCAGAGTATGTTGCATCAACAAATAATTCAGTCAAGTCATTTGGATGAAGCAGATGCTAAAGGATATAAGGATAGAAATCAATGAATCTATTATTATACATTGTGACAACACAAGCACAATAAATATTTCTAAGAATCTAGTGTTGCATTCGAGGACTAAGCACATTTCTATTAAGAATCACATGTTGAGAGATAAAGTTGCAGAAATGGAAATTAGATTGGAGTATGTAAGCGCTAAAGAGCAGATTGTAGATATATTCACTAACCCTCTTCCCAAAGAAACTTTTGAGTATTTACGAGGTATGCTTGGGGTTATGACCCTTCCTACATTAGAGTAGAAGATGCAAGAGTGCATCAATCTAGTGTAATAGAGCACCATTGTTGTTTGGACTTAATGCTAATGCTTCCTGTATGGGGGAGTATTTGTGATGGATAGAGTCATCTAGGACTCTTGTTGGATGTTGTTTTGAACAGTGTCTTTTGACACTCAAGTTAAGTAAGTATCAGTTGTTGCAAAGTTTGATGTAGAGATGTTGGTTGCTGAAACCTCTGACATTGATGTCATTGGGGGAGAAATATTGCATGAAAAACAACATGGTAAAGCAGTATGCATGACAGTTGGAGATGTTCAACATGAGTACAGTATGTTCAACATGAGCATAACATGGAATGAAAGTTTGATAGAAAAGTACATTGAGGTATATCAACGTGGGAGAATGATTGATGAAGAGGATTTGAAGTTTGACAGTCTTCTGTTAGTATTCTTGGAACTAGATGTTTTTCATTTATGTTGCCATCAATGCCAAAGGGGGAGATTGTTAGAAGATTGGTTGGAAGCATGAACATTGATGATATTCCTATGGGGGAGTATTGTAGATATGTTACTATGATGATATGTTATATTCATGACTGAGTTTGTCATTGATGTCAACATAGCAATTTTTTGTGGTATCTGATAGAAGAACAACAGAAAGATCAAGTTGATATAGATGGCTAGTTGAGTATTATAACTACCTGAGGTTATGGGAGATACTTCTAAGTATCTGGTATATGCAATTAATGTCAGAAGAAAAAATGATAAGTCTAGAAGAAGTTATGTAAGTTTTGGTGATGTCTATTCTGAGATAGAGTTTACAGTGGCATGTTCTGGTAAACTTGTTATATCTCTTAGCAAAGTTGATATTATGAGGATCAAGGTTGAGGACGTGGAGAAGACATGTTGAGGATGACGTGGCTAAGTTCTCTCATCATAATATTGTGTGTACGAAAAGTTATTCAGGTTGTAGGGTGGAAGATTTATGTTATCGCTAAGTGTAATGTGTTCTTAATGTGGTCCTATAATAATTAATTGAGAAGGTCTAACAACCAACTCAAGGAATTATTTTATGGACTCGCTATAAAGGAAGGGCATTTTCCTTTATCATGAGTGTGGATTTGAATGTTTGAGAAGCAACAGTAAGAGTAGAATGCAAAGTTGAGCAAAGTAGCGCGAAAGTGAAGGAAACTTCATTACCGAGGTTTTGCTGAGTGATCTGAGGTTTGATATTTGGATCCAAGGTTTATGACCTAGTCTACAAGGTCTGACAATGATTGGTTCGGTTGATAGAACAAAGGAGAGAAGAAGATAATAGTAAATTACTTGTTTGAGCAGTGAGCTGTTCCTGTAGTTGAAATTGCATGTTTGGATAGTGGGCTCTTCTTGCATACATTGTACTACAACTCCTAATAGGGTTGGAATCTCCTAATAGGGATTCAAAGTCTCCTAACAGGGACTCTATGTACTAAATGTTGTAATAGACTCCTAACAGGATCCATCATCTAACAATGAATATTTATATTAGTACATCATGTTATGGGCATCATTCTCACTGGGGTTTTCCCTCTGATCAAGGGTTTCCCTAGTCAACATATTTGGTGTAATTGTCTATGTGCACTTTATTATGGTTGTTGTTTACTTTGGTTGAATGGTTACGTTTGTTTAAGAAAGATAAATGTTTTCATTGTCAGATAACTGATTCACGCCCCCCAGTTATCTTGGTGGACTATTGTTTCTAATAGCTTACTGTGGCAAAACATGCAACACCATATTGCATGTTTAAAGCTCTTGAAAATGCATTCATGGTAAATAACATTGGTAGAAAACTTGCCCTTAAAAGACAAATGAATAATATTAGCATGAATAAAAGAGAGCCAATAAATGTCTTCTTCATGAGAATCACATAATTGAGAGATCAATTATCTGCAGTCAATTATGAGATTGACAACCAAGAATTATCTCTAATAGCATTAGGAGGATTACCAAATTCTTGGGAGTCCTTTGTAAAAGGTATAAGTGCAAGATCTAAAATCCTAAAACTAGATCGATTAAGATCTGATTGTCTTCAAGAAGAGTCAAGATTAATGATTAAAGGAAAACATAAAACTTTAGATGAAAATATTCATGTTCTTAGCACCAACTCTCATAAGAAGGGAAGAAGAACACCAAAGGAAAATAAACTTTCATGGAAAATGTTAGTCAAAATAGAAGAAAGATTTGTCCAAAATTCAATGTTTCGGATGTGATCAATATGAACATTATGAACTAAATTGTCCTGATTGATCAAAACTTCAAGCATCATTTGTCAAAATTGATAAATCAATCAAAGGTCGGGATTCTGAGAAATATGCCTTCTACTCAACCTTGTCTAGTCAAATATAAACCAAGTCCAACACTTGGATAATTGATAGTGCATCTTCAAGAAACATCATTGGATATCAAGATAACCTAGAAAGCATGCAAATAGAAGTAGATGAAGAAGTTATAATTGGGGATGATTCTACACATTCTGTAAAAAGAATTGGGACTTGCATCATCAAATTAAAATCTGTAAAATCTATTCAGCTTTTTGGAGTTCTATATGTACTAGGTATTAAAAGGAATTTAATATCTATATCAGCACTCAAAGATGATGGTTATAGAATTACTTTTATGGAAGACAAAGTGCTAGCATGGGCTAAAAATTCAACTATAAATAAGGCTCAAACAATAGGAGTGTGACAAGGACTATTATATGAGCTTTGCACTAAGAAAAATCTTGCACTTGTTCAAGAGAATTCAAATTCAAATGAAATCTAGCATAGAAGATTAGGTCATATCAACTTTTGTGCTCTAACATCTATGGAGAAGTTGGTAATTTGAATGCTCAAATTAAGTCAAATTCATAATGAATCCTGCAAAGGTTGTGCCTTGGGGAAAATGCTAAAAGTTGTTTCCTCATAGTTTGAGCAAAACTAAAGATGTGTTAGAACTAGTGCACTCTGACCTATGTGGACCCATGTCTACACCATCTATAGGAGGGTTCTTGTACTATGTGATATTTGTTGATGATTTTTCAAGGAAGACATGGATATACTTCCTTAAATGCAAAGAATATGAAGAGATTTTTTCTAAATTTAAAGAATTCAAAACTATCATTAGAAACTCTTCAAAAAAGAAAATTGAAGTTCTAAGAACAGATCATGGGAAAGAATACACTTTTGAAATATTTAAAGAATTCTGCAAACTTGTTGGGATTAAGAGGGGGTTACAGTTCCCTACAATGCTCAACAAAATGGAGTTACTGAAAGGAAAAATAGAACTATTGTAGAAGTTGTTAGGGCTATGATATATGATCACAATTTGAGCAAGTCATTTTGGGCTGAAGCATCTAATACAACAGTCTATATTCAGAATAGATGTCCTCACTCACATTTGGACAAAAGAACTCCCGAAGAAGCATTTTCAGGAATGAAACTTGACATTAGCCATTTAAGGATATTTGGATGTCCTTTGTATGTTCATGTACCTAAGGAGAAAAGGACAAAGTTTGAATTTATTGGAAGAAAATAAATTCTTATTAATTTTAGTGAAACAGTAAAAGGGTGCAAAATCTACATACCTGGACAGAAACAAATAGAACTTAGTAGAGATGTCATCTTTGAAGAAGATATTGCTTTCAAAAAAGCCAAAATTTTAGATGAACTAGATATAGATGACTTATCATGTTCCTTAGAAGAGGCTCCTACTCCTGAGATTTAGAGGGAGTACCCTGAAGAGACTTCAAATAAAAATGAGATCCTTCTAGAGACTCAAGAAGAGAGTCTTGATAATAATTCTAAAAGGCCACTTTGGGGAAGGAAAAATATAGAGGAAGGAGATGAATTTGCAGCACCTTTAGGGACATTCAAAGAAAGCAAAAGACCTCAAAAATTAACGTACAATGCATTCATGTGTAAGATTCCAAACTTTAAACTTTCTAATGCTTTAGAAACACCTAAACATCAAGCTTGGAAAGATGCAATGGTGGAAGAGTTTCAATCCATACTAAAAAATGATGTTTGGGCTATAGTTCCTAGACCTAAAGGAATTTTTTTTGTTTCATCCAAATGACTCTTCAAAGTTAAGTATGCTACAGATAGTAGCATTGAAAAACATAAAGCTTGTTTTGTGGCTAGGGGATTCTCCCAAAAGAAAGAAATTGTCTTTGAAGAAACTTTTGCACTAGTTGCTAGGTATACCTCAGTTTGAACTGTAATAGCCATTGGATCAGCTAAAGGTTGGAAAATTCATCAAATGGATGTAAAAACTGCTTTTCTGAATCAAATAATTGAGGAAGAAATATACTTGGAATAACCAGAAGGATTTGTGACTCATGATGCTGCCTCTTATGTATGTAAATTAAAAAGGGCTCTATATGGACTCAAACAGGCTCCTCGAGCCTGGTATGAAAGGATTGATAAATATCTTCTAAGTCTTGGATTCACCAAGAATGATGTTGATCCTGACATTAAAGTAACTAAAGGTGACATGTTGATTCTGATTCTTTATGTTGATGACCTTCTGATTACAGGAGAAGACCATCTCATTAATCAATGTAAGAAATATTTGACTTCTGAATTTCACATGAAGGACTTAGGGATTCTTCATTACTTCCTTGGATTGGAAGTTCGTCAGAAGTCTGAGAATATCTTCCTACATCAAAAGAAGTATATTGTCGATATTTTGAAAAGATTTGAAATGTGGAACTATCAACCTATGTCAACACTTATGGAAACCAACTTACACAAGCTAAAGAAAGCAAATGCTGAATCCAGACTAGTTGATCCCACTTTATACAAACATATAATTGGATCTTTGATGTATCTTGTGAATACTTGACTTGATATTTGCTATGCTGTGAATACATTAAGTCAGTTAATGTGTGAACCTCGTGAAATATATCTTGTTGCTTTGAAGCATATATTAAGGTACCTTCAAGGCACTATTTGGTATGAACTTATATATGAGAATTCCAACTTGGTGTTACATAGATATACTGATTCTGATTGGGCTGGAAGTGTAAAAGACTGGAAGATCACATTAGAATGTTGTTTCAGCTTAGGATCGTCTATGATCTCATGGATCTGCAAGAAGCAAACTTCAGTTGTTCAGAGTTCTACTGAGGCAGAATATATTGTAGCAGCTATGGGAGCTAGAGAAGTAGCATGGCTTCGAAAATTGCTTTCTCATGTATTCTGTGAGCCTCTGAAACCTATCACTATTCACTGTGATAACCAAAGTTGTATCAAGTTATTCGTGAATCTGGTATTTCATGATAGATCCAAGCATATAGAAATTCCTTACCACTATGTAAGAGACATGGTGGAAAGAAGAGCTATTTAGTTCGAATATATTAATACAGGTGATCAAACAATTGACATTCTCACCAAGGCTCTTCCTAAAGTGAAGGTTGATCATTTCAGAAAGAAACTTGGTATGATTGAAATGTAAGTTTATGAGATTGAGTCTCAACTTTATAAATTTGTATTATTTTTATTAAAGATGTTAAAGTGTAAACTCTTTTGTCATATGTGTGACTCTATGACTTATGGGCTTACCCTATGTACATTATTAAAAGGTGACAAGTTTTTATAATGAAATGTTGACTCTAATCTAGCCGATAGGCTATTTGTGGGAACTTTGTTCTCGGAAATTAAAATTTTGACAGAAAAGTTGTCAGTTGGCCAAAAAATTTGTCAGTTTGACTGGAAAATTGTAAATTCTTTATGTTAATTATTTACCAGCCAATTTTTATCTCACTCCACTTATAACTCTTGTTTTGATATTTATTAGTTGTTATCTCCACTTTTAACTATTGTTTTTTCGTTTTCTATTTATTTAAAAAATTAATTACTTCTAATTTCCAATTAGCTCATGTTGTGATCTCTATTTATTTAACTTTTGATTTTTAAAATTGATTTAGATTTTAGTTTTTAAATTATTATTTATATTAGTTTAGTTCTTTAAATATTATGTTTTAGTTTCTATGAGACGTTATCTTTTCATATTTCTCTTATTAATTTTTCATAATAGATTTTTTGATGGAATTTTTTTAAATGCTTTTTTATTCATATTTGATAAATAAAATTTAAATAAATAAAATTTATGAAACTATTTGAAAGATTTTAGTAAATATTATGTTATTTAAATTGAAAATTATTAATAATCTAATTTGTTCACATAAGATTATATTTTAAATCTTCACTTTTAACTATTATTTTTCTTTTCCTATTTATTTAAAAAATAATTACTTGTGATCTTCACATTAGCTCATGTTGTATATGTATTTATTTAACTTTTGATTTTTAAAATTTATTTAGGTTTTATTTTTAAAATTATTTAAAATTATTTTTTATATTGGTTTAGATTTTTTTAACATAATAATTTTTAGTTTCTATAATTTATTTAGTCAAATATAATATTTGTTAGAGATGTCATTATTTTTTCATATTATTATTATTTATTTCTCTTATTAATATTTTATAATAGATTTTTTGATGAGGTTTTTTAAATTTTTTTTTTTTTCATATTTGATAAATTGAATTTAAATAAATAATATTTATTAATATATTTAAAATATGTTAGTAAATATTATTTTATTTAAATTTAAAATAATTAATAATCTAATTCACATAAGATTGTATCTTTAAAAATAATTATATTATCGAGCACATATCGGCTTATCGTTGCAAGCACAAAAGCGTGCAACTGCTAGTATTATAAGGTGACAACTTTATAATTATTAGATTACTATCATAATGAATATCATGTGACTTGATATTCATGGCCAAGTCATGATAGTTAAAAGAACATGTTGATAGATATCATGTGACGTGATATCTGTAGAAAATCAGTATGTTCATTTTTATCATGGTGGATATTATGTGACATAATATCTATGGATATACCATGATCTCTTATGCTAGATATCACGAGACTTGATATATGTGTACACACCATAATTGGAAAGAGTATCCCCAGACTTGATTTTCTTAAGTATATCACTATCTAGGTGATATCACTTTTCAAATAAGAACTTATATATATGCACTTTGTCTTCCCTAGCTAAGAGGGAGTGTTAAAACATCTAGCTTCGGTCTGACTATGACTCTGATAAGATCTATAAATACACATGTATATATGTATACTAGTATGATTCACTATTCTATCTCCTACAAAGAAGTCCAGATTAAAAATACATCATGAAAATGAGTAAGAATGGGTTCAAATGAAAGCTGATTCACTATTCTATCTCCTACAAAGAAGTCCAGATTAAAAATACATCATATATGATAACACATCACTGCAACAGTCAGAGAATGGCAAAAACGTGTTGCAGTCCAGTTTTCATTACAAAATTTGCTCTCCAACCCCGGCTAACTCTGCATTTGACTTGTCAAGGTCCTTTTACATGACACTGTACCTTGACACGTGATCTTATTGCACCAATCGGACAATCAAATGCCTCTATCCCCTAAGACAACTTTACTACATCTGACAACATGATGACAACTTTGCCACATAATAACACCTTTTGTCATATTGAAACCCTTGAACAACATGACTTACTTTGAATTCAAAACATCACAATATGGTCCTAAGACCTTATTTTAAACCTTAATATGGAAGAAGACTTGAAAGATTCACAATTTCCTCATGGAGGTAGGAAGGACATTGGGTGCCTCTGCACCAGTTACCAAGTTGAAAATAAAATGTTCTTGAATTGCATTATTTATTGGTGCCTTACAATGACACCAAACCATTCAGGAGGCTTGAAATTCCCAGATCTGATGTTGTCATTCTCTTCCTCCTCAATCTTTCTGCAATGATGAATGCCAGTTCTAGTGACTGTGAAGCATTTAACCTGGGATCACAGTGTGTATGGTATCTAGAATGTAGATCATCTAATGTTACAACCCTTGATCCTCCAATGCACTCGGTAACATTCTGTCCGGTCATTTCTAAGTGAACACCACCAGGGTGGCTACCTTCTTCATCATGTACATCAAAGAATGCCTTGACTTCAGCCTGTCAAAATTCATTTACAAAATTATGAGTAAAGCCACTTTTCAGCTTTATATGGTAGTCCCTTGCTTATGCAACCCTTGAACAAAAAAATAAAATGAGATGCATCTTAAAATGCAAAAACCAAGAATTGAATTAAACTTCTTACTCGAATTGCATCAAATGGCCTTGTTTTCAATCCAGAGGGTGCCTTGATTGTGTTCCCGTGCATGGGATCACTAACCCATGTTACTATTAGACCAGCCTGGCGAACTGCCCTAATCAAATGAGGCAGTTTTACTCTCAATTTTTCAGCCCCCATTCTCACAATTATGGTCAATCTGCCAGGTTTGTTGTTTGGATTCAAGATCTCGCATACTTTAACCAACTCTGCTGGGTCCATTTTATCACTAGCCTGTCAAGAAGAATATATCAGATTTATAATATGACCCAAGGTATAAAGACATCCTAGCTTGACAACCATTTTCATAGAAATCACTTTATAAACATTAAGCATAAATAATACAAGACTATCAAATGCACATATCCTTGACTATCAAATGCACATAATTTTTGATACTCTGCTGAGTCTGTATGCCAAACACAAAAGTTTAAAGTCAAGATGTATAAGGAATGCACTTTAAGAAGCAAAATTGTGATTAAGCTCATTAAAAATGTATATAAATTCTTCAAAAAGAGCTATTCATAAAACAAGACAAACATTTAAGTGAGATTCCTGGTCAGTGTGGTAGAAAACTTCATAAAACCTAAATTCTATCTACCACTTGATTAGCAGAAATTAGAATGTCAGACTGCAAGAATGTGGATACTTTTTAGATGGACAGCACACTAAGTACAGCTTCACATAAACATCATATAGTCTCTGTGCCAAACATCTAGCAAACGTTCACCCATTAGAGGCTATGCGAATCATGATGATTTAAGAGTAACCAGGGAATTAATTATATCACCATCTTAAAGAGTTTATATTAGCATTGAAAATTTGGATTCATTTAAAAAATTGAAGTATGGTACCAATATGAATATATATAAGAAAAATTGAGTTCTTTCATTATCAAGTAAACAAGAGAAACACTTGAGTTTTGGCAACTCCTCTATATATTATATATATTATTATATTAAAAAAATCACCATTTATCTGAGAATCAAGACAAATGTGGCAAATAATTAGAAATAGGTGTTAGGTGTCTCTGATAGCAGCAGTATTGAAAACAGGGAAACCTAGGATCAAGAAATGACAGAAATTTAAGGGAAATTTCCACAGCAAATGAGCTAATAGCAGGAAAAGACAGAATAGTCAACTCTAAAGGTTAGAAAAAAATTACATTGGAACATCGAAATTTCCACTTGCCCAAGCTTTATTTTCAAAAGTTTACATGTTGGATGAATAGTACCCAATCTCCTAAGAACCATTACAAGGATTCACTCATTTAGAATTTAAATAGTAAAGGTGGTAGAATGTGACAAAGGTATAAATACCTTCAAACCAAGAGGATTGGCAACCCCTCTAAGGAACTCAAGATGAGCTCCATCAAGTTGCCGAGTTCGCTCTCCTATCCACAGCATATGAGCGGAACAATCATACCAAAGCCCAGAAGTTGAATCCTCTCTTGTCATAGATTGCTCAAATGGTAGAAGCAAGCACTCATGTGATGTCCAGAACTCCGTGGTGTTCATGATTGGATGGTCAACTGTGAGCCCACAGGATGACATGAATCCGAGGGCTTCATCTACCCGATGAGCAAGTTCAAAATATCTGACAGAAAATTTTAAACTCCCAAAATTAATAATTTAATAATAAATATGAAATTCTATCATAGAAAATCTGCGAGGCTTGACCATAATCTTACCTTTCACCTTGCTCATTGTGTGATGTAAAGTCCAAATTCCACTGAGTAACTCGCTGCATTGCTGCATAGCCTCCTGTTGCAAAGGCCCGAAGAAGGTTAAGAGTTGCAGCTGCCTGGCAATATGCACGAACCATCCTCTCAGGATCAGGTTGACGAGATTCCAAATCAGACCCATCACCATTCACAATGTCTCCACGATAGCTTGGGACTTTGACATCATTGACCACTTCAAAATCCTCAGACCGCGGCTTTGCAAACTGCCCAGCCATGCGTCCCACCTGTAGTGGCAATCAAAATCAATGAATGGATTAAGCAAATTGCAGCAGCCATCACTCAAACAAATAACAATCATAATTATTGCAAAGGCTAAAGACCACAGAAAAAAGTGTGCAACCAAATGACAATTAAAATAAATTTATAGGGTAACGAAATTGCAGCAATAATCAGTCTTACAGAAACATGGCCAAGTTATAATGAAAATCAATACAGATGCCACAAAAATTGCAGCAGCCAGTACATACTGAGAAGACAATCAAGAAAATTTAAAAGTCAACATAGATTAAGATGAGAAGCAAGATTATTGCATATGCAGAAGTCATTGCAGTAACTGTAAAACAGCCACATGACATTCTGAATTAACGCATGGACTAAAGGTTTTGCATTGACATGTATATAGCCAAATGACAACTAAAGTTGGCTGCTTAGGCTAAAGAAATTGTGATGATCAGCTGACTGAAAAATTACGATCAAAATTGAATCATAGGTTACAAAGATTGAAGTGATCAACAAACACCTAGATGAAAGTCAAGAGCAATGCATCATTCCTGGAAAATTATTAATATTAATGCATAAATTAAATTAATTGCACCCATCCACACACAATCAAATGACTGAAAAAAGGGAAAGCCTAAGACATTTAAGCCATCCATACATTCAGACGACAAGTCACAAGACAATTTGAATTAATGCATGCACATGCAAACAACTAAGACTGATCGGCACACAGTTATGAAGTCAAAGAGAATGGCATCAGATTCATCATTCCACAGAGTTGAAATCAGTCATCTTCCATTCCAATTGAAGAAGGACAAGTGCAAGTTTTGGCTGAATTTTGAACAATAGATACCCCTAAAAAACCTTCTTGAGGAATTTGGTACACGATACAGTTGACTTTGGTAAACAGATTAACCACACCATGGCAGAATCTCCTCAAACACGGCATGAAATAATGGGATAATGCCAATGGGGATCCTGATTTGCTTCTGTAAGATAGATATCCCCCAATTCTGGCACGTGCATTGAAATTTCACTTTATTGTCATGGAATAAATACCCTCACACCTGGAATGCAATAAAAGATCCCCCAAATTTGGTATTTCAATTAAGGTGTTAAGGTGGGTGGAAGTCTGCGTTAATTTTTGTAGAACAGACACACTTGAAACTATAGTAGCCATGTTCATAATAAAAACAAAATGTGAGAGGCTCAAAATCTTCGAAATACAGAAATACATGCTAGAAAAGGTAAAACCAAAATAAGGAGCAAAGAAAAGGAAGAAAACATTTGAAAGAATGTACAGTTTTCTTATTATTTAAACTTTGGACAAAAATATAAAATTGAAGCAATCAAGATTAGAAAGGAAGTGTTTTTGTTGTTACAGCCAATGAAAAGAAATTGTGTTATTCCACTTCCCCCAAAAAAATGATGTCTCTATTGTTTTAACTTTTGACAATAAAATAAGTCAGAGACATAAGATTTTCACAGCTCATAATGAAATTAAAAACTATTTTGCTTGTGGATTCAACTGTATAGTATTTCTTTCCATCAACATTTTAGATCTCACTCCATGATCCATCATTTGCTCTCCATAGCTCTCTGGTCCTCGTGATGTTTCTATTGTTATGAAAGTAAAAGAAGTCAAAGGCATAAGTTTTCTGCAATTCATAATGACATTAAAATGTATTCTGTCTGTAGATTCACTAGGTAGTATTAATTTCCATCAATGTTTCAAATTACACTTTATGAATCCATCCTTTGCTCTCCACAGCCCTCTCATCGTGATGATGGATCATAGACTGAAAAGTTGAGACAAATAGTATGCAGTTGAATCCAAAAACACAATACATTTTAACATAAAAAGTGCTTTTATTGTCAACTCAATTGTTCTTTGCAATCATATTTAAGGCCTAGAAAGCTTAGGTAAATAGAAACTTTATTGTGCAGTGCCAAGCTAGAGAGAATATGTTGTAATAAACTTCAAAATTTGAAAAAAAATTGAAATTTTTTTTTTAAACTTAAAAAATACCTTGATTACAGGCACTTGGCCTCCAAACATGAGTACAACAGACATCTGCAAGAGCACCCTGAATGTATCCCTAATGTTGTTTGCATTGAACTCTTTGAAGCTTTCTGCACAGTCTCCTCCCTGCAGGAGAAAAGCCTTTCCCAGAGCAGCATCTCCTAGTCTCTCCTCCAATTTCCTGGCTTCCCCTGCAAAAACAAGTGGAGGAAATGTCTCCAAGAGTTTTGCGGTGGACTCAAGCTCTGCAAGATCGGGGTACTTGGGCAGTTGAAGAGCCTTCTTCGATTTCCAGCTATCAGGTGCCCACCCTGTAGATTTCACAGAAGACTCCGAACCTTTAATTTTACTGCCCGATGCCTGTGCGATGACCTTCTTGTTCTTCTCAGTCCCATGTATTGCAGAGCTGCTTGTTTGAATGAAAGGGCCACTTTGAAGTTTCCTTAGTCCGGAGGGCCCGGTCATATGTGGAACAACTGCAAGTGCCATTTCGATATTGATCTGAGAAGGCTCAGTATTCAAATTGCAAACGAATTTTATGAGAACGCCCAAGATCAAAGCTCTGCCGTAGAAAACCTAACAGGTTACTCACTGAAAATCCTCAAACTAGTGAACAAACCTAACATAACCTAGTTCTGGTCAATAACTATTAATTAGGGCTCTCCTAAGCTACTAGCAATCACCGAGTTCAGTGTTTATGCAAGCTGGGCTAAACTCAAAATCCTAAGCAAACGATTACTGGAAATGGCAATATATAGACCGGGGTTTTATAAAAGAAAATGGGAAATGAAGCCTGAAGAAAAAAACTCGCAATTTGGGTATTTAAAAACACTGTAAGGAAGCAATCATACCGAAAAAGAATCTCAAAAACAGAAGAATCTAAGATTCTCTGCTACTCTGCACGTGCTTCACAAACGTGCTGTTCGTGGGGTTGAAAGCAATTGAAGTGTGCATTTTTGCAGCGTATGGGCCCCCGCTAGTGGCTAAAAATTAAGGGAAGAGATACGCATGTGGCCGTATCTGATAACTAATTGAAATTCAGAATATGAAATGAGCTTGAACTTAACTAATTCGATAAGTCCGGACAAATGTGTATCACAAGCTGGATGGGCGGGCCCCTGCAATGACGAGTTGTTTCAAATATTTGATGAATATTAGTTCTTTTGTGGGAAGCTTCACATGGTAGGATCGGGTAACTTAGATCTTATGCTTTCTTTGTATGAGGCTTCACGTGGTAGGATCGGGAAGCTTAGATATTATGCTTGATTCACTTGGTTCATCTCCCTTCGTATTTATGTTAATGTCAATAATATTTGTCATTTAGTTCTTGTCCAATTTTTTTTAAGTTTTCATTTGTTCTAGCGAGGATTTTTTAATGAAAGAAAATTATTTTAATTATTTGATTTCAAAGCACAAATCTTAGGTTGACACTTATTTTATTAAGAGTTGATAATGTAGTAGTATACTTTCTAGGGAATTCATTTTAGACATGATTTCAACTTCTCTTCTTATGATGTGAGATCTTTAACAAGAGTTGTTGTATATATGTTTGTAAGAATTTTTCAATCTTGCTCTAGATTAATAGTCTATTGACTAGTTTCATGTGGGCAAAATATTTTTTTGACTATATTGAATATTTGAAGAGAGACATTCTTAAATTTTATGGAAATATATATAAATTATGACTTGTATCAAAAGGAGGTTCAATGTTATGTGTTAAATGTCCTAAGGGGGGGTACAAATCAAAGAATAAAATAATAGATATTATTTATTTCATTGATTACATTATATTAATAATAATATCTACAAATAAGGATTTATGTATTGATCTTGGTATATACTTGTATATGCTTTTAGATAGAATATAATAAATTAATTATCTTTCATGCTAAAATATTTTCCCTCTCTAAAAATTAAAAAAATCATATTAGTGATGATAATTATTTTTATATTCCATTGTAGACATAAATTAACAAATAAAATTGATTTATGTTAGTCTCATAAATTTTCTAACTAATGTGATACAAAAGAAAGTGCTCTCTAATGCCAATTTTTATTTCTCAAAGGCCCATATAGAAGAATGAGTCTCATGTATTTTTCTTGTACTCTTTTCAATAGTGTAAATAAAATTGAACTCTAAATTATGTTGAGAATGTGATTAATGTGAAAGTGTGTGTGTGTGTGTGCACGCGCACGCGTAGGGCACCTATAAAGACCCGTACCGATAGGCCACTAAACAAACCCTAAATTTAATACACTGCTAAAATATATTGCTGAAATAAAAGAAATAATAGTGCCAATGTATTCATTCAATGGAAACCAAATGTTTTTACAAATGATATGGCAAATTTCAGCACCAAAACATTTTGACATAGCACATTACAGAGAAACCCTAACTAGCTGTATACAATTGAGAACTTGTTGCAACTACAGATTGAAATGAAGAACCTGGATTGATCAAATACTGGAGACTGACTGCTGAAGATGATATGGTGAAAGTGCAACTCCAACTAAAACTCCAAATCAACAATTAAGCACAAATAAAAGGACTGAAATATCCTTCCCACAGCTGCAATAATTCAGGTGATCTCTCACACCCTCAAAATTGCGTACCAATTGAGAGTTTTCGTTCTCAATGGCCAATTGTGACTATTTGCAAAAACCCTAGGCTCCACAACGCACATAAGCAAAAATCAATACTAAATCTCGATGATAGGCAATGAGCCCTCAATGCCTATTTATTCTTATTTTCTTGATAGGTCGGCCTCCCTTTTTAATTTTTTTCTCCGCTACTTCCAGCAACCTCTAGAAGCTTTTTTTAAAATTTAATTTATAAAGTTACCTTGTAATGTATATTTTTTAATTGTTAACTTTAAAATTAATTCCTCCAAAAAAATGGGACATTACAGGTCCGCCCCTCCTAATAATTGCTTGGCCTCAAGCAATCTTAATGCTGGATGTTGCAAAATCACTTCTCCCTCCCAAGTAGCATCTTCAATAGGTAAATCTTTCCACTTAACTAGATACTCTCTAATTACTCTCCTGCGAAGCTGCTTCTCTCTACTATCCAGAATGAATTTTGGCACTAAGATCAATTTCCCCTCATCATCCAAGGGAGGTAATACTGCAGAAGGCATCACATTCTGACCCAACGCCTTTTTGAGACGTGATACAAGAAACACATTGTGCACTCGACTATCTGTGGGAAGCTCCAACTCATAAGCCACCTCACCAACTCATTTGATGATCTTGAATGGTCCATAATAGCATGGCTTGAGTTTCTCTGTACCACTCTTCTTGAGAGTGGACTGCTTATATGGTTGCAACATGAGGTAAACCATATCATTTACCTCAAAACTACGCTCAGTCCTCTTCTTGTCTGCATACTGTTTTTGCTGGTTCTGAGCTCTAGCAATGTTGTCTTTGAGAGTAGCAACTATATCCTTACTTTCCTGTAATAGTTCGCCTGCACAGGGTACTCGACTATCTCCCAACAAAAAATCTAAGAAACTAGGTGCCTCATAACCGTAAAGTGCCATGAAGGGTGTCATTTGTATAGTCATATGATATGTAGTATTGTAACAATACTCATAGAGATATATCCATCTGACCCAAGCTCACTGTTGATCTGCCACATAATTCCTCAAATAGCCTTCCACCCATTTGTTTACAATCTCTGTTTGACCATCAGTTTGTGGGTGATAATTGGTACTAGGTGTAAGCTCAGTGCCACACAACCGAAATATCTCCTGCCAAAAGTGACTCATGAAGCGGTTGTCCCTGTCACTCACAATGCTCCGAGGCAAATCGTGTAATCTAAAAATCTCCCTGAAGAAGACCTCTGCCACATGAGTTGTTGAGTATGTAGTAGCGATAGGGAAGAAGTGAGCATATTTTGTCAGCCTATCCACCACCACATAGATACAATCATGCCCTTGGGCCCTAGGCAAGCCCATAATAAAATCCATAGAGATGCACTCCCACTTCTTGTCAGGAATAGGCAGTGGCTGTAGGAGCCTTGTTGGATAAGTGTGCTCTTGTTTGTTCTGCTGAAAAACATGACACTCATGCACATACTGCAAAACATCAGCCTTAAGTCCCTTCCAAGTGAATCGTTCCCATACTAACCTGTAAGTCTTGAAATACCCAGGATGGCCTGCTGTAGATGAATTATGGAATGCTCTAAAAATCAACTGCTTCACTTTCGATCCTGGGACTAAGTAAATCCTGTTCTTGTAAATGATCAAATCATCTATGAGAGTGTATCTGGTGTCGATTGTTGTCCCCTCCACTATAGAAGAGGCCCACGTGTCTTTGGCATATTCTGCTACAATCAAGTGTCGCCAATCCTCTGATATCTGAATCATAGAAGTGAGGTGTAGCCTACGGGATAAAGCATCTGCAACAATATTCTGTGTCCCCTTAACATATGTGATATCAAAATCATATGCCTGTAACTTACTCACCCACTTCTGCTGACGATCATTCAGGTCCCGCTGTCCCAAAAAGTGCTTCAAACTATTATGATCAGTTTTAATACAAAATTTGTTGCCCACAAGATACTGTCTGAATTTGGCCAAGGCATGCATGATGGCCAACATCTCCTTAGCATATATACTGAATGATCTCTTAGCCCCTCTGAGTTTCCTACTCTCATAGGCTATAGGATGCTTGTCCTGCATGAGTACAACACCAACTCCCTCTCCAGAAGCATCACATTGAAGCTCAAATGGCTTTGTGAAATCAGGAAATGCTAATACTGGGCATGTAGTCATTATTTCCTTGAACCGCATAAAACACTCCTGTGCCTCCCGAGTCGACACAAATGCCCCTTTCTTCAGCAAATTTGTCATGGGTGCGGCATGTTGTGAGTAGCCACTAACAAACCTATGATAGAATCCACATAGACCAAGGAACCCTCTTAACTGTGTAAGGTTCTTTGGTAGTGGCCAATCAACAATAGCACAGATCTTTTCAGGATCCATTCGCACTCCTTCTGCACTGATGATGTGTCCAAGATAAAACAATTCTGTCATCCCTAAATTACATTTGGACTCCTTGGCATACAAGGACTCGCTCTGTAAAATGCTTAATACTATCTCCAAGTGCTCTAAATGTTCCTGCCATGTCCTGCTATAGATCAAAATATCATCACAGGACACTAGCACAAATTTCCTCAACTGATGGTGGAAGACCTTGTTCATAGTGGATTGAAAAGTGGCAGGTGCATTAGTCAAACCAAAAGGCATGACTACAAACTTGAAATGCCCATAATGACATCTGAAAGCAGTTTTTTCAATATCCTACTCTCGAACTCTAATCTGGTGATAGCTTGATCTCAAATCAATTTTTGTGAAATAACAAGCCCCATGCAATTCGTCTATCAGCTCATCGATGCGTGGGATGGGATACTTGTTCTTTATAGTTCTCTTATTCAACACCCTATAATCAATACACATTCGTAGAGTTCCATCCTTCTTTTTTACCAAAAAAATAGAAGATGCAAAAGGTGACTTACTTGGTCTGATGTGTCCCATTGCTAGCAACTCGTTGATGGTCCTCTCGATCTCATCTTTGAGTCATTTTGGGTGCCAGTATGGGGTGATCATGATAGGCTTAGCACCTTCCTCCAACTTGATAATGTGCTCAATACCTCTGTCTGGTGGCCTGCCTGGTGGAATCTCACTGAATACCTTCCCATACTTGATTCTCAATTTTTGAATATCTGGATGATATTTAGTCTTATGTTGCTCCCCCTGGGTAGGCATCAAGGCACATATTGCTGCCCACTCTATATTATTATGCTTGGCTAATCTCTCCAACCGCCTAAATAAGATAGTCCTAACATCACCATTATGGATAACCTTCAGCACATGAGTCCTACCATCCACCACAAATCGTATCTCCATATCCTCCAATCTTAGGGTAAACTCCTTCAAAAAATGTAGCCATTGCATCCCAAGTACTATGTCCATGTCACCCATGTTGACCACATGATAGTCTGCCTTAAACTCATAGTTGTTCAGGCGCAAAGGTAGATCTTGCACCATCCTATCACAACGAAGAGTATATCCATCAACTACCCTAACTCTTAGTCCCTCAAACTCCTCAGTAAGGAGTCCACACCTCTCCACAAATCGTGCATCAATGAAATTATGTGTGGCACCTGTATCCAATAGAGTAATAATCTTTTTTCCTACCAAGACTCCTCGAAATCTGAAAGATCCCTCTCTTTGAATACTAGACAGATGTGCCTCCTGTAAATGTATCTTTGGAGCCTCTTTTTTCTCAGCACTATCTACCTCTTGTTCACCCTCTACCTCATCCAGATCCTCATCATGGTGCTCTAAGATGTTTGAATCTGAACCTTCATAATAAGCCCACATCACTCGGTTAGCCTTCCCCTTAGGCTTCATAGGACAATCATGACCAAACTCATAGGGACCTTTGCAAAAGAAGCATAGCTTCTTCCTACACAAGTCATTAAGTGTTTCCTTATCCCAAGGTGTAGCTAGCTTGTCTTTTGAGTCACTAACCTTCTCTTTACCCTTGCTGAATTCCCCTTTGTTATCTCTAAATGATGAAGAACTCTTTGAACTAAACCAGTTTGCTGGAGCTGCAAGTTCCATACTGCGGGCTTTCTTCATGGCTTCCTGTAATGTAGGAGGATCAAAGGCCTTTACCCACTCCTTGAGTGGTTTAGTTAATCCTTCTATGAATAAAATGACTAGCCTCCTTTCTAAAATGTCAGGCACCATCACTGCAAGCTTCTGGAAGTCATTGATAAATTGTTCTAAGCCTCCCGATTGTCTCAACTGGGCTAACTCCCAAAAATAAACTTCAATTTTTTTTTATCAAACCTTTCTATCAATCTATCCACAAACTCTTGATAAGTGGTTACCTGATTGTGTTGCAATGTGATCATGCCATGTGTCCACCAATCATGTGCTACCCCATCTAAGTGTAAAGTGGCATACTTGAGTGCTTCAATTTCTATCATAGTCTTCAGAGATAGGAAAGTATCCACCTTATGAATCCAAGCACGAGCAATCATTTTTCCACTGCCATCAAATGTGGGTAATACCAACTTGTTGGTGACCTGTTGCAACTCACTATGTTTATCTACTTGCTTCTGCCTGGTAGCTCTATAGTTCAAGTACCTGTCAAATGTCCATCCATCCTGTACATATTCTGGTGATGAATCACACTCATTCCTCGCTTGTCAGAGTTCATCTACAATATCTGTTACCATAGCATCAGGTGTGCATGCTGGAGTTTCTTCTCTAAATGTAGGACATGTGAGTCTATCAGCTGTTCCAGACCGTGTCCTATGTTGTGATCTTGCTATGCTTTTGTCATCCTGATCATGATTATTTCTCCTATTTTCCCCAATCAAATGTTGCATCATAACCATCATTGCCTTTGTACTTGCCTCTATTGACTGTAGAAGCCTCTCCTGTTGCTATAAAGTCTCATCATCTCGCACACTTCTGGATGGGCTTGGAGAATGTCTCTCAACCATATTCTTAGTTATGCTCGTTCTTTTGTAAACTAAATTAAATGGTGGCTAGGTAACCCTATCAGGCTGGCAAGAAATCGCTCTGATACCAATGTAAAGACCCGTACTAATAGGCCACTAAACAAACCCTAAATTTAATACATTGCTAAAATATATTGCTGAAATAAAAGAAATAATAGTGCCAATGTATTCATTCAATGAAAACCAAATGTTTTTACAAATGATATGGAAAATTTCAGCACCAAAACATTATGACATAGCACATTATAGAGAAACCCTAACTAACTGTATACAATTGAGAACTTGTTGCAACTACAGATTGAAATGAAGAACCTGGATTGATCAAATACTGGAGACTGACTGCTGAAGATGATATGGTGAAAGTGCAACTCCAACTGAAACTCCAAATCAACAATTAAGCACAAATGAAAGGACTGAAATATCTTTCCCATAGTTGCAATAATTTAGGTGATCTCTCACACCCTCAAAATTGCGTACCAATTGAGAGTTTTCATTCTCAATGGCCAATTGTGACTATTTGCAGAAACCCTAGGCTCCATAACGCACATAAGCAAAAATCAATAATAAATCTCGATGATAGGCAATGAGCCCTCAATGCCTATTTATTCTTATTCCCTTGATAGGTCGGCCTCCCTTTTTAATTTTTTTCTCCACTTCTTCTAGAAACCTCTAGAAGCTTTTATTATTATTTAATTTATAAAGTTACCTTGTAATATATATTTTTTAATTGTTAACTTTATAATTAATTCCTCCAAAAAAATGGGACATTATAGCACCTAGGTGACATCATATGTCATCTCAACAAATGGAATGAGATTCATGATGGAAGACAAGGGGTGATGATCCACCTCATTCAAACATGTTAATTTTTCTTATTAGAATAAATTGATCCTTGTTTGTAAGGTCAAGGAACTTGAGGTGCCATATAAGCCTAGTTGCCTTAGTCTTAAGGATTTTTCTTTTTTATGTTTTTGGTTAATAAATTGACCCTAGAAGTGTTTTGTGAGTAATTACATCTTATTTAGGTCCTAATTGTTGCAAATGACCAAGTGGTTAAGTCCTAGGAAGTGTTAGTGCAAAAATTGCATTTTGCAAGAAAAGTTGCTGACAACTTTTTGACATTTTTTTGCAAAATGTTACAATTGGTCATGTAACTACTCTAACCAATTGGTTATCAGTTGGGAATGATGTATTTGGATTCTAATACCCTCTATGAAGTTAGAGGTGTAAGGGGGTGTACGTTCAACAAGTTTTTGATACATAATACACGAATTTTCTGAGCATTTTATTGTTGTACATAACTGTATGGATTGGGAGACCAAATCCAGTTGCATGATTTGAAAGTGTTCTAAGTCTAGATTACATTGCATTTGATTTCGTTGTGTTTAGTTTAGTCTGAAGAAAGTTAGAGTTTTTCTTTGTAAGTAGGTTTACAAACCCATAAATTGAGGGTCTTAAGCAAGATGTGGCACCAACTTGCATTTCTATAGTTGGTTTTCAATGGCCTTTTGGGATTTTCAAGGTTAGGGCATGTAATTTAATATTCATAATTTATAGATTTTTCTCAGACTATCCAAGGGGTAAATGAGCATGCCCTAGATTGAAATTACTATGTTTTTAGTCACAAAAATGTTGATTTTGTGAATAGGGCTTGGAGTGAAGCTATGAAACTTGGCAAGTGGTCATTCTAGGTGGAAAAGGTTAGGTGAAACCTCCTGCAACAAAAAACTAGTCCTAGGTACCCATCCTTTCTCATTTCCAAGTATTCTAGGATTGATTTGGCCAATTATGCTTGTGAGACTTCTGAAAGTTCAAGGGTGCTGGAGTAGGTTGGAGACTTGGTGCTTTGGGGATTAGTGTAACTTCCAAAATGGTATCCAAAACCCTATTTTTTTTGCCAAGTCTAGTGGAGAAAAACCAAGTTGTTGTCCCAAAACCTTAAAAAGGGCTACAAGAAGAATTAGGCCTATTAAGAGAAATTTTGCAAAGTAGGAGTTATGGAAGTCAAACAGTTGTTGAAGTCTCATCCTTGAATGTTATTGAAAGGTCCTAGGTGTGAGTTTGACACAAGGAATAGGAGGGGGTTCATTTCTTAGTTTTGGTCCATTTTACCATTGTTGATCCCTAGAGTTATTAATAGGGAAAGAAGTCTTGAAAACTTTGAGAGTTGTGTGGAAGGTTGAAATTGTGTTGAAACCTGTTGGGAGGATTCTTTAAGGACTCTAGAAGGTTGAGAAATGTTACCTTAAGTACTGTAGTTGGGGTTCCACCAAGCTTTTGGTGTGAGCACTCTGCATCAAGTGGTATCAGAGCCACTTAGAATCTGATTGGAAGAAGAATATGGAAGAAGGAGAAGACATTCCTTTAAGAATAACCAACATTGAGTTGGAAAAGATTGTAAAAGGACAAATGGCTAAGAGTAGGGTAGTTAGAGAATTGAATAGGGTAATGAAGAAAGAACTTGACAAGTTGAAGGGGCAAGTAAGAAGAGGAGAGCATGAAGAGTTTGAGGAAGAAGAAGAAGAAGAGGAAGACAACTTTCCTAACATGCCTAAAGATCATAGGATCATGGTAACAACCCTCTAGAGGGTAGGAAGAAAAGACAAAGGAGACTTACCCATGTTTGATGGAAAGTTGGAACTAGAAGCATGCATGGAATGGTTAGAAGCTCTTGAGAACCATTTTGAAGCCAAGGAGATACCTGCTAATCAAAGAGTTAAAATGGAAAAATCTAAATTGAAAGGTCCAACCCTAAGCTGGTGGAACTTTCTCCAAAATGAAAGAGTAGATGAAGAGAAGCAACCCATTTCTACATGGAAAAGAATGATGGTAGAAATCATGAAGTAGTTTGTACTTGAGGATTATAAGGTGATGCTCCACTAGAAGCTACATAATCTCAAGCAGAAGGACATTATTGTAAGTACCTACACTTAACAATTTCATACCTTAACTCTTAGGTCTAAATTGTATGAGAATGAGAAACAAAAACTAGTAAGGTACATTAATGAGCTTAAATATAATATCCAAGATGAGTTAACTTTGGTGTCAGTGGAATTAGTCCACAAATGTTACCAACTAACCCTCAAGACTAAGGAAAAGAGAAAGAGGAAAGGTGAACAAAATAATAGAGGAGGAAGACAAAATACTTTTATAGGAAGGGGTAGATTCTTTGGAAGAGGAAACTATCTTAGACAACAAGGAGAGTCTAGTAGCAGAGGCTCCTTTAGGGGAATAAGACCTAGTCCAAGAGGAAGATTTCAAGGTAGAGGAACAAATATGTTCACTAGAAGGTGTTTCTCATGCAACCAAGTTGGACACTAGTCCTTTAGGTGTCTAGAAAAGATAGGTGCAACCAACCAAGGTGAAAGGAGGATTTAGTCGCTTCAAGATGAAGATTGTCAATGTACCACCTTATTCCATACCGCTGCATCTTCCTCAAAGCATGCAGGCCCAGAGCTAGGAGAAAGCTTGATGTTCAATAGGCCGCTTTTGATGCCACTTAACCAAGAACCTCTTCAAAGGAAATCAATTTTCAAGACAACTTGCAAAGTGAAAGGAAAGGTATGTAAGGTCATTATTGATTCAAGTTCCACTAAATAGCTTCTAGTGGAGTGGTGAATAAACTAAGTCTACAAAGAAACCCACACCTTAATCCTTACAAGGTTTCTTGGCTAAGTAAGGAGCAACAGTCCTTAGTAAATGAGTAATGCTATGTTGAATTTCAGATTGGGGAATATAGGGATAAAGTATTATGTGAAATTATGGATATGGATGCTTGTCATCTTCTTCTTGGCAAGCCTTTGCAATATGACAGAAATGCTCAACATGAAGAAACGAAAATTGTATATACCTTGACCAAAGATGGAGAAACCTACACTATGGCACCATTGGTAGGTGAAACTAAGGAGAAGAGTATACCTAATACAATCATGTTAGTAGGCGAGACATAGTTCTTAAAAGGGCTAAAAGAGGAAAAAATGCCATGCTTTTATGTTGTAGTGAAACCTAAGGATAATGCACCTAGAAAGAAGAAGCAAACACAAGAGACATTAAGGAAAGTTGGCCCAAAAGAAGTTGCAGACCTATTGGATTAGTATAAGGGAATAATTGCTGATGAGACCATAGATACCTTACCACCTAAAAGGGAGATAAGTCATTGCATAGATCTCATCCCTGGCTCTACACTACCCAATAAGGTTGCATAAAAATTAACCCCAAAATAGAATCCTAAAGTAGTAAGACAAATATAGGGATTTTTAGAGAAAGGCTTCATAAGAAATAGCATTAGCCCTTGTGTTGTTCTAGTAGTACTAGCTCCTAAGAAAAAAGGTACCTGAAGGCTATGTACGGATTCTAGACCCATGAATGGGATAACTATCAGGTATAGGTTTCCAATGCCTAGAATAGAAGATCTTATGGATTTTTTAGGAAATACAAGATACTACTTCAAGATTGACTTGAAGAATGGCTACCACCAAATCAAAATTAGAGAGGGGGATAAGTGGAGAACTACCTTCAAGACAAACAAATGGCTATTTGAGTGGGTTGCTATGCCTTTTGGATTTTCCAATGCTCCAACCACCTTTATGAGATTGATGAATGAAGTCCTTAAACCTTTCATAAACATTTTTATTGTTGTGTATCTAGATGATATCTTGATTTTTAGCAAGAATAAGAAGGAACATCTAAAACATCTTGACATAGTTTTGAGGAGGCTACATGAGGAGCAGTTGAAGATCAACTTGGAAAAGTGTGTGTTTTTGTAGGAAGAGCTTATGTTCCTTGGTTTTGTCATTTCTAAAGGCAACCTAAAGATGGATCCTTCTAAGGTTGAAGCCATATTGAATTGGTCTACTCCAAAGTCTACTGGCAAGGTAAAAAGTTTCCATGGTCTTGCTAGCTTTTATAGGAAATTTGTAAGAAATTATAGTGGGATAAGTGCACCAATGCTTGATACTATTAAGGGGGAAAGGAAATGTCAGTTTCAATGGACCAAAGATGTAGATTAGTCATTTGAATACTTGAAAACAAAGGTAGCACAACAACCAATCTTGGTTTTACCTGATTTTAACAAGGTTTTTACTATTGAGTGTGATGCAAGTAAGAGAGAAATTGGTGGTGTCTTGATTCAAGATGATAGACATGTGGCCTTTTTCAGTGAAAATCTTAATGAGGAAAAAAAAAAGTAATCTACTTATGATCTAGAACTTGATGCTATGGTCCAATCACTTAGAAAGTGGAGGCACTACTTGTTACCTAAAGACTTTATTTTTTATTCTAGCAATCAATCTTTGAGTTTTCTAAATAGACAAGAGAAGCTAAATCATAGACATGTCAAATGGATGGAATACTTGTAGTCATATACCTTCTCTATCAAGCATAAGAAAGGAGTGGCCAACAAGGTAGTTGATGCCTTGAGTAGGAGGAATCTAGCCATTCAAGAGATCCAGATTGAGAGTGATGGTATTTCTACTTTGAAAGACATGTATCCTGTTGATGAAGACTTTCATGAAGCTTACTAAGTGTGTATGGAGCTAGAGGATAGATACCATACTGATTTTGTAGATTATATCATTCAAGAGGGCCTTTTGTTCAAAGGAAGTCAAGTTTGTATACCTCAGTGTTCTATGAGGGAAAATATAATAAGGGAGAAGCATTGTGGAAGCCTAGCTGGTTACTTTGGTCTTGACAAGACATTGGAATTGGTAAGAAGATTTTACTTTTGGCCTAGAGTGCAATCATAAGTTAGGAGGTTTGTAGAAAATTGTTTGATTTTTCAAAGGGCTAAAGGGACCATTTCTAATCAAGGTTTGTATACTCCATTACCCATACCTACTAAACCTTGGGATTCAGCCAGCATGGAATTTTTTTTGGGTCTTCCAGGGAACAATTTTGGTTATGATAGCATATAAGTAGTCCAGTATAGTAGGCATTTTCTTTAAAGAGGTTGTATGACATCATGGACTTCCTCTTTCTATTGTGTTAGATAGAGACCCAAATTTCTTAGGACACTTTTGGCGAACCTTGAGGAAGAGACTAGGAACAAATATTGTCATGCCATCTGCCTATCATCCCCAATCAGATGGGCAGACTGAGGTTATTAATAGGTCACTAGTTAACCTTCTCAGATGTCTTACTAAAGATTATGGTGCTGCATGGGATACTGTTCTACCTCAGGCAGAGTTCTCCTACAATGATTCCATCAATAGAAGTACAATCCTAGTTCCTTTCAGATTGTGTATGGCTCTCATCCTAGGAGGGTCTTTGAGCTTAGGTCAGTGGAAAATATTGGTTAGAGGAGAGCCCTTGTTGATGACTTTGCAAAGGTCATAAGGGACATTCATCAACAAGTTAAGTAAAGTTTGCAGTAGAGTTCACAAAGTATAAGCAAGCAGGAGATGTAAGGAGATGGGAAGTGAATTTTAATGCAGGAGACATGGTTATGGTCCATCTTAAAAAGGAGAGACTTCCTAAGGGAAAGTACACTAATTTGCACATGAAGAAGATTCCCCTTTCAAATTCTCCAATAATGTGGACCCAATGCATATAAAATTACCTTACCTGTTGACATAGCTCTCTCTCTCTCTCTCTCTCTCTCTCTCTCTCTCTCTCTCTCTCTCTATATATATATATATATATATATATATATATATATATATATATATATATAAACCTTCTAGTATTCCTGATATATGTGCATGTACATGTATACATGTGGGATCCTTGTGTAGGAATGTAAATTAAGGTCTCAAATCTTCATGACATGTCATTAGAAGTCTTAGTAGGTTTAACTATAGTATTGTTAAGATAATTGAACAAACTTACATTATAAATTAGTAAGATACAAAATTGGAAACCAATGTAGTAGCTCAGATATAGAAATGAAAGACATATAAGAATTTGTAGCTACAATCTTAGAAAAAACTATCACATAAAGTTGTTGGCTGCCCCAATCTATGAGTGACCTAGTCAATAAAATATTCTTAACTTTGGGTTAGGAGTCTCTATAGATGTCTCTTTGGAAAATAGTAAAAAAGTGTTGAACATTGTTGAAGGGTTCCCAAGTCTATTAGGTATTCCTTCATCTTTGAAGTTTGAAATGACATGTTAAAGTTTTTAATACACATATGTGGTTTTCTTTGGGATCATATTTGAATCTACACAAATAAAAATGAGGAAAAATATTTTGTTGTGTAAGGGCTTAGCTTATTGAAACCTTGTGTTGGTGTTCTCACATCTATAAAAACTATGATTGATGAAAATAGAGGTTATTATCATGGAGGACAAAGATTAAAAGATCAATAATGATAAATAGTAATCTCGAGATAGAAGTATTGATGATTAGTAATAATGATAAAGGTTAAATGATCAATCATGATATTCTTCTAGTGTTACCAAGATTCCTCCTTAAGGGAGATCTAATGATTAGTAAAAGGGGAAGTGCCAAACCTTGATATTCTCAATATGGAAGTCTCTTGTTTCCCCAAAACCTTGAATATAATAGATAAGCACATGAAATCATCATATCTACTACATAAAATTAAGTGTTATGAAATAAAAAATTGGGGAATAAAATTCACCTTAAGGGCCAAGAGGATGAGATAGATAAAATCTAAAAATGGGTTTGTCAAACAATGTCAGAAACTAGAGGGTAAAAGCACAAACTTGTGTCACCTTTTATAAAGAAAAAGGATCTCAAAATAAAAATTGTTCAAATTTAACAACATAAAAGTGGCATTTTAATTTAGAATTTGAAGATGATGTAAACTGATGAAAAGTGTAAAATTGGATGAAGTTTATGTCTATAATTTTTCAAAAAAAAATTGAGAAAGATTTTTTGCATTAATTTTTTTTTAAAGTCTATTTTTTTAAAATGCCAAAAATATGGAGTTTCATTACTACCAAATAAATATATGCAAATGATCATATTTTGCTTTGATTTTTGTAATATGTTATAGTTATTTTTTTGATCGATAATCGATCGAAGCCTAGATTCATTATTGTTATTTGTTGTAATTATTTATTTTATGTTAAGTGAATTCAAACCCAAGATCTCCCACATGAGAGACTCACAAATTACCTTTGTGTTGTATGCTTGTAATATTTTATAGTTGACATATATATCTAGCGAACAAAAAAATAAATTTTGATTTTTGAAGTATATTGTTTAGGTTATTAGTGTTTAAAGTCAAACTTATTAGAAATTGATAGTTTTTTTTCCTGCCAAACTTTTCTTATCAAATCTACATATTTTTGAAATGAAGTTACATATTCTTGAAGATGACTCTCTCCTCTAGAGGTAGATATAAAGTTTTAATTTTTTGAACACAATTTACTATTTTTTTTTTCCTTTTTTTAAGTGGCATCTTCTTGAATCTTAAAATACCTACTTGTAATATTTTAAAAGTATAACATATTATACTATAATCTTTATATGACCATAATCTTGACTCCAAGATCTACAAAAGGGTGTTTTTAATTTTTGAAGAAACTTCACTTTTTATGGAGAAATTATCCTTAGAAATGAGAAGTTAAAAAAAAGTCTATTTTTTACTTGTGTGGTTGCCACATAGATAGTTTCAGCCAAAACCCTTTCGACCAAAACCTAAGGTGACTTTTTATACCCACTTATGTGACCTTATATAAGAGAACCACTTTTCTTCATTAATTTTTGAATAACTATTTTGGTCGAAAGTGTTACGACTGAAATTGTTTCGACCATAGCCATTTTTCCACCTTTGTGCCATGTCAATGACACTTGGCACCACATGGGTTTGACTCTAATACTTTACGTTGTAACAATTTCGATCATAGCCCTGTCAGATATCTTCAAGGGTGACACAATTTTGTGCTTTTACCCTCGAACAAAGTTGGATCTAGGACCCCAAAAATGTAGATTTGTTGATCCTAGGACTCTAGAGGCCTCTAGTAAAGGATGAAATGGAGAGTATAGGTCAAATAGGGGTTAAGGAAAACCTAGGTTGATGTCAAGGTCAACCTCAACCTTATTTATACAAAAACCTAAACTTTAAAAGTATGATAGAAACCTAAAACCCTAGTTTTGAAATTTGAATTTACTACTACAAAATTCTATAGATTTTCTCCTATACACATGAAAATTGGGTTAATTTAATTAATTTATTTTTGGGAGAGAGGGGCTCTTGTCTTGTTCAAGCCCTTATTTAGGAAGAAATCAACTTGAAATGAGAAAAATGTAAAAGCAACATAAATGTAAACATTTCACCTCACTTGTCAAATCTCTCTAGATGGATCTAAATTCATTATCCAAAAAGATATACAAATTCTTGTATGTAGATGAATGATGTAAAATTAAAATGTATGATGTCTCCAAAAATTTAGTAAATATCAAAGTTACAATTCATAGATCTATGGATGTAAGTATGCTCTTGAATGCTTAAAGGATGAATACTTGAAAGATACATGTTTGCGCAATGTTGATGAATGTGGATCTCCTTCCTTGATGGTTAACTCCACCATCTCCGTCAACAAAAAAACTAGATCTTGAGAAGGAAATGCATGATAGATGACATGAAATGAGGACCTTCAATGAATCCTTTATTTCTTGACATGAACTCCTAAAAAATACAGCTTCAAAATTTTCTTGTACATGATGTATTGAATGGAAGTATCAATATTTCTCTTAAGTTGATGGCATGAATATACTTTGTGCATATAAATAATGGATCAATAGCTTGCATATATAATGGATTGCTTACCTATGTAATAAATGATTAGATAAAGAGAAAAGGCCTCCTTTTATAAGAATTCAAGATCAAGATTAAAAGGGGCAATAGTACTGATCATGAAGGAAAAAAATCCCCAAAATATGTCCAAGATCTCATAGAAAGATCCCCATGTTGAGGTTGACCTCATCATCAACCCAAGGGACCTCCTATATCGAGATGCTCTCTAGGATTAAAATTTATCTAGAATGTCTTGGAAAGTTGAGAGCGGGGGTGAATCAATTGTATATATATGTTTTTTTATCAATTGCATAGATTGAGATCCAATAAACTATATATTTAACCATTCAACCAAATCATATGTGTTGGAATTATTTAGAATAAATGAGGGGGGGCGGGGGTGAATCAGTTATCCAAGGTATAGATGTATAAATAAAACTTTTTATAGCTTAGTGAACCCATAAAACATTTATACTCATGCATGCATCCATAAGATTATGCAATCACCTAAAACTTGTAGGTTACTATCAAATCAACTTGCAAAAATGTAAACATGAAACATAACATAATCATCAACACAATTGACACAATGATTTACGTGGAAACCCAATTTGGGAAAAACCAGCAGTAACATGCTACTCTTTTCACTCTTCTCAAGTGATGCCCTGTGAAAGGCCAACCCTATTAAAGGTTACAATACACACTGTTAAATGTGACCCTGTTAAAGGATTTCAATCACCCTGTTAAGAGTAAGCCTTATTAGAGGACTTTAGACCATTTACTTGGAATGTCACCCAATTAAAGGATTTACAGATGACTGTTAGGTCAAACTTAATCCAAAGGATTTACCTTAGACTGATACAATTGTCAGAGAGTAACAATAAGGCTTTGATTTGATACAAGTTACAACTTCTCTTGCAGATTATAGATCTTTGTTCAATCCTCAATTTTGCTTGGCCTTTATACTATGCAACTTTGATAGCTTGTTCACCCTTCAAGTATTTATCTCCTTAAGCCTTCTTGCTTAACATGCTATTGCAGACTCTTCTCTTAGGTCACCTGATGAAGCAAAAACCTTGATTCCTTGTCTTCCTTAGGTTCTCACACATGGAAACCTTGCTTCATGACCAACCATTCCTATGAATAGGAAATTAAGATCTTTTGATGCTCATTCTCCATCATCTAAATTAGGGTTTGGATGGATTAGGTAGGATACAATGTATCTACCCCATATTCCATATCTCTTCTAGAAAATTCTCCTAGAATCCTCTTTGAATTTTCCTAAAAATAGTTTACCTTGAAGTATATGCCACCAATTCATCAACCTTATATTCCACCTAGTTCACATAATCCAAGAAAACAAACTTGTCAGCTTAGATTCATCGAATCCATGATCTTTTAAATAATGCAGCAGCTCGACATTGTCAACCTTCTGATGCTTAGCACATACTGTGTTACTCGACATCCTCTATAAGATCACTCAACATCAACTAAAGTTTAATGGTGCTCGACATCAACTAAAATTTACTTGGCATCCATTGTTCTTCTCGATATCCACTAAATTTTTCTTTTACTTGGCTCCAACCAACTTTTTGCTCAGCTTACACTAACTTTGCTCGACACCTACTATCCACTCAATCAAGCTTAGTAGACAAAATTTGTATAACTTGTTCTTCTAATCCTTCTTAGTGTAACTAGCCTTTATAACCTCAAGTAGATTATCAATGCATCATGTCAACACTGTCTTAACTGATTCTTTTTCTTCATTACATAATCATAACTCAACCTTTCCTCTAGGTGCTATTGTTACACCTTTTGATCAACTCCTCTTCATCAATCAAATAAGCGATAGTACTTAAATCTTATAAGCAGTTGTCTTACTAGAAAATAGTAGGTTTGACATCAGTGACAAAACAATGATTGAAACATATAGTCTTCTTCAACAAACTCTCTCTTTCAATCTAGTTTCAACAATCTCCCTCAATAATGATCTACTTAATTAGATCTCAACAATCTTCCTCTTTTGATGGAAAACCAAACTAATCAACCAAATCAATCAAATGATGAACATCTTGTTCAACCAAACTGATTAGGTTACAAAAGTAAGAAAATACCGAAAATAAAACTTGTATTAAAATTTCTCCCTCTATCAGCAACTTCCATCTTTTGAATAGGTTACAAAACTCTTTTTTATAACTCCCTCTAAGTTTCTTCTTGTATCTCTTTCTTACTAGGTAGATTTGGATTTCTCCCTCTTTCTTATATTCTTCGAGCTATCTCCCTCATCATACTTGTGTTTCAACAATATCATCTCCCTCTGATGATGATCAGTTTAATACTCTTTCTCCCTCAGTAATTATACATACTAGCTTGATCAATAGAATATCTCCCTCTTTGACAATAATGCCAAAGACATATTCCAAAACTTGTCATCTTAAACATGTAGATATAGGCTTTTTCAGTTTCTTCAATTTCTCCCTCTATTACCTTGCTTTTGACTGATTTGAAGTTTCAACTCTTTAATTACTTTAGGTAGCTCGTAAAGTAAGATCCTCTGCATTAATTTGTAACATATTGCAATCAATTTGTTTGAAGCAAGGTACTGCTTCTGTTACTTAGATGGCCTTTGATAGGGGTATCATCCCTAGTTTACCTCTTAGATACTCATGAGAATCCTTAGGTAATGCTTTTGTGAAGATATCAGTAATTTTCTCCTTTGTGTTAACATATTCCATCTTCACCTCTTTATCTTTAATGATTTTCCTCAAGTAATGATACTTGATTGAAATGTTCTTAGTCTTTGTGTGCATCATTGGATTCTTTGATATATTGATAGCACTTGTATTATCACAATAAAGTGTCACTAGTTCTGTGATCTTTTCCTTCATTCCTTTGAGTAGCTATTTGATCCATACAATGTTTGTACAATTTACAACAACAGCAATATATTTAGCTTTAGCAATAGATTGTGAGGTGCAATTTTGTTTCTTGCTAGTCCATGTAACTAGCCTCTTGCCTAAGAAAAATACTCCTCCATTAGTGCTCTTTCTGTCATCAATGTTTCCAGCCCAATTAGCATCAGTATAGGCTCTCAATTCAAAATTTTCATTTTTCTTATAGTATAGACCAAACTCTTTTGTTCCTTTTAGATATCTCATTATTCTCTTCATAGCCATTAAATGATTCTCCCTAAGATTAGTAGAGAACCTTGCAACTATCCCTACAGATAATGCAATGTCAGGTTTGCTATGTACTACATATTGCAATTTGCCAATCATAGACCTGTATGATGTTTGGTTCACCTCAACAGAATCATCATTCTTTGACAACTTATGTCCTGTTGCCATAGGTGTACTTACTAGTTTGGAATCCTCCAATTCAAAAAATTTCAATATTTCCTTGACATAATTTGATTGAGTGATGTATATACCATATTTCATCTGATATACTTGCAAACCCACAAAGAATTTGATCTCTCCAAACATAGACATCTCAAATTCTTGCTTCATTTGATTTGCAAAATCCTTACATAAAGCATCTTGACCTCCAAATATGATATCATAAACAAAAATTTTAGATAACAAAATACCTTTTCCTTTCTTTGTCTTCATGTACAGATTGTTTCTATCATCAGTCCTTTCAAATCTAATCTTCACAAGATAATTATGAAGTCTCTGATACCATGCTCTTGGTGCTTGTTTCAAACCATAAAGAGCTCTGTGTAATCTACATACCATGTTCTTATTGTTAATATCAAAAAATCCTTCTAGTTTTTCTATGTAAAATTCTTCCTCTGATATGCCATTCAAAAATGCAAATTTAACATCCATCTGATAAACTTTGAAACCTTTGTATGCAGAATAATCAAGCAGAGTCCTTACTCCTTTTAATCTTGCAACAGGGGAAAATGTCTCTCCATAGTCAATTCCTTCTTCTTGTGCATATCCCTTGCAAACTAATCTTGCCTTTTTTCTTGTGACTTCATTCTCATCTAGCTTATTTTTGAATACCCACTTGGTGCCAATCACATTTTTGACTTTTGGTCTAGGAACTAGACTCCATGTTTTGTTCTTATCAATTTGTTCAATCTCTTTTTCCATGGCTTTACTCTAGTCTACATCTTCTAATGCATCTCTTACTGATTTGGGTTCCTTTATGCTGAGGAAACATGTATCATTTCTCAATCTATTTCTTTCCATTGGTCTAGCATTTTTATCTCCAGTAATTTGTGTAGCGGGATGATGTCTTTTGACATATTTACACAATCTTGGTTCAGCTCTAGTTTCTTCATTTTTTCTTTCAGCTTTAGAATCACTATGTACATCTCTATTAGGTATCTTAGCATCTCTTTCATGTATACTAACTATAGAATTAGAATGTGCTCCAGTTTCATTCTATAACTCGACATCTAAATGTGGCTCAATTCCTGAATGCAACTCAACATTCATAGGATGTGACTCAGTAGTCACTGAAACTTGTCGTTGATTTGTAGCTTGATTTGTAGTATCTTCCTTAGTAGGCATACCTTCATAGAAGTATACAAATGATTTGTATTCTTCTGGTTCTATCATGAGTTTAGCCTCATGTACTTCAGTATATTCATCAAAATTTATATTTGCACTTTCCATAACTTTGTTAGTGTTAATATTAAAACACTTATAAGCTTTACTTCTTGTGGAATATCCAAGGAATATACCTTCTTCACTTTTTGCATTAAGTTTACCATTCCCGAGATCTTTAAGAATGTAACAGTTGCTTCCAAATACCTTAAAATGTTTTACATTGGGTGAGTGTCCATACCATAGTTCAAAAGGTGTAGAATGGGTACCTTTCTTGACTTGTATGCGATTCAAGGTATAGAAAACTATACTTACAACTTCTCTCCAGTATTTCAAAGCAACATTCTTCTTCATCATGAGTGTTCTAGCATAGTCCGTTATAGACCTATTTCTTCTTTCAACAATCCCATTTTGTGGAGGGGTTCTAGGGGTTGATGTCTATCTTTTGATTCCTCTATCATTACAAAACATCTCAAACTCATTTGATGTGAATTCTCTTCCTCTATCAGATCTCAAACACTTCAAACTCTTACTAGTTTCCTTCTCAACTCTTTCTTAGTACCACTTAAACATTTGAAAAGCATCAAATTTCTGTTTCATAAACATGACTGTCATCATTCTAGAATAATCATCAACAAATAACATAATGTACTTATCTCCTTTGTAGCTTTGCACATCAATTAGTCCACACAAGTCAGTGTGAACAATCTCCACTATTTATTTAGAGGTATAAGTTTTACTCTTAAAACTTATCTTTGTCATTTTGCCTAACTGGCATTGTTTGCACATTATATTGTTAGGTTTCTTCAACTTAGGCAAACCTCTAACTTTCTTCATGTTACTAATACTAACCAAGTTATTAAAATTAGCATGATATAACTTCTTGTGCCATAGCCATACATCATCAAATCTTACAACAAGACAAGTAGCATCCTCTATGTCAAGATAGAATAGATTACTTCTAGTTTGATCACCCTTTCCAATCAATTTCCCATCCATATTATATATCTTAGCAATCTTGTTTTCAAATTCAACCTTACATCTTGAATTATTCAATTGTGACACACTCAAAAGATTATAGTTTAGTCCTTCAACATAGTAAGCATTGTCACATAGAATCTTATCTGTGAGTTTGATAGAACCTTTTCCTTTTATCAAACATGGTGCATCATTACCAAATCTTACACTATTTCCTTCATAACAAATTAAGGTAATGAACTTATTTTTGTCTCCAGTCATATGATGTGAGCATCCATTATCAATGATCTATTTATCATTTTTGTTCACACAAGTCACAAGTGCAATTGCCTCATCTTCATTAGATTTGTCCTTCATTGCAACGTACACCACTTTATCATCATGTTCATCAGATTCATCCTTTGTTTCCTCTTCAGCAATGTACCATGACTTTTTGCCTTTATCTTTGTATTCTTTGTTGTCATCTTCTCTTCTACTTTTGTACTTGTCACCACCTCTATAGTTCTTTTGTGTACATCTTACAACAATATGACCAACCTCATTGCAATTGAAACAAATGATAGGGTAACTTGCCTTTGAACTTTCCTTTACCTCTGTGGAATCTTCTTGCTAGTAGTTCTCTAGTTGTTCAACATCTTCCTCATCTGTATCATTGTTATTAGACACAAATTTTATCTTTCTCTTCTTCTTCTTCTTCTTCTTTTTCTCATCAGAATCTTTCAATAACAGCTTAGCTTTGAAAGTAGATTCAAGACTCTTAGGTTTGTAATTATCGAAGTTAGATAGCTCAAAAGTAGTGAGTCTACCTACCAGACCTTCAAGGGTTAGATTATTTCTTGGTATACATCTCAGTTCTTGAATTGCAGAAACTCTAATAGCATAAATAGGCAGTAGTGTTCTTAAAACTTTGCTTAGCATAGTATTATCTTCAATATGACCGTAGCTCCTCTTATTTCATTAACAACTTCTTTTATTCTTGCAACGTATTGAGCAATATTCTAACATTCTTCCACTCTCATATCATCAAACTTACCTCTAAGACTTTCAACTTTAGCTCTTTGAACATTAGTGTCTCCTCCATAGATGGTGTGCAAGGCATCCCACATTTTCTTTGCAGTGATATAAACTTTAATATCATCAAAATCAGCATAGCTTAGGGCAGAGGCAATCTCCAACATCACTTGGTTGTGTTCTTTCTTCTTCTTCATATCTTCAATAGTTAGGGCTCCAACTAGATCAACATGTTTAGCAGTAATGGTAGATTGTGTATGATCTCCAAGTCCTCCAAGGTGTAGTTTCGTCAAACTTTTCCATGTAGGAAAGTTATCTCTATTAAGCTTGGGTACATCTCTTTTCGACATCTTGATCTTTGTGCTTATAATACCTTCAAACTAGTCCTCTTAAGCAGATGGCTCTAATACCAATTGTTAGAATTTTTTAGAATAACTAAGGAGGGGGGTGAATCAGTTATCCAAGGTCCAGATGTATAAATAAAACTTTGTACAACTTAGTGAACCCATAAAACATTTATACTCAGGCATGCATCCATAAGATTATGCAATCACTTAAAATTTGTAGGTTACTGTCAAATAAACTTGCAAAAATGTAAACATGAAATATAACAGAATCATCAACACACTTGACACAATGATTTACATGGAAACACAATATGGAAAAAACCACCAGCAACATGCTACTCTTTTCACTTTTTTGAAGTGATACCCTGTGAAAGGCCAACCCTGTTAAAGGTTACAATACATGTTGTTAAATGTGACCCTATTAAAGGATTTCAATCACCTTGTTAGGAGTGAGCCTTGTTAGAGGACTTTAGACCATTTACTTGGAATGTCACTTGGTTAAAGGATTTACAAATGATTGTTAGGTCAATCTTAATCCAAAGGATTTACCCTAGACTGATACAATTGCTAGAGAGTAGCAGTAAGGCTTTGATCTAATACAACTTACAACTTCTCTTGCAGATTATAGATCTCTATTCAGTCCTCATTCTGCTTGGCCTTCATACTATTCAGCTTTGATAGCTTGTTCACCCTTCAAGCATTTATCCCTTAAGCCTTCTTGCTTAACATACCATTGCAGACTCTTCTCTTAGGTCACTTGATGAAGAAAAACCCTTGACTCCTTGTCTTCCTTAGGTTCTCACACATGACTACCTTACTTCATGACCAACCATTCCTATAAATAGGAAATTAAGATCTTTTGCTGCTCATTCTCCATCATCCAAATTAGGGTTTGGATGGATTAGGTAGGATACAATGTATCTACCCCATAGTCCATATCTTTTCTAGAAAATTCTCCTAGAATCCTCTTTGAATTTGCCTAAAATCAGTTTACCTTGAAGTCTGTTCCACCAGCTTATCAACCTTATCTTCCAGCTGGTTCACATAATCTAAGAAAACAAACTTGTCAGCTTAGATTCATTGGATCCATGATCTTTTAAATAATGCAATAGCTCAGCATTGTCAACCTTCTGATGCTTAGCACGTACTGTGTTACTTGGCATCCTCTATAAGATCACTTGGCATCAACTAAAGTTTATTAGTGCTCAGCATCAACTAAACTTTACTCGACATCCACTGTTCTGCTTGGCATCCACTAGAATTTGTCTTTACTTGGCTCCAACTAACTTTCTGCTTGGCTTGCACTGACTTTGCTTGGCACCTACTATCCACTCGATCAAGCTTAACAAACAAAATTTGTATAACTTGTTCTTCTAATCTTTCTTAGTGTAACCAACCTTTGTAACCTTAAGTATATTATCAATACATTATGTCATCACTGTCTTAATTGATTCTTGTACTTCATTACATAATCATAACTCAACCTTTCCTCTAGGTGCTAGTGTTACATCTTTTGATCAAATCCTCTTCATCAATCAAATAAGTGATAGTACTTAAATCTTATAAGCAACTATCTTACCAACAAATAGTAGGTTTGCCATTAGTGACAAAACAATGATTGGAACACATACTCTTCTTCAACAATCTCTCTCTTTCAATCTAGTTTCAACAATCTCCCTCAACAATGATCTATTCAATCAGATCTCAAAAAAATGTAAACATAAATAGGCACGTCTATGAAGCATGCACAAGGAACACCATATTTTTATGTAGAGAAAACCAATAGAAAAAATATGGAGAAGATTATTCTTGTGAATACAAACACCAATAAAGGTGACATCAGTTAAGATGATTTTTAAAATTGGTGGCTCACTTCTAGAATTCTCATTGCAGGTGATCTCACTACCTAAAAGGGCTCACTCTATTGAGAAATAAGAGATAGAAAAGTAAAATCCACTACTAAAACATAATTAGTGGAAGAAACCTTTGACTCATTGCATCTTGTGTCTAGAAACACACACATTTGCCTCCAACCCCTCTTTCCCAAAACATTATAGAGTATCTAATAAATATTATTTCCAACCACTTCAGCTTACTGATCCATCACAATCATCATATTATTTATATTTATATTTTAAATATGAAGTCATTAAGTTGATCAACTAACATAATTTGAAATAGGTCTAGAATAAACATTCCCACAATTGGGAGGAATGAAAAGTTGACCACACCACAAACACTACCTTGACCAAATCACATGTTACCCATATGTTGTAACTGTCAAAGCCCAAGAAGAAATAACATCATTATAAACTATGTATATGGACCACATCAATTTAAAACCTAAAAGTATAATATTATAAATTAAAGCATTAAAATATGAAAAACCAAACAAATATTACCATATTTGAACAAAAAATAATTTTGTCATTGAAAACTTCATTAGAGCGCATTTTTTGGAGCATCAACCATCCAAAGATTGAACTTGTAGACCAACGGATCCACAAAAAATGAACTATAACATATCATAAAAATTGTGCATAATCCAATCAATATAGAAATATGTTCTCATTAATGATAACCGTGTAGAAAAATAATAACAACATCAAAAATTGTGCAACACAATCAACTCCAAAACAACAACAACAATAATTATTATATTAGTCACTCTAATAAAAAAATACGTCAACAATTATGTAGCAACATCAACTCTCTAATAATCTCAACAACCTTACTTGTTATTGTAAAAACAATAGCATAAAAAATTCTTTAAAACAATCCCCCCCCAATTTTGATAGGTAATTTTTTAGAAGCCTAGATTATTATTTATTATTAATTAATATGTTGAGATTGATTATTAATATTTGTAAAGCTTGACTAAACTCAAACCTAAGACCTCTCATATGAGAGGCTCACAATTTATCATTATTGATGCAGAGATGTCAACAAGAGTTATGACTTTAGGCCCTTAAGCTATGACACCCACCAACAACTAATGTTTTGGGTTCCCAAACTTGGAAAATTCTTTCAACAAATCTAGATCCTTTCACAACTTTAATAACAAATCCAACTACAAGCAATTTCTTATTTTAGGGAAATTGTCACTACTCTAGGTCAAAACTAGAATTCACCACACAACCTTTCAACCCCTTAAACTAGAACTTGGAATAGATTTACCATGATAATTAAACACAATTTCATGAATTGGTTTGGTTCCCAAACATGCACACCCTTGATTTCCAATACTTTCCTAGCGACTCCTACTAAGTCTCCTTGACCATTTTAAGTGTATTAATTTTGAAAACTCCAAAGTGACCTTCCAAAAAAATTATGGATTCAGACACCCATTGGGGAATTACACAATATCCCAAGAGATAAAGACCTAATTTTGCTCCTGCACCTCTAAACTCTTGCTAGGTCCACTAACCTAATAAGCCTAATTAAGCTTGAGTTTCCAAAGAAAGCCTATGAAGATGGGTAAAAAAAATCATCTTGACCACTTAGGAGTGTTCTCCTATCCTCAAATATTCCAAATATGTAATTTACTTGGTCACCTTGGTCATTTTCCTCCTCAAAATAATCATTTTCTCATTGCAGTAGGTCTAATACATGAGGATATTTGGCCTACGGCTTGATGGAAAAAATGTTTCCCTTCAACTTCTAGTCCTTAGCCTTTGTAGTTTGGTAGAGTACATATCTAACTTGTATTTCCCAGAAGGCCATGGAAATCCATCTGTGGAAACACAAGTTAGACCCCTATCTGTGGAATAGGGTTAGTTTCACAAGGGTTTCAGACCTACATGTGGTAAAATGAAAATATCTTGCAAACCAATGGACCAAATAAATTGGAACCAAGTGGAATTAAGAGATAACTCAAAACCTCAAATTTCCATACCACTTGATTAGTCTTTCCAATCTATATAGTATGACTACAACACAATAAATTGGAAATTTGCTCAAAATTAACAACCTATTTATTGCAAAAACCATTGAATCCATACAATTTCAGATTCTTCTTTCATACAAGAGGTTTTATCTCTTAAACAAACCAAATCCTATTCCTATAACTAACTTTCAAATAGCTTTATCCATTGGTTTGGAAAGTTACATTTTTAGCAACTTTGCAATTTTGTATTTTTGCAACTTTTGCAACATTGTACATTTGATGACTTTGTGATCATGACATGGTCCAATATTGTTCCAAATCACACAAAACACCTTATAAACACCTAAAATACCTAAAAATATAAAGGAAACTTATTAAACCCATATAAACCCATTTGAATCAAGGGTGACCCATGGTTTATAACACACCATTGGGTACATTGGCCTTAAAATTTGGGTTGATCTATTACATTGGTTGATCCCAAATGATCCAACCTTTTATTTGACACAAAAATACAATCCGTAAAGACATATCATGTGGTTCCCTGCACCATACTCCCCAACCTAAAATGAACTCAAGTCTCTTGAGTTGGTAAATTTGCCATGTTGAATCTTGCATATTCAATGGTTGTAGCTGAAATCCAAGTTGCATCCTCCAAGGGTTGATTCTTCCACTTGACCAAGTAGTTAAATAGTAAGTGCTCCTCCTAGTTTTTTTTCTTACCCTCTTGTCAAGGATGCATGTTCAATTTCAGGTTTGACCATAGGAACCACATGTCCTAGTTGCTCATCTGGTTGATCTCCTGCATTGAAAGTATTAGTAATAGAACCTTTATATGGATAAATATTAGAGACATTAAAAATGGGGGATAAACCAATATTAGTAGGTAAGTCAAATTTATAGGCATTATTGCCACACTTTTTGATGATTTTGAAGGGTCCAAGTTTCTTCATCATTAACTTCGTGTATTTTCTTTTTGGCAACCTCTCCTCTTTGAGATGAATCATCACCATATCTCCAACCTTATATTGCATATCTTTTCTTTTATTTTCTACCTATTATTTATATTTATCTAAAGTATGTCAACTTATCTTGGACCTGCTGATGAATGTCCTTCATAACTTCTATAAAAATTTTTGCTTGGGCAGTCCTTTTATCCATGTCCTTTATGTTTCTCAGTTGTAAAAATCCTCTAGGATGTCCTCCATACACAAGCTGAAATAGTGTAAGACTTGTGCTTCTATTCATAGATTCATTGTATGAGAACTCTGCCTGAGCTAATGCATTGTCCTAAGTGCTAATATACTATCCCAAGTAGCATCATGTTGTTCTGTCAAGTATCTCAACAAAGTTCCAAGTTACATATTAATGACCTCAATATGTCGATTAGATTGAGGGTGATAGGCTGATGATAACATAAATTTTTTCCTAGTTTCCTCCAAAGTGTTCTCCAAAAATGACCTAGGAACTTAGGATCTCTATCAAAATTAATGGATAAAGGAAAACCATGTATCCTAATAACCTCTTTGAAGAATAGGCCTGCAACATGGGATGCATCATGGGTGTTCTTACATGGAATGAAGTGAGACATATTGGAAAACCTATCCACCACTACATAAATGCTATCATATCTTGACTTGGTTCTTGACAAGCCTAGCACAAAATCCATGCTTATTGAGTCCCATGGATTATTAGGAATTGGGAGAGGTGTGTATAAACCTACATTGGAGGTATGTCCCTTAGCCTTTTGACAAACCAACCACCCCTCTACATACTTTCTCACATATGTCTGGAATCTAGGTCAATAATAGAGACTTCTCACATGTTCAAGTGTCTTGTCAACACTAAAATGCTCAACCATGCTACCGCAATGGTTTTCTTTTATTAAATATATTCCTGTATTACCTCTTTGCAAATACATAGTTGACTGCCTTTAAATAATAAACCTTCTTGTAACATAAATTTAGAAAAATCAATATGATAAATTGTTCAGATTGTTCTAAATAAACATGATAAACGTCCTTGAAGTCTTCATCATCTTTGTAAATGTCTTTAATAAAGTGGATCCCAATACTTTCCAACTCAATTTCTTGAACTTTCAGATTTCTCTTGCTTAGTGCATTTGCTACCTTGTTAGATGTTCCCTTTTTGTGCTTGATTATAAAAGTATAGGATTGTAAAAAATCCATTGATTTAATGTGCTTGTGATTCAACTTTTCTTGTCTATTCAAAAAATCAAGTGCATGGTTGTCAGTAAATACAATGAATTCCTTTGCTAGAAAATAATGTCTCCATTTTCTAAGTGACTCCACCATTGCATAAAATTCAAGCTCATAAGTAGAATACTTTCATTTAATTTCGCACTAAAGAAGGCAACATGCCTTCCTTCTTGGCTAAAACCCCACCAATGGCTCTTTTACTTGCATCACATTCTACTATAAAGACCTTATGAAAATTAGGTAAAACTAATATAGGTTGTTCTACAACCCTTCTTTTCAAGTATTCAAATGCACCACCTACCTCACTAGTCCAAACAAAATTACATTTTCTACCTCCTTTGATGATATCTATCATTGGGGCACAAACACCAGTGAAATTCCTTATAATTTTCTTTTTTTGTACAAACTTGGCAAATCATGAAAACTTTCTACCTTAGATGTTGTCTTAGGTGTAGGCTAGTTGAGGATGGTTTCAACCTTGGAGGGGTCCATCTTGAGATTGTTGTGGGAGATGAAAAAACCCAAGAACACAAGTTCTATTTGCGAAAACGTACATGTTTCTCCAAATTAATCTTCAATTGTTCTTCATGAAGCCTTTTCAAGGCTTGATCCAAATGCCATAGATGTTCATCTCTGTCCTTGCTAAAAATTAGTATATCATCAAGGTAGACAACCACAAATTTTTTAATGAATGGTTTCAAGACTTCATTCATAAGTCTCATAAAGGTACTAGGGGCATTTGGGAGTCCAAAAGGCATTACTAGCCACTCATAGAGCCTTTTTGTTGTCTTGAATGTTTTTTTCTACTCACCCCCCTCTCTTATTCTTATTTGATGACATCTGATCACTCTTTAAGTTCACCTTTGAGTAGTATTTTTCACCCTTAGACAATCCAACAAGTCTTATATTCTTGGCATTAGGAATCTATATCTGATGGTGATCCTATTAATTACCCTAGAGTTTGTGCAAATCCTCCATGTACCATCTTTATTCTATGTGCTAAGGCAACAGGGACTGCAAAAGGACTTGTGCTCTTTCTTATGCACCCTATGCTTAACAATTCCTCAATTTTCCTAGCAATTTCTTCATTTTGTTCTTCTATCATCTTATAAGCTACTTTATTAGGAAATGTGACCCCTGGAATTAGGTCTATACAATGACTAATTTCCCTCTATGGTGGTAGTGTCTTTGGAGTACTGCTTGCAATCAAACCTTTATATTTGTCCAGAAGTTCATGTACCTCTTTAAGACCTACCTGACTAACATGTTCACTACCCTTAGGTTTCTCATTTGATGTTTTTTTGAGCCTAACAACCAAATAAAAACATGGGGTATCTCTCTCCTTTATAGTTTGAATAAACTCCTTTTCTCCTATAGGAATGGCATTACCCCCTACTGGTTTATCCTTTGCATTGCCAAGAAGCGGGTTCATAGTGTACTTGATGCCATCTTTGTTTATGTTATACTTATTTGTTTCACCTTCATTCCTATCCTTCACATCATACTTCCAAGGCCTCCCTAGTAAAATATGACATTCATCCATATCACATACATTACATAAAACTTTGTCTTTGTATTGCCCTATGGTAAATTCTACCCAAACCTATTCATTGATTAGAGTATGCCTATCCTTGGTTAGTCATGAGGTCCTATAAGGGTATAGGTGTGGTATCATTTACAATTTGAGTGTATCAACCATCTTAGTAGAAGAAATATTATCTGTTGAACCATAATCAACAATAACTCTACATACCTTGCCATTAATTTTGCAGGTGGTCCTGAATAAGAATTTCCTTTGAGGTGGCTCCTTGGTTGTGGGAATCTTCAAGAGGGTCCTTTGCATCATCATAAATTCCCCTTTTTTAGGGTTTGTAGGCCTGGATGTGGAGGTATGGTAGGAAGACACATTGTTCCCATATTCTTCTTGAGTCAATTGTACTCTCCTCTCTTCCTCTTGCTTGTTAGATCCAAACTTCTCTTGACACCTAAAAGATTGATGTCCAAATTATTTATAATTAAAATACTTTCCAGTGAAAACACTTGGCCCTCTACCTCCAAATTTGCCTTTGTTATTGGATCCCCCACCTCTAAAAAATGCCCTTATTACTTGATTCACCTTCTTGCCCCTATTTGATAGGCTCATCTTTGAAAGAGATCCCCTTGCCATTGAATCTACCTCTGTCTCTTAAGTTACCACCACCTCCTCTATTTTTTTGTTCTCCTCTTCTCTTTTGTTTCTCCTCAATTCTGAAAGCTAACTGAAACCATTTATGAACAATTTTAGGGTTAGACAAACTAACCTCATCCAGAATGTTATACTTGAGACCATTCATAGACATTGTTAATATTTATTTTTCATTCTCTGCTATCTTGGATTTGAGCAGATCGTTCTATGGAACTCTTCTATGCAGGTACTAACATCCATGTATTTTTGCCTCAAATTTTGCAATTTTTTTTAAAAATAGACCTCATAGTCTTTAGCCACAAATTTCTTCTTGATTAATGTTTTCATCTTCTTCCATGTTGTAATTTAATGGGATTCTTTTCACTCTCCACCTTTCCTTTTGTAGGAAATTCCACCAACTAAGGGTGGGTCATTTCATCTTGTACTTAGCCACTTTCACCTTCTAATTTTCTGCCACTTCTTTACATTCAAATAAGTTTTCTACAACCTCTATCCAGTCTGTACATTCTTCTAGATTCATTTTCCCATGGAAGATAGGAAACTCTACCTTGTTATCCCTTCTACCTACCTTCATAAGGACTTCAATACATTTTTTATAATCAACATCCATCCTTTCTGATGGTTCTTCCTCTTCTTCCTCTAATTCCTTATTAGAATCTTTAGCACCTCTATTAGCACTACTTTCTTCCTCCAACTTCTTTATCTTCTCTTCCATCTTCTTACTCTTTTCCATGTGCTCCTTGAGCATCTTGGGAAATTATGCATTTGTGACTCTCATAGGGAACTCCTCCATCTCTTCTAAAATGTTGGATACTTCTTAAGAACCTTTGTTTATCTGATACCACTTGATGCAGAGATGTCAATAATAATTGTGACTCTAAGCCCTTAAGCTATAACACCCACCAAAATAGTGTTTTGGGGTTCCTAAACTTGGCAAACACTTTCAAAAATTCTAGATCCACTCCACTGACCACAAACAAACCTTACAAGACTCCTTTCACAACTTTAACAACAAATTCAACTTCAAGCAATTTCTCATTTTAGGGAAATTGACCCTATTCTAGGTCAAAACTAGAATTCACCACACAACCTTTCAACCCCTCAAACTAGAACTTGGAATATATTTACCATGATAATTAAACACAATTTCATCAATTGGTTTGTTTCCCAAACCTACACACCCTTGATTTCCAATACTTTTCTAGTGACTCCTATTAGGTCTCCTTAACCAATTTTAGTGTATTAACTTTCGAAAATCCAAAGTGACCTTCCAAAAAAATTATGGATTTAGACACTCTTTGTAGAATTACACAAAATTCCAAGAGACAAAGACCTAATTTTGCTTCTGCACCTCCAAACTCTGACTAGGTCCACATACCTAATACACCTAATTAGGCTTGGGTTTCCAAAGTAAGTATGTGAAGATGGGCACACAAAATCCTCTCAAATACTTAGGAGTCTTCTCATATCCTCAAATTTTCCAGGTATGCAATTTACTTGGTCACCTTGGTCATTTTCCTCCTCAAACTAATCAATTTCTCATTGCAGCAGTTCAAATACATGAGGATATCTAACCTAGGAATTGATGAAAAAAATGTTCCCCTACAACTTCCAGCCTTGAGACTTTTTAGTTTGGTAGAGTACATATCTAACTTTTATTTTATAGAAGGCCATGGAAATCCATCTATGGAAACACAAGTTAGACCCCCATCTTTGGAATAGGGCTAGTTTCACAAGGGTTTCGTATCTATCTGTGGTAAAATGGAAATATCTTGCAAACCAAAGAGCCAAATGAATTGAAATCAAGTGGAATTAAGAGATAACTCAAAACCTCAAATATCCATACCACTTGATCAATCTTTCCAATCCGTACAGTACAACTACAGTACATAAAACTAAAAAATTGCTCAAAATTGTTAGCCTTTTTATTGCAAAAACCATCAAATCCATATAATTTCAAATTATTATTTAATACAATAGGGTTTCCCTCTTAAATAGACAAAAATACAATTCCTATAATTGACTTTCAAATAGTTTTGGATGTTAGGTTGGGAAGTTGCATTTTTAGCAACTTTGCAATTTTGCAACTTTTTTTGCAACTTTTGCAACATTGTACATTTGATGACGTTATGACCATGACATGGCCCAATATTATTACAAATCACAAAAAAAACCTTTCAAACACCTATACTACCCAAAAAATAAAGGAAACTCATAAAACCCATTTAAATACATTTGACTTAAGTGTGACCCATGGTTTATAACACACCAATGGGTACCTTGGCCTTACAATTTGAGTTGATCTATTACATTGGTTAATACCAAATGATCCAACCTTTTATTTGGTACAAACACACACCATGTAAAAGACATATCATTTGGTGCCATGGACCAGTTATGTTATAAGCTTGCCTGCCAAAAAATCACCCCCTTTTAACAATAAGAGACATTACAATTATCTATTATTATCTTGGTCTACTAACTAGGTACTTCAAAGTTTTGTTGGCTTCTTTGTAGGAAAGGTTGGATTCTTTTTATCTTTGTTGAGCAGTTAAACATAAAATAAAGAAACATTGTTGCAATTGATTATGAATACTTATTTCAATTTATTTATTGATTATTTAAATTTTGTCTTGTCATACTAGTTACCAAAATGTGAAATGAAATAGGGGTTAATGGGATTTTTTGTTAATGTATATAGAAATCAATATCTCATTATAACAATCTAAAATATTTATTATAGTATATTTTTTGATATTCATAAACAAAAATAGAGAAAAGTGTTTAATAAATCAAATATGAAGTCAACAATTAAAATATTACATTAATTATTGATTTATAAATGAAAATTTGTAAAATGGAGTTGACTTTGACTATTCAAAGATACAAATATAAAATATCATCATTGATCTAGTATTTGCACTTGCAAATTTGGCAAATTTGTAATAGAATATAGCGATCCCAAAGTTAAGAGACAAAAATTCTCCCAACCTTTAGTACAACCAACAAGTCTATAACTCTAGAACTAAAATATCCAAAGCCAAATATTTTTATGAGAATACCCTTTGTCGAAAGTTTCTTTACCACATGAGTTTCATGAAATTTTGAATAGTTTTGAAGTGGATCTTAATACATTGATGATTTTAGAAAGGACTAGAAGGGCTCATAAAAAGTTTTGAATCTCATCATTTAGGTGGTGACCTAGTTGTTCATTTAGTGTCATCAACTTTTAGTTCCAACTTTGTAGTGATTAGATGAGTTTTGGTATAGAAATGATTTAACTTTAATTACCACTTAAGATAATTTGCAAAGATCATGTCATGATAAACTTTTGATAAACAAATAAAAAATATATCCAATGAATGTGGAACCCTTATAAATTTTCTCAAATACAATTATGAAATGTGCAACATGTCAAAGCTTGAATAATTTCAATGATTTAGCTTTTGTTGGTAGTGTAAATAATAATGATCTTAAATTTATTATAATCATTCTTAACTATTTTTCTAAGGTTAAAAGTAGTTTTCTAACCTTATAATTATTTACCATAAATATATTTCATTCAATGGGAGTGTGGGAGTTCATGTATATAGGTTGGCAATGACAAGTTTTAAGAGAAATCCACATTGAAGTTGACACATATGCAAGTCATAAATAAAAAACAAGTTATAAGTTAATTCTTTCTCCACATAGTCCAATGATATTAATTCACACGTAAAAGGGTAATAAACCAAAAATGAAGGTGTGATAGGCTTATCCACCTAGTAGGAATTATACTTATTGTTGTCTTCATAGTTGTTGCAATTTATAGAAGATGGTAAATAACCATGTCGATCAAAGGTTTGGGTTAAATGAAGTTTGTCCAAGTTTATTAGTACCTATAGTGTATCATTATTTGTGCAAAAGTATTGGACTGATTGTACAAATCTTTTTATTGTTAAATCAAATGGAAAGGTTAAAATTAATATTCTAACCTTACCATTATTAACCATAAATCCACTTCACTAAATGGGAGTGTCACAACTCGTAGTTATGGGTTGGTTTTGACAAGTTTTAATAGAGATCCACATATGCATGTCATTTTCTATCACACATTTAAGTTGAGGCATGTGCAAGTAATAAACAAGAAGCAAGTTAAAGTTGTGAGATGATTCTTTTACCAGATAGCCAAATGATAGTAATTGGCATGTAGAAAGATATTTGAGCAAGAAAGAGTTGTGATAGGCTTATTCCACCCAATGGGAATCGTAAGCATTATTGTATTTGTAGTTGTTGCAATTTTACAAAAGGTGGCAAATAACCGTGGTGGTCAAAGGTTTGGGTTAAACAAATTTTGTGCAAGTTTATTAGTACTAATAGTGTATCATTATTGTGACATTTGTGTAGAATGTTAGTTTGTGGTGACTGATTAGGGAAGTACTGTACATACTCCATAATTCCTCGGTGGGGCTATTTTATCGACAATTTTGAGCCGACATGTTGTAACTAATTTTAACCCTAAAGCGGCAAAAATACTTGTATAAAATGACTCAAGGTTAAGGATTTCATAAGGTGTGATGCGATAATTGCTTGTTTTGGTGGTATTGAGCTGTAAGGGATTACAAATTGTAATCAGGTTGTAATCGCTAGATAATAATAATATTGGATTTGTTGTTTGGTGGATGTAGCCTAGGGATTGGGTGAACCATGTTAAATCTTTTAGCCTTGTGTTTTCTTCTGTGCGATTTATTATTTTCTAATATTGATTATATTTGCACATAATTGTTATTTATGTCCATGGTTAATCCTAAAATAGAACTATTGGATCAGTTGTACAATTTTTTTGGTTGTCTAAGTAAAGAGATAAAAGAGGGCGATACATACTATGTTTTAGGTGACACTTTAAAATGATCACTTTTTAACTCTTATACGCATAAAATATCTCACAACATTCTTTACTACATAGAAGCCAAAACAATAATTATAAATAATTAAATCACATACAATAACAACCAACAGCAACCAAAATTGTTAAAATCCTATATATCATTTAGAATTTATAGATACACAAAATAATTATAACAACTACTGATAACTTATGCAGCATAAAAGACGAGATAATTAAATCAGCGAAGTAACTTGTGATGTTGATGCCCAATTATGCATACGAAAGGTTAAATAAAATTAAAACTATGATATTTTGAAGAGGGGTGATACGTATTGATTTGGTTGTTTTCACATATTCTTTATGGGCATCTTGTGGACTTTGACTGACCAAAACATGTGTTATTGGTGTTAATTTTAATTTTGTCTTCACGTGGCCAGAGAGCTAGGGGGGTGAAATATAATAGAAGCTTTGATGTGTTAGTTCGGCGTGATGATTTTCTTTTCTCTCCGTGGCGTTTGGTTGGAGATGTTTTTTGACGTTTTATCTATATTTATTGTCTCAAGGTGCTCGTGGGCAATTTTACAAAAACCAGGAATATATTATTAAGGACATTTCAAGATTTCTTTTCAATCAAAAATCATGCCATATAGTATTTCTACACGTTGTTTAGAGGATTTTTCATGGCAATTTGGTTAACCAGAACGTGGATATTTGCTGGGCCCTGAGGTTGATAGCGATTGAAAATTACTCATACCATCAATATTAAAACATGCCGAAATACCATTAAAAGGTGCAGCAAGGTTCTCAATGACATAACATAATGAGATTAAAAGTGTTCTTGCTGTGATCTGCCTATTTGTTGTAGCAATTATTGCAGGATATTTTCTTTCAAATGGCATGTGTTGTAGGTGTGAAAGATAAGTTGTTTCCCATGGAAGACCGTGATTACAACGTATAAAAGATGCAGATGTACATTAAAAGACGTTGACACTACTTAGACAGTGATGTTATTTTAGGAATATTGCAATATTGAGCTATTACCAACATGACAGGCTAGCTTATCATTTTTTATTAGCTCACAGTGTAAACATACGCTGAAGTAAAAACTACTCTCGACTAGGCTTGGATACCCATCATATAATGATGAAAGACAAATTTCATTGATCTGAAGATGCTTTGACAGGCATTTATACAAAGCATGAAGGCGCAAATAAAATGATTAACAATTACACTAAGTTTTATGAGGAAACATGCTCTAATAGCCTGAGAGTATTTTGTGGCCTTAGAGTAAGGAATATATTTTTGAAGAAAATAGTAGAGCTAGATTGAAAATTGTTTAAATCCAACATTTTTTTTCAAACCCTCAAAATTTTGTTTGTATTGTTTGAGTCTATTGTTAAGTCACAGGCATAATTTTTTTTGGAGCACTTCTTTGTCTAGCAAAAATAAAGAGGTTCAATGTAATTCTAGTTGAGGAGAGAAATGGAAAATCTATTACTCAAGCGATCTTTGGTTCTTAGTTGAAGAAGTGTCAAGTACGCATGGACCCATATCAGATACCTAAAACTTATTTGTCGATGACCTCCATCTAAAAAAAACTGAAAAAATTGATTTCAGATCATACTTTTAGTTGTAATAAATTTCAAACTGGGAAGAAAAGTGATTTATTAAAGATGCAACTTTTTCATTGACACATTTATGACTGGTCAAAATGTTAAAATATTGAAATGGTTTAAAATATTGAAATGGTTACACATTAATACTTACTTATTGAATCTTGTTATTAAATTTAGTTCAGAACTGCAAAAACTTGAAACGTGACTATCATGGCTTTTAGTAAATTAGAGACCTTCAGTTATTAGAATGCAGAGACGGAGAAAACTTAAAAGACAGAGACCTTAGTTTTCAAGGGATCTTTGGTGCCTTACAAAATCCACTAAATAGCTCGGCTGGTTTATAATGTTTTATACTACAACTTTGTTTCAACAAGTTTTGAACCATTCTAGTTGTTGATAGGTTAAATTAAGATTTCCTTTTTGAAACCTTATGATATCTGATAAATTATAATTTATGGCAAAGTTAAGCCCTCTTCTATAGATACAAATACCAATGCAAAGCACACTTTTGCATTTCTAGATAGTAACTACCAATCTAGTTTACTATTTGTGTTATTAATTAAATGACAGTTTGAAAGCTAATTTGTTATTCTAATGATATTTATGATTAAAAAATATCAGTTCAAAATGTAAAATGTAAATTTTTCTATATATGTTGTTGTTGAGTCTGTGGTGTTCTTAAGAGAAGATTTCAATCTTATGCAGAGTCTATAAGAATTTTTTACAACATATTCAATAATTAAATTCTTAAGATGATTTGGTTTTTTATAAGTTAGTAAATAATTATGGATATATGTGAATGTGTTTGCTCTCTACTAGAAAATTTTAGTTTTCTATGTAAATAATATTTGTACACTTGAATACTATTGCCTACAACATTTTTTAATCTCAATGTGCTTAAAATCATTGAAATAACAATGGCAATTTCAATATTAATTTACCTCACTATTGTAATAGTTATTTATTTTTAGAAAAATTAAGAAGAAGAATTTGAGTTTTGACAGAGCGTGTATAGCATAGAGAAAGTGAGTATTTGTTTTCATATAAAATCAATAAAGAAATCCATACGGCCAATATTTTTACATGGGCACATTTAAAGACTTAGCCACAATATGAAAAAGAAAGACCAAAAAAATAATGACTAGCATCATGCAAGAAGTTTGCACATAACTATGATTAAATGGTCTTCCGCTAAAGAAATTAAGTATAAGTATTCCAAGTTAAAGTGGTAGGATCCCTACAAGCCTATATGTTTAAACTATAGGGCAATCGATGCAACCCTAAAAACTTGCATGTTGAGAAGAAATGAACATAAAATAATAAGATTTTGTTTGTGGAAATATTCCTCAATATTCAAACTAGTTTCTCCACAACAATAGAACAGAGGTACTTTATGACATAGAGAATAGACATCAAAAAATCCTTATCTTTGAACTAGAAGGAGAACAAACAGTAAAAGAAAATATTAACATATCTAAACGCCAAGGGAAATACCTATACGTGTTTTGATGACTAGTGGTATTTTTGTGGCTTCTAGAAAATGCAATCCTACCTCTAAATCATAACCAACAATGATAGTGGTAGAGAACAAAAGGCCCAATGCATGCATTCTTAGTTGGTCAGCTAGAAAAGTGGTTTATAGTAATAAACTAAACATGTTGATTCCTTGGTTGTGAGAATTACATGCACCCACTTCTCTACATAGATCTTCCACCACTTGCCATGAATTTTCCTCCCTAGTTTCTTCGAAGTAAATAAAAAAGATCATAGGAAAATGAGAAATTAAAGCTGAAATTATAGATTAATCTTTGATTTTATGCACACCTTAGAACAAACCTTAGGATGTGTGCATGAAAACTAAGGTATAGATTAATAATAGATCCCAAAAACATTAGTCCTCACCTTAGTTGGCATGGACTAATAATGCTTGGCACAAATTAAACCATCATATTTGCATATATTGGTACCAAAGAATATACCATTCACATTATTATTCCCCTTTATTTCTATTTTATCAACCATTCACTCTTTTCTAACTTTTGTAATTAAAAACTGATTTTTCCCTTTTGCTTTGCATTACCACAATTTTAAACTCTAGTTGAATATCATAATTATTGTTGCATTTCAGTTTAACGAGTCAAACATTAACCTCTCAGTAAAAGTAAAATGAGAAATGTATATTTTCTTGTATATAAATCTAATTTGTGGATCCTCTATCTCATCTTACAATAATTTATATTTGATCAAATATTCACTATGTAGTATATGTTCTTTTGGTAGTTAAAAATGCCATTTATTCTATGTTTCATTTTTGAAAATTTTCACACTTTACACTTCTTTCTTCTAACTAATTTGACATTTTAACAAATATGTTTTACACAACTTTATGTCCTCACAAATCACTTGCTTGTGCCACTATGGTTTAATATAGGAATGAACATGGATTTTGTCTATCCTCTTACAAAAAAAAATCTTATTGTAAGAAAAATTAGGTTAAGAAATGTAGTAGCATAAACAAGTAAAGTGTGCAAACATAGGTTTACCTTTAAAATATTTGTCAAAATGCCAAACTAGTTACATAAAAGAATGTGTAAAGTGTTAAAGTTCTTAAGAATAAAACACATGGCATTTTCATTTTCCCTGCACGAAATCCATGGTGATGCAAAGCGAAAGCTAAAAATAATTTTTTAGTTACAAAAGGTAGAAAAGAGTGAATGGGCATCACCATAGGATAAAGGGAGAAGACAATGAGAAAGGCATACAATTTTGATGCTTCCTTTTGTGCAAGTTATTATTATGTGACTCAATCTAGGTCTACACTTCTCGTAAAATTGTATTTTGTAATCCTTTTTAAAGGATTCTAACTTCCTTGTTTCATGTTGTATCAACTAAGGGATAATTATTTTTAAAATGGCTTCGACTAGATTAAGCCTAATGGTTTCTATTGTTGTTGATATTTTGGCATTTGGGTATGTGCAGGATCATGTTGGGCAAAAAAGTGGTGATATGAAATAAAACAAGTCTAAAAGCATCCAAAAGCACTTTAGAAATTGTTTTGACTTTTTCCCCCTAATCCTACTACCAAAGCAAAAAAACCATTACCTAAGAAAATCAGATACCTATTATATCGGGTATCTGATATATCAGGTTCCTGATCCTTTGCCGTCCATACTAGAAAAATCTCATGGAAATTTGATTTGGATTCAAACTTAGTGAGAGGTTGAGATTCTCTCTACCTTGATCCATATGATTAAAATTCTATCGGTCAACTTTATGCCTTTTTGGTTGTTATAGAATGAGACAAATAAGCAAAATTATCTTTTAATTATCTTTTTAAGTACAGATTGTTGCATATATACAATTACTATATAATATGTATATTTAATTATTATATATATAATATTTAGTTAAAATATATATATATTATAGTAATTATATAATATATATTATAATAATTATATAGGGACATATCTCATTTGTTTGAATGTGTCAAAAGGGATCATAGGGTATCCTATGACTCCTTTCAATCCATTCCATGACAACATATGTTCCTTCGGGTCTTAGGACCACATATATTATAGTATATATAAAATTATATAGTATATATTATAGTAATTATAACTTAGAAATTATATAATATATATTATAATAATTATATAAAGACATATGTCATTTGTTTGAATGGGTCAAAAGGGGTCAATTCCATGACAACATACGTTCCCAGGGGTCCTAGGAGCACATGGACATATATAATATGACTGAATGGGTCAAAAGGGGTCATAGGTTTCGACCCATTTGATGACAACATATGTCTCTAGTGGTCATAGTACCCCTAAGAACATATCTCAATGTCAAAAATGGTTGAAAGGGATCATAGGAAACCTACAACCCCTTTTGACCTATTTGATAACAACATATGTCCCTAGGGGTCCTAAGACCCATAGGGACATATCTCAAATGTTCAAAAGGGTTGAAAGGGGACATAGGACAACCTATGACCCCTTTCAACCCATTTGATGAAAACATATGTCCCTAGGAGCCGTAGGACCTGTAGGGACATATTTCTTATGTTTGAAAGCATCAAAAGGGGTCATAGGATATGCTTTTTGGGCCATTTGGTGACAACATATGTCCCAAGGGATCCTAGGACCCCTAGGGACATGTCTCATATGTTCAAATGGACCGAAAGGGGTCACATGGTACCTATGACCCCTTTTAACATATTTCATGATAGCATTTGTGCCTAGGGGTCCTAGGATCCCTAAGAACATATTTCATTTGTTCATATGGGTTGAAAAGGGTCATGGGATAACTTATGACCCATTTTGACACTTTTCATGACAACATATGTCCTTAGGACCCCTAGGGATATATTTTATTTGTTCATATGGGTCTAAAGGGGTCATATGATATTATATGATCCCTTTTGACACATTTTATGACAACATATGTACCTAAGTGTCCTAGGACCCCTAGGGACATATTCCATTTTTTCATATGGGTCGAAAGGGGTTATAGGATAACCTATCACCCCTTTAGACACATTTCATGACAAGATATGTCCCTAGGGGTCTTAGCATAATTCATTTGGGTTGAAATGGGTCATAGTATAACCTATGACCCCTTTTGACACATTTCATGACAACGTATGTCCCTAGAGGTCCTAAGATTTCTATGGACATATTTCATTTGTTCATATGGGTCGAAAGAGGTCATAATATAACCTATGACCCCTTTTGACACATTTCATGATAACATGTGTCCCTAGGGCTCCTAAGACCCCTAGGGACATATTTCATTTATTTATATGGGTCAAGCCTAGTTAAAAAAATAGAACCACACATATGTTACACTCACCACAATTTGAATGCAATCATACAACAAATTGGAAAATGAATAAAAGAAATGAGATTGCCTTAAATCTCATGTATATGGAATGTTTCCATTTAAATTTTGAGTGCCACCTTAGCTTGTTTCCAAGTCCCATACACATGTGTGTGTATGTAGAGGAGATCATAGAAAATGTTGGAGAGTGAAAAGTGATATATTGATGGCAAGCATTAAATCATTGCAACTTTTTAGGGAATTCAAAACATGATTTGAAACAAGCCTAGAATTTGACGGTCACCCTTTCCTGTCACATGATTTTTTTGTGATGGTTTGTTTATTTTAATGCCTTTCATTATATGTTTTATGAAAAAAATTGATTGTCAAATTCATTTTTTTAATTAAACAATAATTTAAATACATGTATTAAGATTTTTTAAACAATATATAATAAATATTTTAAAGAGATTAAACTATTATGAATTTAAAATAATATTTTTTTTGTAATATTCGTAAAAGTCACAAATTTAGAATGGATTTATAAAAATCATATGTTTTATCATACAAAGTATCAAATTAATTAAGAAATTCTCTAAGTTGATAACATGCTTTATTCTATCGTAAAGATAGTCTAAATAATATAAAAATAAAAAATATATAAAAAACAAAAAACATAATATTATCAATTAAAAAATATATATCATACATGTATATTTACATTATTAAATAATATAATATACTTGGTTATAAAAAAAATTGATGGTTTATTAATAAACTTAAGTGTCATATTTACAATTTTAGAAAAAAAAACTTATCAATCTATTTGGTCAACAAATTTTAAGTATATCATATACGATTCAAAAGTGTAAAAATGGCCAGTATGACTATCAAATTCTAGGTCTGATTTGAAAGATTTGGAGTGTGTGACAACAAAACCTATTTATTCTCACCTGACATAAAACCTCATATGGTGCACTGTAATGTCACATTTGGCAGATGCTCAACCACATTGGAGATCCATGAGCCTAGTGTACTCATTCCTCCGCAAGTGCAGTCACCAAATTAGGGAAGTCATGGATGTTGTGAGAGGAGTCAAGTACACTGATTTCTATATCAATAGCCGCTAATTTTGTAAATACATCCACTACCATACTGCCTTCCTTTAAAATGTTACCAATAATTACAATATCAAAACTTGGTTAATTTTCCAAACTTATTTCATTATAAATCCAATCTTTTAGTTTATTGCTATCCTTGATTTAGTTACATGAATAATTGAAGCATAGTCTCCTTCAATGTCCAAAATATTGATGCCATAAGTTAATGTTTATCTTAGGCCAAAAAGATGAGCAAGTGCTTATTCTTGGTTATTTGTTGCATAGGTGATAGGAATGATGACTCATATGATCAAGAGACCCACATCATTTCAAATAGAAAAATTCCCCTAACTTACCCAGTTTCCCACACAAAGATCCATCAAAACTTAGTTTTACATATGAAGGCACATGTGGAGACCATTTAACATCCATTCTTCTCTTGAGTTTAGGATCACCATCTACAACCCTTGAAGTTGGAATGACAAGAGATAGCAAGGATTTCTTCATATGATCATCACATCTTGAGAACCAAGTAGAAGGTTGATTCATCTTGATGAAATTTATATTGACATATTCTACAATATTCATTTCTAGTGTATCAATAAAGCACTATATGGAAGAGATTTTTTGTCTAAAGATTCTTTTGTTTATCTCCCACCATAATGCCCAAATGATACACAATGGTATGACATCCCATAAATAGGTGAAGAGTAAATATCTATAAATCATGGGTAATGACTCAAATGGGTTCCATAATGTAAGTGGAAGAGGAAAAGATACTTGCATTTTCCTTAGAGCTCACCTTCAATATTCATAGAAAAATGAATATTGAAGGAAACAATGATCTATATTCTCATCATTTGATTTATATAGTAGAAACGAATAGCCACATTGAGCCTTGCGAGCCTGTCATTTGTAAGAATCCTTTTATCAAGAGCAAGCCAAGTGAAGCATCCAACCTTAGGAGAAATTAAAGAATTCCAAGAGTATTTAAAACTTTTTTGCATGTTGGTTTGCATATGTAATGCAAGAATAGTCTTATAATACACTTCACTAACTGTGTACTTAGAAGATGCTGATGGGAGCCATTTGATGACATCCTTTCCAAATTAGGAAGAACACATATCTTTTGTTTAGGATTGAATGCCATAGTACTTGATGATTAACTAGAATTGGAAGGGCTAAGAAACCTTTCCATATTACTCTCCTTGTTGTACGTTCCATTGTAGCTATATAAATTTTTAATTTGTCTCCACAGATCCTGGAAATTATATTTGTTGTTATCCGAAGAGAAAGCGTTGAGACTCATAGGTGATGGGCAGATCAAGAATTCGTCCAAAAGTTGATATCTTGTCCATTATTAACTTCCCACATAACATATTTGATAAGGACATCTCTAGATTAAGAAATAAAGTTCCACATTGCAAATCTAGGTGGTGGATTTGCAATTATGAAAATGCGAGTGCCACTATTAAATTTTCAAGGTATTTAGCTTTCATTCTACAAACCCAAAGAGAGTTAGGATTTGTATACATTTTCCAGTCAAGTTTAGCACCAAATAATAAGTTCCTAAGATGAAGATCATAAACTCCAACAACCCCTACTGATTTCTCTTGATATATAGCTCTAAGGGCCCGTTTGGTTACAGAAATAGGAATAGCTATTCTGGAATACTTATTCTAAATAGAAAATGGGGGTGTATATTCCTATTCTTTATTTGGTTCAGCGAGAATTTGATGTGGAATTCACAGACCCAAAAATTTATGTTTTCTAAAATAAATAAAATTGGAATAGAAATATGCATTCCAATTCCACCTATTTGGGTGGAATTGCAAAACCTCAGTTTTTGGCCAAAATTGGAATACGTATTCCTATTTTATTTTGTATTCCAATTCCAATTTGGTGCATCCAAATGAAGAATTCAAAATTTTAAGAATTTGCATATACCTATTCCGCTTGTATTCCCATTGCCAAACAGGCCCTAAGAGATGCCAAAGGAATATTTTTTCTTTTTGTTTTGGATTAAAATGGAACACCATGTTAATTTGCACCAACACTATTATCCTTTTTCATTAGAGTTGTACTCTCTCTCTCTCTCTCTCTCTCTCTCTCTCTCTCTCTCTCTCTCTCTCTCTCTCTCTCTCTCTCTCTCTCTCTCAAGATTGACAAAATTGACACCTTTGAAGTGGGCTCCTTGATAAATAAAATTCTTGTTTACCCTCTTTTATTCATTTTAAACGTCTAATAATATTTTTCAACATTGAGTGTGTAATGTGCCTATAAATTTTGATATGAATTACTATCCTTTAATAAAAAATATTGGATGTTAATTTTAGGCTACATAAGTGAAATCTTATGAAGATCTTGAATCTCTTTAGGACCAATAGTTATAACATACTAAGATTATTCAAAAGATTAGAACTTATGAGACACCTTCAATTAATTAAAAATGCATTCTTCATTTAAATATAGTTAGTTCATATCATGATATTTTAAAATGGTATTCTTTTTTCAATGTTGTCATTGTTGCCTAGAATAAATTTCATTTTTAATACAGGAAAGAGTGAGCCATTTTATGCTTATTTTCTTTTGTTAATGGCATTTAGTTGAAACTTGAGATACCATCTAGGAATAAAAACCACTTAGGTTCTACTACATCCATAAAGGGTAGAATGGGTTTTCCTATGAGGTTCTATATAGCTCTCTAAACTCCAATTTATGGTATCCCCTTGCCTTTGGAATGACAATGATTAAAGACTACACACAAATTTATGGATTGACAATATATAGTTAGCTAAATGTAAGAAATCATATTTAAGAATAAATGTGATAGAGATTGATCAATGCCTCTCAATTTATTTCATACCTTAGTTCTCCCAAGTAGTGGACCTTTTATTACATTCCTTTATTACCAATTTTTTTAGAAAGTTATTAAATTCTTGAATAGTACAACTATTTATTATTTTACTTTGTTTGATAATAAGTTAGAAACTAATATGTACATCTTTATAATAATAATAATAAATTTTCAAAAAAATGTCCCCTATATTGTAATATGTTTTGAAATTTTTAATTTGGGGTATGCCCCTTTCATTTTGTAAAAATAAAGGACATAGGTCCCAGGCAAGACTGAAGGTTTTCTTCTCCGTTCTTTCATACCAGTGCCTGTTTGAACGAAGATACTCTGCTGTATTTCACTTTTTCTAAATTAATACAGTCAAAGGCCTCAACCGATTACCAATTTAAAATAAAAAAATAAAAAAATAAAAAGAAAATATTATATATTGATGGATTAAAATAAGACATATATTTTACAACAAAATTATGATATAAAAATCTAATAAAATGTAGTTATCTATTTGTAACATTTACCTAAACAGTGATCGAAAAGTGAATAATTAAGCACAATTGAATTGTGCTAGGCTTAACTAGCACACTCAAAGCTATCTTTGTTGGCTGGTGTGGGCTCACTTCCATTCTCCGTCTGCCTCCATCCAAAAAGTTATTACTATTAACTGTTCAAATTTCAAATGAATCCCACATGAATGTACAATGTCGATGACTTTTTCATCCTCATTGTATTTTCATCTTTAATTTACATATATGTCTTCACTTCCAGAATAACCATGTAACTTGAATCAGGGCTTCCTTGGAGATTTTGTCTAAAACACTGCCATCATCATTTCAAGTCATGGGTGTTTGTCCAAAAGAAGGATGATTCACTGCTTTAGTGTATGCAAATGAGTGATACCATAGGAACAATGGTAGATTCAGTAGGGCATGGACATCTATTGATTCATAAAGGACATGCCCTGTTGACTTGGTAAGTATTTAGGAAAAATATTGGCATACATAAGGCATGAGAGCTTCTTGATAAAATCCAGAAATGTGATCTCATTGTTGAGAGTTTTCTCTCAACCTTGCAAGTTCTTTTTCCAGAAAAATCTAGAAAATTGTAGTCAGAAAACTCTAGAATTCTTTAGAAAATTCTAATATTTGTTTGTAGTAGTTTTCCATGTGTCTATGAGTTGCAAAAAGGTGTATGAATTAATATTTTATGTAATTATTTAATATTGGAGAAAAAAAATCAAATGCGCAATATTAAATATGGGGTCAATGGGTTAGGTAGCACATGGTTTATGTAATACCACTTGGTGGTTTTGTGGGACTTGCTACTATATAAGCAGCCACAAGGTTAGTTGTTGTTGTGACAAGGAGAGACAAAAGGCAAGAATTGAGTAGGACAAGGCTTGAGAGGTTAGCCAAGGGAGCATTTATGAAGATTGGAAGCATGGCATGAGATGTGTGGATTCATGTTTGTTCACATGAATTGCTCAATTATGCCTATGCCTGTGAAGGCTTCTACGGTTGTATTGCAATGGTGTTTTTGCTAAGTAATACATGGTGATGGATGCTTTTGGAGGCTGGATTTTTCCCTCAATGAGGGTTTCCCAGGGTATATCTTGTGTCACACTTTTGTGGGTATGTTGTCTATTCTCTTGCATGTGGATTTTAATTTCATATTTATTTTAGATCTATGATGGGTTATGTAGAAATGGTTATATTCCTTGTTGCCAAGCTTCCTTACAATTGGTATCAGAGCTATGGTTTTATTGTTTTAACCCTAGATTGAATCCATGGGAATGCATGAGAGGATAAAAGAAAGGGAAAGATATATGAGTGATTTATTACAGATCTAAGGGTTTTAGATTTCCTGTTATGATGGGATGTTGGTAGATTTTGGGCATGTGAATTTTTTTAAACAAAATATTTTTTTGGATGTTTAATTTAAATGAGGGTTTTAGGGGGTAGCTTGCAAAAATGACCTCTTGGGTAAAAAAAAACCTCACCATTAGATTCAGGTCGATATTTTTATAAATTTTGATATATAATATGCCCTAGTTTGGCCATGTTTGGTGGAAATGAAAGAGTTTTTTAGTTTCAGCTTGTGATGGTCATCAAAATTAATCCTGTTAGAATTTTCATCACAAAGAAATAAATAAAAAAATCGCACTGAAAGTGGTAAAATGATTGTCATAGTAAAATGACCATAACTTTCTCTCAGGATATCAGATTTCAAAGTTCTTATAGATGTTGGAAAGCTAATTTAGAACACTACAACTTAGTATAGGTTTGGCTTCGTGATTTTGACATTTTGTCAAGTTTTAAGAGCCCTAAATTCAAATGTTGTTTATCTGGAGCACAGATTAGAGCATAACTTGGGCATATGGAGTTGGATTTTAGACTTTGAGTAGTCAATGGAAAGCTCTTGGAGAGCTTTACACATTGGTTCAGATTTGTATAGGTTTGGCATGATTTATTTGATGATATACTAATCTGGAAAGTTTATGGTATATTTTGACTATGGTAACATTGTGAGTTTATGGCATTGGAGATTTTAGTTTTGATGTCATTATATACTCGGTTCATATTTCAGATTGGTCTCATGATGATATGGTTATCAGTGTTTGGTTTGGATATGTATGATGACTTGTTGAGTCTACAAGTTGTGCAGTGTTGTAAGTGATCTATACTTATAGATTGCATTTATAGCTTGGTTATGGGTTGTCTTTGCCCATTGATCTTTCATTATTGATGCATATTCGAATTGGTGGCTTGGATTAGGGTTGTCTATGCCCTAAGTCACATGATTTGCTGATTTTTCTTTATGTAGAAGGGATGAGAATTTTTTACCAAGTATAATCATGGGGGAGGATTATGGTTGACTATTTTATGTTTTCTGGTTGGACATATTGAGAGCCAAATGCTCAATTCATGGATGTGATCATGGTGCCATGGATTTTGGCATGACATGATTGGATATATAAGTATATCCTTAATGTTCATTAGCTTGGATTTATGATTCAGTTATGGTGGTATATCTTCTTGGTTGAGGATCATGGTTATTTGGTTTCTTTTAAGGAGCTCATGATGTGAACTTTGAGTTCTTTGATGGTTTGATGCCTTAGTTGATTCTCATGGTTAGAGGATGGTATTTTCATCATGATGTCATGGATAGATTGAACACACAATTTAGTGAAGCTTGTGACAGTGATGAGGTGACAGTGCAGGATTAGTTCCTAGTTTGGTTTGTATCTTCTTGGTTTGGAGATCTTGGTTTCACTTGGTATTGAGACTTTGGTTGTGTGGGTGTAGACCTGGAGGATCTTCATGTAGGAGATGGATTTTTATGATGCTACAAGTGACTTGGCACCATAGTTGAGTGAGAGTTGCTGGCATTAACATACTTATTGAGTGTTTACAGATGTTGGAGGTTTGTCTTAGATCCTATTGCTGCAGAAGCATCTTTGACATTTGCATGGTACACTTGATTTTTTTTATGGTGTGTGGAGTTACTTGCATCTTGAGGACTCACAGGGTTCTTGGTAAAGGTGTGATTTATTCTTTCATTTGGCATGTTATCCTTGGCATGAGGATGGTTTCATTTTTATGTCATGGTATACACTTGATACACGTTTAGAGTCGTGACATGTTATATTATGTTATTATGGAGCATGTTATCTCTTTGGTTGAGATTGTTAGATCATGTTGTCATGTTTATGTTCCTAAGGCCATGGTTGGAACTTTGACAATGATCTTGGTTTAGTTTCTTGGTATTGAGTATATTGATCATAAGCTAGATACTTCATGATATTGCTATGCAACATTTGGAGTTGGCATGGATTGATTGGTCACAAGTGCTCATGGATACTTAGAGATGGTGGTGATGTTGATTTCTCTTGGATTATAGAATTATTTGTTGGGACAGTTGATTGTTTCAATAGGAAGTTCGAGGGGCAATCACTTGATATGGACATGAGAGGAGATTGTTCTTAGATGAGTCTTGGTTGGTGAATTGGATATCTTGATGAACATTCTCATTCCCTACTCTTGGTCAACTTGGCAGTTTGCTACTTGAGAGGTATAGCCCATAATTTTTCTCAAGTGTATTATATTTATGGTTGTCTTTCATGGATATGGATCTTGAGCTACAATAGATGCGTTAGTTCTGGAGAGTTCATTTGAGAGATGGTTTAGCATTGGTTATCTCCATGTGCATATGTTGTTATGTTGGTTTAGTTTAGGAGATGGTTTTATATTGGGCATATTCCTTGGTTTAGGAATGGTTATTCCGTGGATTAGGAATGGTTTATGAGTTTGATCTTCTTGTGAGAGGCTTACATATATGAACAATTATATGTTATGATTTTGGTGTTGTTGAGGCTTCTTGTTGGGGTTTTATGGAGGAGATCATAATTGCATAGTTTACATCTAGAGGTGTGTGTAGAAGGACATGATACAGGTTATGATTTGAATGATTTCTCTCTAATCTTGGTTATCTTCCTAGATTTTTTGTTTTGCTTACATTGGATTTGAGATTGGTTGGAGATCGTGATCACTAGTTTGTGCTCATGTATGTCATGTGAGAGATGACATGGTTATTCCTTTATCTCTTCCTCTGTTGGTTGTGAAGAATTTGGGAGAGTGTTGGAGACTTGTTATGAGAGTTGTTCTTGCAAGATATTAGTTTATGTATTGTGGATGTCCTTCAGACTACATGGATTCATTTCTTTGAGATGTTGTGAGTGGATTGGTTATAGATTTGACATTATCCTTTGTAGTAGGAGCTTCTTGGTATATATGTGGCAAGTATTGCTCTTGAGGCTTGTGATTGTAGGTTACAGATTGGATACGTTGATAATGTGAGATTCACTTGTTATACCTTTGGGGTATGGATAGTTGGATGGGTTTGGTACTTGCTATGGGTGCTATTTCAACTATAGATATTTGACAACTACAAATACATGTTATTGCCTTTGGATTAGGCTTTTTGTGCTTAACATTTCACTTGGTATAGGATTTTATGATCTTTTAATGAAACAAGTTGGGTGGCTTTCTCTTTGGATGGCTTCTATGTATGTCCAATGGCAGTGGCATAATAGGAGGTGAGATCATTCATGTTTGAGATGCTGGATACTTTGATTTTGTTGCAGGTACCAGGATGAAGCACTTTGTGTACTTGGATCCCCTAACTCTTGCAAGGTGTTCAGAAAGTGGGAGAATGTTGAGATTTGTGTCACAACCTTTCAAGTTTTTTTTTCTAGAAAACTCTAGAAAATTGTAGTTAGAAAACTCTAGAAATCTTTAGAAAATTCTAGAATTTGTTTGTAGTAGTTTTCCACATGTGTATGAGTTGGAAAAAGGTGTATGAATTAACATTTTATGTAATTATTTAATATTGGGGAAAATATATTAAATGTGGGGTTAGTGGGTTAGGTAGCGTATGGTTTTAGCACATGGTTTATGTAATACCACTTGGTGGTTTTGTGGGATTTGCTACTATACAAGCAACCACAAGGTTAGTTGTTGCTATGACTAGGAGAGACAAAAAGCAAGAGTTGAGTAGGACAAGACTTGACAGGTTAGCCGAGGGAGCATTTGTGAAGATTGGAAGAATGGCATGGGATGTGTGGATTCATGCTTGTTCACATAAATTGCTCAGTTGTGGCTATGGTTTTGAAGGCTTCTATGGTTGTATTGCATGGTGTTTTTGCTAAGTAATACATGGTGATGGATGCTTTTGGAGGCTGGGATTTTCCCTCAATGAGGGTTTCCCAGGGTACATCTTGTGTCACACTTTTGTGGGTATGTTGTCTATTCTCTTGCATGTGGATTTTAATTATGTATTTATTTTAGATCTATGATGAGTTATGTGGAAATGGTTATATTCCTTGTTGTTGAGTTTCCTTACACTCATCTAGTGCAATAATCACGGGATATGCAAAAAATACTTTTGTTGAACAAGATTCATTAACTTTAAATCAAATGTAAATGAAAGGTGTTAATCCAAGAATCAACAATCTCTACCAGTGTCCTCTTTGTTTGTGCAACAATCAGAACTTTGGAATAGGCTGCAAATATCCATTATAGGTTAAGAATTTTGTCAAATATTTTGTGTATGTTTGGAATGATCGAATTCCAGGTTAAAGGAATTGAGTTAAAAATTGGAAAATGTCACAATGTGAGATTTTTTGGTGCACCTACTTCCCTAGTATGTAAGGGTCCATTTGGTTGGTAGAATTTAAAAAACCTACATTTTCACAAACCTTGGTTTAGCCAAATCAAGTTTTTGCAAATCTTCATTCTGATTTTTGAGATTTTACTTGAACTGTTTGTTTCACTCGGAAGATGAGTGTGAAGACACATTTTTATGCATAAGCTTGGAGTTGAAGGAAAATTTCATAAAGTAGTCCAATCTATTGTTTTTACAGTCCTTAAAAAACATAACTAGGTTTTTATTTTCAATTCCTATTTGCTAGTAGGAAGTTTGAAAACCTAGTTTTGAGGTAAAATTGGAAGTTTGGTATGCTAATTCCATTTTTCCAATTTTGAAACAAACACAAAAAATTTTAAATCTGGATTTTGAAAAAGCCAATTCCTAAATGTTCAATCTCAAAATAGTAGAAGAGTGTTTGTAAAATCCTATACAGATAACTTGTGTAGATTCAAAGTAGTTGCTTAAATTGTTTCTACATGTTTATGACAATTATAATGTCTACATATAAGTAGTTTAATTAAAACTTAATATTTGAGTTTTTTAAATAATTATAGTTATTAAACATAAATGGAAAAAAAAAATCAAGATGTTGTGTTTATTACATGTATATATTTAGAGTAAAATTTAATAATTTGATTTAATTATGATCTTATAAAATCATATTTTATGTTTAGGCTTGACTTTGGTTAGTATGCATTTTTATATCTCTATTCATATATTATCTTTGTTCTACATCTTTTATTAATAATTCTTGTTATAGGTAAAGATTGATCTCTAAATGAAACTACATTTGCATAAGATAACAACAATAAAAATGCCTAATGTAAAAGTGCCAATAATGTGAATGGAAATATTTTAATGTTTCTAAAAAACGTAATTTTGTCCCTCATTACAATTTTAAATCTTATTTATTATCAACATACATAGTATGTCTATATTCTTAACAAAGAATTTTTAAAAACATTTTAAACTATCAAAATGATTTCTCCTTAAGCTTAAATCTAGAAATTCATTAAATAATCTATAGACACCACTATCTCCGCCATTTTTCATATTTTTCATATGATAATATATTAGTCATATGTTTTTCATCATCAATCTATAGAGAAGAAAAAACATTATTTGTTACAATCAATAACCATTTTTTGTGGATCTCAAAGATATGGTCTCAATATGATACATATTGAAGGGGTCAAAGAAATTTATTTTTTGTTTTTACGTACGGCTCAACATCATATTGTAGTAATATAATGATAGGTAACCTCTAATTTAAACTTTGATAAGTATTCAGATTAATCGTTATGTATTAATGATTATGTCATCGTCTTAATCAATTATATTGTAATCTTTTGATACTATCATATATTTCATTGCAATCTTTTTTTTGAACAAAAGATCAAAGTGTGTGTTTATATATGTGTGTGTGTGTGTGTGTGTGTGTGTGTGTGTGTGTGTGTGTGTGTGTGAAATTGAAGTACATAATAAAAAATGGCATAACAACCATGTACTTCATGCTTGATAAAGAATCTAGTAGCAAAATATAATAAAGAAGATCTATAAGTGCATAAGAATAAAGAGGTATTGTAGTAAGTAGGCTATTACAAAACACCTATGTAGATAGAAAACCTAAATGCATAATTGAATAACTGAAAAATTTGGAATCAATTATTGATCCCCATTATCCATTCTAAGAAATCAAAAATCTCCATTGAGTAGAAAATATTAGACTAAAAAAAGTAGAGATAGCGGCAAGTCAATTTAACCATCTTCAGACAAAAAGGGAAACCATGGAAGTTCCCTATAGTTACTCATCCATGGCATCTCATTGTTGAGCAGTGGTGCTAGTATGATCGTGCACCTGAGAAGAAGACGCGTGAGTTTGCACCTGAGAAAAAGAAGCAATACAACAATGATGAAAATGGAAGGAATGACCCATAGAATGAGCATCAAAAATGTCCCATGAGAGAGAATAATGTACCAACCCTCGATTTGATAACTTTAATCATCGACCGTTTCAAATCTTCTCCATATATACAAATACCCACGTTTAGAAACTTAAAATCTAACATATCCAAGGTAGATTTGATAGCAACATACAATGGATCATACAATGGATTATCTCCTACTTATCAACATACAATGGATCATATGGAGGGCCTTTCCCCAAATTGTCAATGGGAATAATCCTCCAACCGAAGCTGAGCTAGAGCATAAAAAATATCCGTCCATAACATTAGTTAGCACATTTCCAGACAACACACCACCTTGAAGGTCTTTATCAACAAGACCCATAAGTTCAATACCATATTGAAGAAAGTCCATGACATTGGAAAGGAAAATGGACACCAATGAGTGATGCTATAACATATGCTTGGACCTTGGAGACATGATTTGGTTACCTACAAAGATCATAATGCTTGAATCACATAAGTTACAATCCATATCAAAGAATGCCTTAAGGGCATCATTTGAGATTATACCATTGAATGAATGGAGGGGTAGCTGAAGACGAACTGTAATTCTTTGGTTCATCTCACTGTGTTCCATTGTTGTTGATGAGCACAAAGGGAAATCCTTTTTTTCATATACCGATTCATCGGAGCTCATGGTGGTTAAAAAACATAACCACATGTATGTTGCACTCAACACGATTTGAATGCAATCATACAAGATATTGGAAAATGAATAAGAGAAAGGAGATTATCTTACATCTCATGTATATAGAATGTTTCCATTTAAATTTTGAGTGCCATCTTATCTAGTTGCCAAATCTCGTACACATGCGCGCGTATGCAGAGGAGATCATGGTAGACGTTGGAGAGGGAAAAGTGATATATTGATGGCAAACATTAAGGGTCCGTTTGGTTCGTGGAATTTAAAAAACTCGAATTTGTACAAACTTTGGTTTAGCCAAATCAAGGTTTTGTATATCTTCATTCCAATTTTTGAGATTTTCTTGAAACCGTTTGTTTCACTCGAAAGATGCGTGTGAAGACACATTTTTATGCGTAAGCTTGGAGTTGAAGGCAAATTTCAAAAAATAGTCCAATCTATTGTTTTTACACTCCTTAAAAAACAAAACCAGGTTTTGATTTTCAATTCCTACTTTTTTTAGGAAGTCGAAAAACCTGGTTTTGAGACAAAATTGGAAGTCTCGTATGCTAATTCCATTTTGCAAATTTTGAAACAAACACACAAATTTTCTAATCCGGATTTTGAAAAAGCCAATTCCTGTCATCTTCCAAGAACCAAACGGACCCTAAATGATTGCAGCTTTAGGGAATTGATGATTTGAAACAGGCTTGGAATTCGAGGTCACCCTTGCCTATCACATTAATTCTTTTGTGATAGTTGTCAAATTCATATTTTAAATTAAACAATAATTTAAATACACGTATAATTTTTTTTTAAAACAATATTTATATAATAAATATTTTAAAGCGATTAAGCTATTATGAATTTAAAATAATATTATTTTTATAATAGTCATAAAAAGTCACAAATTTAGAGTGGATTTCTAAAAATCAAATGTTTTATTATATAAAGTATCAAATTAATTAAACAAGTTTATAAGTTCATAGCATATTTTATTCTATCTTAAAGATATTCTAAATTGTTATAAATAATATATAAATATATATATATATAAATACTATCAAATAAAATATATATCATACATGTATATTTACATTATTAAATAATATATTGTACTTATAACAAAATTTGATGGTATATTAATAAAATTAAGTGTCATATTTACAGTTTTAGAAAAAAATAACTTATCAATCTATAAGGTCCAACAAATTTTCAGCCTATCATATACAACTGAAAAGTGCAAAAATGGCCAATATGACCATCAAATTCCAAGCCTGATTTGAAAGATTTGGAATGTGCGACAATAAAACCTATTTGGTGTCACCTAATGTTAAACCTCATATGGTGCATTGTAGTGTTACATTTGGTAGATGCTTAGCCACATTGGATATCCATGTGCCTACTGTACTCATTCCTTCACAAGTGCAGTCACCAAATTAGGGAAGTCATGGATGTTGTGTGAGGACTCAAGTAGAACAATTTCTATATCATTAGCTATTAGATTTGTAAATGCATCTACTGCCATATTGCCTTCCCTTAAAATGTGATCAATAATTACAATATCAAAACTTGGTATAATTTTCCGAACTTATTACATTATAAATCCAATCTTTTAGATTATTACTACCCTTGATTTAGTTTCATGAATAATCAAAGCATAGTATCCTTCAATGTCCAAGTTACTGATGCCATGAGTTAATGTTTCTCTTAGGCCAAAAAGATGAGAAAATTCTTCTTCTTGGTTATTTGTTGCATAGGGGATAGGAATGATAGATCCTATGATCAAGAGACCCACATAATTTCAAATATAAATATTGGCCCCTGACTTACCCGGATTCCCATGCAAATATCCGTCAAAATGTAGTTTCACATATGAAGGCACATGTGGAGACCATTTAAAATCCTTTCTTCTCTTGAGTTTAGGATCACCATCTACAACCCCTGAAGTTGGAATAAGGGGAGATAGCCAAGATGATGGGGGAGCTTCTTCACTCTAGAGCTTTCTTGCTCTACTCTAGCCTACTTAGGGTTATTATTCCAAAATCCCAATCTAGAGGATTCCTTCCCAATCCCCTTTCACCAAGAAACTCTCCCACCGATTCAAGTTTCCATCCTCTACCTTCAGTTCACAAACAATGCACTTTTTGACCTAGTTTGCCAAAACTCTACCAAATGCACCAAAAGGGAAAAAATAAAGTTTAGACAACCTTTTCATGGTTTTTACCACATTTCATGACATTCTGCATCATTTTGGTGTGTCTACCATACCCACAACTCCAAATTGCCTTGTTTACCCTTGTAGCCCTAAGAGCCCCTATTAGCCCTCATAAAAACAAGGAACTAGCTATAAATCCCAAAAAACCTTAACAAGGCCACTTGGTGTCTTCAATAATTTGATTCCTAGTGACCTACGCTTAAATATTTTCTAGGTCTTAGGTCTCTATGGTGACTATATAGTATGGTTCTAGAAAGCCCTTATTTTAGGGGGTTTAAAGGCAATGGCAATAAAACTTTCACAAATGGCTCCAAACTCCACATCCAACCTCTTCCTCTGGCTTATGTACCATTAGTATCCTACTTCTTCATTTCTTAAGAAAGGTTGGCACATGCCAATCCTCCATCTTCACCAAAACTCCATTTTAAGCTTTCATTGCACCTTGCCAAGCCTCTCTTGCTTGCCTAGGGCTCGCTTGAAAAATAGCTATTTGACTACCACAAAATCTAAAACTATTATTTACATAGTGTACAAAGGCCATTGCTTGATTCCAAAAGGCCATGGATTTTCAACCATGGAAGTCAAGCCTTAGCCATAATTATTGCTAATACACAAAATTGGACAACAAGAATGTAAAACCTAATTAATTTTCAAAACCCTATAAAATGAATGCTTAAGACCAAAAAAAGTGTGCCCAAAATCACATCATGATCCCAAGTCACTATTCCATCCAAAATAATAAACAATTCAATCCAACTTCTTTACTCAATCCTTCAAACCATGTTTATGATCATAAAAATGCTCCACCTACAGGTGTTGTCCATACAAGCATATGCCCAACCCTTGGAGATGAGTTGGAAAATGTTTAAATAGGTTCCCTCATCCACCTTGGCTTTGGTTAGAGCCATAACTACCCATGTAGTTCATTCTTCAAAACTGTACAAAAATTTACTATCCAATTTTGCAAAAATTGCAAGGTTGTTAATGAACAACTTTTTGACAACTTTTGCAATTTTGCAATTTGAGCCTTCAAACTTGACTAGTTTATTTTCAAACCTTGTAAAATGAACTTAAAACACCTAAGAAACACTTTTTGACATGCCTTGCCCCTTTTTAGGCCTTTTTTCCATATTTTTCCATAGTCAACAATTTCTAAGCAATTTTTTCCTATCAAGACCTAATGACAAAACTCGATTCATACTCAAAATACTACCTATCCAAACCTCCTAAAATTACCTTGGGACTTTATTTATAGCCCTTATTTCCTCAATTTTTGGTTATACCATTTACAAAGAAAAAATAAGCTAGGGTTTTTAGGATTAATCTCAAACAGAAATAACAGTTACATGCAAATGTAACCAATACTAGAAAATAGTAGATCGCATAAAAGAGAACACAAGACACCAATATTTAACATGGTTCACCCAATCCCTGGGCTATGTCCACCAACAAAAAGTCCAATATTATAATTATCCATTGATTAAAATCTGTAATCCCTTACAACTCAATACCACTGCAAGAAGCTACAATATCACCATTACATTATGAAATCCCTAACCCTAAGGCTTTTTATACAAGCTTTTGCCACTTACAAAATTAGGGCTAGAATAATAGAAAAATAGTAGTCGACGCCTTTTCAATAAAAGGGCATATTTGGCTTTAGGGGCACTAACCCTTGACCCTGTCTTGTACCCCCATAGAAATAATATGGGGAGAAACACACTGAATAAACCTTTGAGTCTAATAAGGCTCCACATCACAACAAGGGTTTCACCTTTACCCCTAGGTGCTCCTGCACCATTCTCCCCCTGCATGAAGAAGTCTAAGGTACTGCTAAAGAGAGGAATTCCTTGTTGATGCCATTCTTCTTGAAATCACTCTTAGCAATCCAAGTGACCTCAGGTTTAGGTGTATCCAACCATTTCACTAGATGTTCTTGATAGACCTTGTTTCTTGTACTCTTCTTCACTCTAGAATCCAATATCCTTTCCTCTCGTGCTTGCTTCTTTTTAGGTATCTATAGGTCTAAGATATCCTTGCTTAGATATTCCTAATACTTTGCTTCATCCACCTTAGGACCTTTGTAAGGTATTAGATCTATGACATTGAAGATGGGAGAGATAGCCATGTCCTTGAGTAATTCTACTTTGTAGGCATTAGGTCCATACTTCTCAGGTACCTTACATGGCCCAATCCTCTTCATCTACAACTTACTAGGGATGCCCTTTTGTAACTTAGCCTTGTTCAAATAGACCATCACTAAGTCTCTCACTTGAAATTGCAATTTTCTTCTCCCCTTGTCCTTCTTCTCCTTCAATTTCTGATTTTCCTCCATCAAGCTCTGTTTAACCTAATCATGCACTTCTTTCATGGACTGAAAAAAATCATCAACATGGTGTTGGGAGGTCCCTTAACTCCATTATGCCCCTTCGTTGAGTTACATAGACTACTTGAAAAGGGCTTAACCCTGTTGTTCTATTCTTATTGTCATTGCAAGAAAATTCTACCTAAGGGATGACTTGCTCCCAACTTTTCCCATACTCCTTGGTATGACACCTTAAAAGTTACCTAGGACCCTATTAATGACCTCTATCTGACCATCAATTTGGGGATGGTAGGCAGAAATATGAACTAGGTTTATTTCCAACCTCTTCAATAGGCTCTTCCAAAAGTGTCCCATAAATTTTACATCTCTATCAGCAACTATGCTCCTTGGTAACCCATCTATTTTACCCAGCTCCTTGAAGAACAAATTGGCTATATTGCTTACATCATGTATTGCCTTGCATGGGATGAAATGGCTCATCTTCTTGAACCTATCTACCACCACAAACACACCATCTAACCCTATCCTAATCCTTGGTAATACCCACTATGAAGTCCATGTTGATGCATTCCTAAGGCCTATTAGGAATGGGTAGAGGTTGGTAGAGTCCTACATTGGATGAAGTGCCCTTTTTCCTTCTAACATATTCCACATTTTTCCATATACCTCCTTACATCCCTTTGCATCTTGTGCCAATAATATAACCTTTCTACAAGGTATAAGGTCTTATTCAAGCCAAAATGCCCACTCATGCTCCTATTGTGCTTCTCTTGTATGAAATCTTCCCTCATAGATCCCCTTGGGATGCACAACTATTGATCCTTGAACAATAACCCATATTGCAAGGTATATTCAAAAAAGTCACTATGGAAATGATTGTCAAAGTTTGTACATACCTTATAGGCCTCCAAAAAATCAATGTCCTCATATAAGTCCTTGAATCCATCCAGTCCTATGCTTTGCAACTTGATTTCTTGTACTATCAACAACCTCCTTCTCAAAGCATCTGTCACCTTTTTGTTTGTGCCCTTTTTGTGCTTAATGGTGAAAGTGTAGGACTACAAGAACTCCATCCATTTGATGTGCTTCAAAATTAGTTTCTCTTATGAGTTGATAAAGCTTAGGGCTTGGTTATCTATGAAGACAAAAAATTAATTAGGCAATAGGTAATGCCTCAACTTCTTAAGAGCTTGAACAAGTGTTGTGATGTGGATCATAATCAAACTCAGAGGTTATTTGGCACAATTTTTCTCCAGATAATTTCTATAGAAGTTTCCAAGATGGGGTCAAGGGGCAGTGCCCCCACTTGGGTTTTCGGGGACAGTGCCCCCAAAGCCAAAAATGTCCTTATATTATAAAAGGCATCAACTACTATTTTTCTATTATTCTAGCCCTAATTTTGTAAGTGGCAAAAGCTTGTATAAAAAGGCTTAGGGCTAGGGATTTCATTATGAATCGTGATGTTGTAGCTTCTTGTGGTAGTATTGAGCTATAAGGGATTATGAATTGTAATTAGGTTGTAATCACTAGATAATAATAATATTAGACTTGTTGTTAGTGGATTTTGCCCAGGGATTGGGTGAACCATGTTAAATCTTGGTGTCTTGTGTTCTCTTTTACGCAATCTACCATCATCATTTCTTTTTAGCGATCCTCTGTAGGAAGGTCTCACAGTTGAGTGGGAGTGATGGCAGATGAGGGTTGACAAGTTTAATGGGCAGAAATTTTAGTTATGGAAAATGCAAATGGGGGACTATCTTTATCAGATGGATTTATGGAAGCTGTTGGAAGGAAAAACCAAGAATCTAGGATCTATGGCAATGATGATAGGGATATTTTGGATAGAAAGGCATTGGAAGCATTCAATTATACCAGGTACCGTCGGTGGCATTTAATATTACAAAAGTAAAGATGATAGAAGAGTTGATGCAAACCCTAGCGAAACTATATGAAAAGCTCTCTGCTTTAAACAAGGTATTTCTCATGAAGCATTTATTTAATATGAAAATGATAGAAGGTGGATCTATTGTGGGTCATTTAAATGAGTTTAGTACTGTTACTAGTCAATTATCTTCTGTGGGTATCAATTTTGATGAAGAAATTATGGCTCTCTTGATTTTGTGTTCTTTGCTTGAAATATGGAATGACGGTAATGGATGTGAGTAATTATATTTTTGGATCTAGTACCCTAAAATATGATGATGTGATTAGTGTTATTTTGAGTGAGGAAAATCGTAAGAAAACTTCAAGTGGATCTACATCAGGAAGTGCTTTGAATGCACAAAATAGAGGCAAAATGACTAAGAGAGGAAATAATTCTTGAAATCATGGGAAATCAAGAGGAAAGTGAAAGGGGGAGAGGTCTCAATTTAGAGGACCAAGAGATTGCTAGTATTGTGGAAAATTAGGGCATAAGAAGAAAGATTGCTGGACTCGAAAGAACAATGAAAGAGATAAACAGGGAGGGGGCAAGGAGGCAAAAGTGGTAAGTAACAAATCTGAAGAGGATGCTTTTCTTCTTTCTTTAGAAAGTGTTGATGATTCATGGGTTTTAGATTCTAGTGCTTCATTCCATGCTACACCTCATAGAGATTATTTTATTGATTATGTCTAAGGTGATTTTGGGCTTATTTATTTGGGGGATAATGAACCCTATCAAATTGTTGGAAAGTGAAAAGTTAAGATTAAGTTGTAGAATGGAATCATTGGCTACTAAATGAGGTAAGAAAAGTTCCAAGGTTGAGTAGGAATTTAATTTCAGCAGGGAAACTCGATGATGAGGGTTGTGCAGTTACTTTTAATGATAAAAATTGGAAGGTTTCAAAAGGTTCCCTTGCAGTAGAAAAAGGTGTGAAAGTAGGCACCTTATACCTTTGTAAAGGTCATATTTTTCCTTATACTTTGATTTTTTTCTAGAGAAAAATGAATGTTCAAGAATAGTTACTATAGTTGAGAAGGTACAAAAAATAGCTACTGTAGATTCTGATATAACGCTATGGCACATGAGTAAGAAAGGTATGCAAGTACTTCATTCAAAGAAAATTTTACTAGGTTTGAAATGTGTCAATATGAATTTCTGTGAAAGTTGTGTGTATGGAATACAAAAGAGAGTGATTTTTGTGAAGACTGGGAAGGAAAATAAAAGTTAGAAATTAGAGCTTGTGCATACAGATGTATGGGGACCATATCAAGTATCTTCCCTTGGTGGATCTCATTATTATGCTACATTTATTGAAGAAAAAACTAGAAAAGGATGAGTTTATTTGCTTAGAAAAAAATCTAATGTATTTCAAACTTTAATGAAATGGAAATCCTTGGTTGAAAATGAGACTGGTAAGAGATTAAAATGTCTAAGATCTGATAATGGTGGTGAGTATTGCAATCATGAATTTGAAGATTATTGCTCCACTAATGGTATTCATAAACCAAAGAGTATTCCAAGGACTCCATAGGAAAATGGAGTGGCTAAATGCATGAATAGGACAATAATGGAGCATGCAAGGAGCATGAGGTTACATGCAGGGTTGGCATTAAAGATGTGGGAAAAAGTTGTCAATAGTGTTGTATATTTGATTAATATCTAGTTCCCTCTACTCCTTTGGATTGTGATATTCTAGAGGAAGTATGGACTGGTAAGAAGGTGAGTTATTCTTTTCTCAAAAACTTTGGTTGTGAAACATTTGCTCATATAGATTTTGAAAATAGAACCAAGATGGAAGCTAAATTAAAGAGTTGTGTATTTGTTTGATATGTAATTAATGAATTTGGTTATAGGCTTTGGGATTTTGAAAATTGTAAAATTATAAGAAGCAGAGATGTCATATTCAATGAGAAATTTTTGTACAAAGATCTGTTGTAGCAATGTGAGAAAAAAGAAAATGATTATGTAGTACTGGATGATACTCCAAAAGTTGATGTTCCAACAATTGCTCATGATGTGCAACAACTGTAACAATAAATACCACACACCATATTGAATGTTAGACAGTCAACAAGGATGAGTAGACCTCCAAAAAGATTTTCTCCTTCCTTGTATTCTATTTTACTTACTAATGTTGGTGAGCCTAAATGTTATGATGAAGTTGTATAGGTGGATACAAAGATTCAGCGGGAGTATCCAATGGAAGAAGAAATGGACTCTGCTGAAAAAAAAGACATGAGATTTATGCAAGTTGCTTGTAGGTAAGAAGGCTTTACAAAATAAGTGGGTTTACAGGTTGAAAGAAGAGGATGGAGGTAAGAAAAGATTTAAAGCCAGGTTAGTTGTAAAAGGATTTTCGCAGAAAAAGGGCATTGATTTTGATGAGACGTTTTCTCTGATTATTAAAATGACTTCTATTCACACTATTTTAAGCATTGTGACTACTAAAGATTTGCATTTGGATTAGTTTGATTTTAAAACAACCTTCCTTCATGGTGATTTGGATGAAGAGATATATATGGGTCAACCATAGGAATTTGAGGTCAAAGGTAAAGAGAACTTACTGTGCAGATTGATGAAAACTTTATATGGCTTGAAGCAAGGACCTAGGAAATGGTATCTAAAATTTGACAATTTTATGCATGAGCATGGATATAATAGGTTTTATTTAGATTATTATGTTTATTTTAAGAGGTTGGATGATGATAGCTACATTATTTTATGTTTATATATTTATGATATGCTTGTAACTAGGTCTAACATGGATTACATTAAGGGGTTAAAGGAACAATTAACACATTCATTTGCTATGAAGGATTTGGGGGAAACAAAACAAATCCTTGGTATAAAGATTTGTAGAGATAGGAAGAATAAGAAATTGACATTATCTTAGGCTGATTATATTGTGAAGGTGTTGCAATGTTTCTCTATGGAGAATGCTAAAGTTGTCAGCACACCTTTACTTGGTCATTTGAGGTTGACTAAGGAGATGTGTCCAAAGACAAAAGAAGAGGAGGATAATATGTCCAAGGTACCCTATGATTTAGCTATAGGAAGCTTGATGTATGATATGGTATGTACAAGGCTAGATATTACACATGCAGTAGGATTTGTTAGCAGGTATATGAGTCATCTAGGAATTGAGCATTGGAATGCAGTTAAATGGATTTTCAGATATTTGAGAGGAACATCCAGTAATTGTTTACACTTTGAGGGGGCTCTACTAATAAGTGATAGGGCTATGTTGACTTAGATTTGGTAGGGGATATTGATACCAGGTAGAGTACTATACTTTATGTATTTATTATTGGTGGGGTAGCCATGAGTTGGGTTTCTAGGTTAGAAAAGGTTAATGCTTTACCCAATACATAGGAAAAATATGTTGCTACTACACAGGCAACTAAGGAGATGATATGGCTTCAGTTCTTTTTAGAATAATTGGGATTCCTTGAGAAGGATAATTATTTATTTATAGATAGTCAAAGGGTAAAAGCACAAACCTGTGTCACCTTTTATGAAGAAATGTGATATCAGAATGCGACAATTCAACATTAATGACAAAAAAAATGGTATTTGTGTTTAGAATTTGAAAATGATGTAAACTAATGAAATGTGTAGAATTGGATGAAATTTATGCCTATCATTTTTTTAAATTTTTTTGAGTAAGAATTTATTCATTTCTTTTATTTTGAAGTCCCTTTTTTAACTATAAAAAATATAGGGTGTAGTTCCCGTCAAAAAAAAATGCAAATCATCTTTTTTTTGTTTTGATTTGAAAATATCTTATAGATGACATGTATATCTAGTGCACAAAAAAAGAAATAATTATTTTTGATCTATATTTTCTTTGTTATAAGTACTCAAGCTCGACCTTCTCAGAAGCCAATAGTTTTTTCCTCCCGTCAAAACTTCCCAATCAAATCTACACCTTCTTGAGAAAAAATTGCATATTCATGAAGAGGACTCTCTCCTCTAGTAATAAATATTATTTTTTTATTTTTTTGGTATGATTTACTATTTTTTTCCCTTTTTTAAGTGAGCATCTTTTGAAATGTTCAAATATCAACTTATAATATTTTGAAATTCTAACATATTATAACTAATCAAAACACTCAAAAATTTATATAATGGTGATATTGAATCTAAGATCTATAAAAGGTTATTTTTAGTTTTTGAATAAAATTGAGTTTTGATAGAGAAATGAAATTTGACCAAAACAAGTTTTGATATCACAAACGGTGACACAGATATGTACTTTTACCCCAAAGTACCATTCATCTTACAAAGAATTCAGCTCTACATTCAAAGACAAAACACATATAGTTGTTGTACCATTGCATTCGGTCAATGTTGGACAATGGACGGTTAAAGCTAGAGAAGATACATACAAATGATAATCCAGCAAAAATGTTTACAAAGGTTGTGACAAGGGAGAAGCTAAATTCCTTTTTAGCTTTGGTTTGTCTTCAAGACTGAACAAAATAAAAGAACAATAGAGTCTAGGGTGGTTTGATATTCTAGTGGGAGCTACAAGTTTAGAAGTGCTATGATCAGTCTCCAAGTGGGAGATTGTTGTGATGTGAAGCCTAATCAAAATTAGAGGTTTATTTGGCATGATTTTCCTCCAGATTATTTCTATGGGGGTTTGGGGCAATGCCCCCAAGATGGGGTCAAGGGGCAATTCCCCTGTAGGACCCCGGGGAAACACCCCAGGTGCACTCCCTATTGCAGTATAGGGTGCAGTTGAGGGGCAATGCCCTTGCAGGGGTTTTCAAGGGAAGTGGTCCTGAAGCCAAAAATGCCCTTATATTGTAAAAGGTGTTGGCTACTATTTTTCTATTATTCTAGCCTTAGTTTTGTAAGCAACAAAAGCTTGTATAAAAAGGCTTAGGGATAGGGATTTCATTATGAATGGTGATGTTGTTGGATATAATTGTTTAATTGTGTGTTGTCTTTGATGTTACACAAATTTCATATTAGTTGATAGTGAGTGCTCACCGAGCTCACTTGGTTAGCAAGATAGTTTTCCTTGTCTACCGAGCATTCCTGAGTTTATTCTACAAAAATAGTGTTAACCGAGTTCACATGGTTAACGAAGAAAAGTTGGATAGAATTAGTGCTAACTGAGTTCACTCGGTTGCCAAAAGATTTTTGCAAGTTCGTAGTGTTAACCGAGCCTCTATTGGTTAACATAAGAAATCATCTCAGAACCAGTGTTTACAGAGCAGGGTTGGCTAAAGAAGGGTTTTTGTTATTTTGGCATATAAAGATTAATTATTTCAAGTATTGGTTCTAGCCGACTATGGTTATGAATATTGGTCATTCTAATTTGTATTGAGCTGACTTGACAATCTGGATGATATAAATATAAGCTCAAGTTGTGATTCTCAAATGTGTGCAAGCGTGTTGATTGAATTGAAAAGAAAAGAGTGGAAGCAAACTTGAAGGATAAGCAGATATCCTTGTGGAGTAGACAAGTATTATTCAATCAAGAAGGATCAAGTTTAAGCATAACATAGATCTAGATTCAGTAATTCAGTTGAATCACAATCAGGTCATTTCATTGTTACTCTCTAACCATTGTAGCAATGATCTAAAATCTCTTAACAGAGTTGGTTTAACAGCTAGTTGTAAATCCTCTAACAATGTGGTAGTTTCATTGAATTTTTTTAAGACCTCTCACAAGGCCACTCCTAACAAGGTGATTAAATCCTCCAACAAGGTCACACCTAATAGTGTGTTTTGTAACCTTTAATCGGGTTGGCTCCTAACAAGGCTGACTTTAGAAGAGTGAAAAATAGTAACTAGTTACATTGGTGGTTTTTCCCATATTGGGTTTCCATGTTAAAATATGGTGTATCATGTGTTCATTTCTTTTCTCTCATGTTTGCAATTTAATTATAGATAGTATTAGATTTGCTAATATACATACTCTACATTTACCGAGTTGCAACAATTTTTGTATGTTTATCGAGTCGCAACAGTAATTAGTTTTATTAGTCTAACTTTTAGTATTGACATCTAAGGGATCTGAGATTTAGTTTAGTGGTAATTGATTCACCCCCCTCTCAGTTACTCCTATATTTCTAACAATTGGTATTAGAGCTTTTGGTGCTTGTAGGAAGGTTTCAAGGACCTAAGCAAAAGATCGGGATATCTTACAAGAGAGAAATCCGTAAGCTAAATAGAGACAACTTTTTAGCATGGTGAGGACTCATGAGGCTTCATTTGGCTACCATAAATGATTCAGGTTGCAAATACCTTGATGCAAAATGCAAAACTCCTACTGGTACATTATCTATTGAAGATCTTGCTGAGAAAAATAACCATAACATCATGATGATTGACATTGTGTCTGCTCTCAACTATGAAGATCTTGATAAGGTCAAAGACTATAAAACTACTTTTAAAATGTGGAGCTAACTTGAGGACATATATGGTGGTGATGAGAATGTAAGGAGAGCCAAAGCAGAAAGCCTTAGAGGACAATTTGATCATATGAGAATGAGAGAAGATGAAAATGTTGCCAAATATGTGCAGAGAATCAAAGCTAATGTCAGTGCAATTAGAGCATCTAGAGGAGAGATCAAAGAATAAATTGTTGTAAGTAAAATTCTCAAAACTTTGCTTCCCATCTATGCAATCAAAGTATCTACTATTCAAGAAGTGAGATGTGATTCAAATAAAAATTTAGGTTTGGACACCCTAGTAGGAAGATTGACAACTTTTAAGCTAGATAACTTTGACAATTATCTTCTAGCTTCCAAATATATTTAGTCTACTTTTGAGGAAAAACTTTCACTCAAAGATAAAGGTAAGAAGATAAAGGACAATCAGTTAGACAGTGAAGAAGAAATCGAGGAAAGCTCAGATAGTGATCTTGAAGTTCTTGAAGCTTTACTTGCAAAGAAATATTCTAGAAGAAGAGAAAAATACAAAGGTAAAGTTCCCCTAATCTGTTTTTCATGAAGATTCTGATAACAGTGAGGATGAAATAGTGTACATTTTTGTAAAAGATGAATCTGATGATGGAGATAAGATGACACTTAACTCTCATTTGAGTAAAAATGATACATGGATCATAGATAGTGGGTGTTCACACCATATGACTAGAGATAGAACAAATTTTGAACATTTTGAACATTATGATGGAGGTAGTGTAAGATTTGGAAATAATTAACCTTGTTGCATCAAAGGAAAAGGACATATCTCATTAACCAATGAACTTGTATGTGACAATGCTTATTGGGTTGAAGGACTAAAGAATAATCTACTGAGTGTGGTACAACTAATCAACATTGGATTCAAGGTAGAATTCATGCATGGCAAGGCAAGACTGCTAGATGACAAAGGGAATCTAATTGGATCAGGCAAACAAACAAAAGGTAACCTATTTTATCTTGATCTTAGTGATTGCTCATGTCTTATTGCGCAAGTAGAAGAAAGTTGGTTATGGCACAGAAGGCTATGTCATGTGAACTTTGATAATATGGTCAAAATAAGAAAATTTAGAAAAGTAAGAAGTATTCCTAGTTTGAAGAAACCATATGTTTGTTTATGCAAGAACTGTCAAATTGGAAAAATGGGAAAGACTAGCTTTAAATGAAAAACTATCAATCTGAAGATGTCTCAGAAATTGTACATACTGACTTATGTAGACCTATTGGAGTAGAATGCTATAGTGGAGAAAAATTCTTTATTATTTTTGTTGATGACTACTCTACAATGATGATTTTTATGTATCTAAGAGAAAAGTCAGAAACATTTGAGAAATTCAAATGATATTTGGCAAGAGTAGAAAAGGAAATAGGAAAAAGATTGAAATGCTTAAGATCAGACATAGGTGGTGAATTCATCTCCAATGAATTCAATAATTTTTGCATTGAAAGAGAAATCAAAAGACAGGTATTAGCCCCTAGCACTCCTAAGCAGAAAGGGATAGCTAAAAGAAGAAACAGATCCATCATGGATTGTGAAAGGACTCTAATGATTGAAAAGAATGTTTCTATCAAATACTAGAAGGAAGCTATCATCACTATAGTCCATACTTTGAACCAAGTTCAGTTGAAGAAGGATTCAGATAAGACTCCCTACGAACTATGGTATAGCTACAAACCCAATGTAAGTTACCTGAAAGTATTTGGAAGTAAATGTTATATCTTGAAAAGGAAAGTTTGATGTAAAAGGTGATGAAGGTATATTCTTAGGATATTCTTCCAAAAGAAAAGCATATAAATGTCTAAATTTGTCTACTCACAAAATCATAGAAAGTGCACATGTGAGAATTGATGAGTTTGCAGAAAAAGCTAAAGACGAAAGTAAGAAAGAACCATAAGACTAAAAAAAATATGTCTACTTTGAATCTAATACATTCCCAGGCATATTTGATAATAAGGAGACTCCATCTCTCGAGCCCTTTATAGTTACCAAGTTGTAAGAAGTACAAACCGAGTCATAGGGACCCGAGTTACATTCTAAAGCTATTGAGTTAACATCTACTAAGTCTAAAGGACCCAAGAGAAAGACTCAACAACTCAAGTCTCAAGTTGAAACTCAAAAGGAAGATAATGCAATTCATTCAAAAGGCAAAGAACCTATTTTTTCCAAGTATGTCAGAAGGCATCATACACCTAATCAAATTATTAGAGATAAATCAAAAGGTATTATGACAAGAAGTAAGCTAAAGGGTACATGTTTACTTGCTGAATTTGAACCTAGAAGTGTTAAAGATGCATTGGAAAATGAAAGTTGGGTTGAGGTTATGAATGAAGAAATAAAACAAATAGAGAAAAACAAAACTCGGACCCTTGTACCTGGACCAAAAGATAAAAATATGATTGGAACTAAATGAGTATTCAAGAATAAGTTGAATGAAAATGGTAAAGTATCAAGAAACAAAGCAAGACTGGTATGTAAAGGCTACTCTCAAGAAGAAGATATTGATTATGGTGAAACTTTCACTCCTATTGCAAGATTGGAAGGTGTTAGGACCTTACTTGCATATGCAACACATAAATGATTCAAAGTATATCAGATGGATGTCAAATCTACATTCCTCAATGGAATTCTTGATGAAGAAGTCTACATTTAACAATTAGAAAGTTTTGTTGATACAGACAAAAGGGACATGGTCTGCAAAGTACACAAAGCTCTATATGGTCTGAAACAAGCTCCTAGGGCATGGTATGAAAGGTTACATAACTACCTAATACAAATTGGTTTTTAGAGAACAAATGATAACAATAGTTTGTATATCAAGAAAGGACCAGATAACAAGATTGTGTTGGCAGAGATATTTGTGGATGATACTCTATTTATAGGGAATGATGATCTATGAAAAGAATTTTTAGAAAAAATGAACAAAGAGTTTGAAATGTCCATGTTTGGTGAGATGAAATTCTTTGTTGGACTACAGATACAACAGAAAAAAAAGGGTATCTATGTTACTCAATCTAAGTATGTCAAAGAGATACTCAAGAAGTTTGGAATGGAAGATTCCAAACTAGTTGGAACCCCCATGTGTACTGGACTAAAGCTTACCAAAGATGGTGATTCAAAAGAGGTAGACCAAGCCCTATATAGATCAATGATTGGGAAATTATAGTATGTAGTTCATATAGGACTTGATATTGCCCTAGCAGTTGGAATAGTGGCAAGATTCTTGGCAAAACCTAGAGAAAACCACATGATGGCAATCAAAAGAATCTTGAGATATTTGAAAGGCACTGAAGACTATAGTTTATGGTACAAACTTGGAGGAAATTTAGACCTAAAAGTGTTTAATAATGCTAATTGGGTAGGAAATCTTGATGATAGAAAAAGCACAAGTGGTGGAGCATTCTTTCTTGGTAAAAGGTTGGTATCTTGGACAAGCAAGAAGCAAAACTACACATCCCAATCCACAACAAAAGAAAAATATGTTGCAGCAGTAGTGAATTGTTCTAACATTGTTTGGTTTAAACAATTGTTAGAAGGTATGAAGGTTGAGATCAAAAAAACATTTGTCATGTTTTGTGATAACACCAGTGCAATTAACATATCAAAGAACCCAGTGATGCACTTCAAAACAAAGCACATTCCTATACAATATCATTTTGTTAGAGAATTGGTGCAAGATAAAGAAATCATATTGGAATATGTCCATACAAAAGATAATATTGCAAACATATTTACTAAGCCATTACCTAAGGATGCATTCCTGTATCTAAGAGGTAAGTTAGGGGTCATTCCCCTATCTAAAGCTCACTAAATGAAGTTCAGCGATGCATCAACAGGAACCAAGTTGAAGATCAATCAGTTGGTACAACATAGCTAAGAGAATATTGCATATGAATCAATACTCAAGGTACATTAATACTAGTTTGGTATATCTTGTTCAAGAGGGAGAAGTTTACTGTCATATCATTTTGAAATTTGTCTTTGTCATTCCAAGAGGGAGAAGATATGTAATTCTATCACAAAAGGAGATTACTACATAAAGGAGAAGCCTATTCTATAAAATCTAAGAGGGAGAAACTTTCTGTCAGTAAAAGTCTTGTTCTCAAATTTTATTATGCTATGACATGTTGTGTTGCCATCAATGCCAAAGAGAGAGATTGTTGGATACGATTGTTTAAATGTGTTTTGTCTATGATGTTACACAAATGTCATATCAGTTGACAGTTAGTGCTAACCGAGCTCACTTGGTCAGCAAGACAGTTTTCCTTGTCTACCAAGCATTCTTGAGTTTATTATACAAAAATAGTGTTAACCGAGTTCACATGGTTAATGAAGGAAAGTTGGACAAAGTTAGTGCTAACCAAGTTCACTCAGTTGCCAAAGGATTGTCACAAGTTTGCAGTGTTAACTGAGCCTCTATTGGTTAACACAAGAAATCATCTCAGAACCAATGTTTACAAAGCAGGGTTGGCTAATGAAAGATTTTTGTTGTTTTGGCATATAAAGATTAATTATTTCAAGTATTGGTTCCAGCCAACTATGGTTATGAATATTGGTCATTCTAATTTTTATTGAGCCAACTTGATAATCTAGATGATATAAATATAAGGTCAAGTTGTAATTCTCAAGTGTGTGCAAGTGTGTTGATTGAATTCAAAAGAAAAGAGTGGAAGTGAACTCGAAGGATAAGTAGATATCCTTGTAGAGCAGACAAGTATTAGTTGATTAGGAAGGGTCAAGTTTAAGTAGAACAGAGATCTAGATTTAGCAATTTAGTTGCATCACAATTAGGTCATTTCATTGTTACTCTCTAACCATTGTAGAAGTGATCTCAAATCTCTTAACAGAATTGGTTTAATAACTAGTTGTAAATCCTCTAACAAGGTGGCAGTTCCATTGAATTGTTCTAAGACCTCTCACAAGGCCACTCCTAACAGGGTGATTAAATCATCTAACAAGGTCACACCTAACAGTGTATTGTGTAACCTTTAACTAGGTTGGCTCCTAATAGGTCTCACTTTAGAAGAGTGAAAAATAGTAACTAGTTACATTGGTGGTTTTCCCATATTGGGTTTCCACGTTAAAATATGGTGTCTCATGTCTTCATTTTTTTTCTCTCATGTTTGCAAGTTAATTACTCATAGTATTAGATCTACTAATATACATACTCTGTATTTACCGAGTTATAGCAATTTTTGTATGTTTACCGAGCTGCAACAGTAATCAGTTTTATCAATCTAACTTTTAGTGTTGACATCTAAGGAATCTAGGATTTATTTTAGTGGTAACTAATTCACCCCCCCTCTCAGTTACTCCTATATTTCCAATAGATGTTGTAGCTTCTTGTGGTGATATTGAGTTTTTAGGGATTAAAAAATGTAATCAGGTTGTAATCACTGGATAATAATAATAATATTAGACTTGTTGTTGGTGGATGTAGCCCAAGGATTGGGTGAACCACATTAAATCTTGGTGTCTTTTGTTCTCTTTTATGCAATCTAATATTTTCTAGTATTAGCTATATTTTCATGTAATGGTTATTTTTGTCTGAGGTTAATCCTAACAACAAGTGCATAGAGCTCTAGATCATATGTTGAATACCTTGTCTTAGCTTCACTAAAAAATGCCACTGGCATGCCCTCTTGGCTTAAAACTACCCCGACTGCTATGTTACTAGCATCACTTTCGACCACAAATGGCTTCTGAAAAAAAGGAAAAACCAATATTGGTGTATTTCCCACTTCCTTCTTTAATCTCTTAAAACTTTCATTTGCTATCCTGGTCCATGTGAATTTGGTCTTCATGCCTCATTTGATGGTGTCATTCATGGGTGCGCAAATCTCAATAAATCTCCTCACAATCTTCCTATAGAACTATGCTAGGCCATGGAAGCTTTTGACCTCAGTAGCAGACCTAGGAGTGGGCCAACTCAAGATTTCCTCCACCTTGCCCTTGTCCATTTTCAAGTTCCCTTAGGATAGTACAAAACCCAAATACACTAGCTTCTCTTTCATGAACTCACTCTTCTCTAGATTTACTGTCAACTTCTCCTCTTTGTAAGGAAACTCAGGTGCGGAAATAGCTTCCTACACTAATCTCTTAAGGAAAGTATGGTGCAAATCCTATTAAAATCTTTTACACTTACAGATTCAATATCATGTAAACAACAATATTTCAGCCAAGCAAGCATAAAGAAAATAGATAGAGAAAGAAACACATAACACAAAGATTTTTCGGTGGGGAAAAACCTTTCGGTAAAACAACCCTACCCCTCCAGAACCTACACAATTTATTATCTTCAACACAAGGTTACAATACACTTGCAATACAAGTTCAACAGTGACAACTGAAGACTCCAGCAGCAGCTCAGTACCTGCACACTCTCCTCTTCCTCTCTCTTGCATTTACAACATGCAATACTGCCTTTATGAACATCTTAAGACCCAACAAAATGCCCACAAAGGAGTTGGGAATTTTTCATGGCTCAACCACCAAGAACCATGCACAATGCGACATGTACATACAATACCAAGAAAAGGGCATCCATCCCTTGAATAGGTAATGACAGCTTGTCATAGAATCTGCCAAAAATAGCAGTCACAAGAGAAGTGTAAGGGAATTTGTCATACCAACCTATTTTTGGCATATTCTCTTACACACACCAACCACTCATTCTTGGGCACCCAAATAGGCCCCATGTCATAAGATGCTCTTACACCTGTCATAGCTCATTCCTTAAATAGCTCTTACATGTCATAGGAATCCATCATAACCATTTCAGCCATGATCTCCTTCACACACTTCAAGATGCCGACACATGTAAGTGATCAACATGCCAACTAGACATGTACACTCACATTTACATATTATTTGCAAAAAATACATTTTACAAAACAAATAATAAGAATAGGAATTATCCAAGGTTGAGACACCTTATTCCTAACTTTCTCCCACTTGTCGAACACCTTGTAAGAGCAATACGAACATAATAGGAACTAATTGCTATAGGCCAAAAGGCCCATAGACTCCGAACCCCATCTAAACTTCTCTATGCGTACTGGTTTCATTAATGCATCTGCAACATTCTTCATAGTATCTACCTTCTCCAAATTTACCTTTCCATCTTCCACCATATCTCTCACAAAGTGAAACTGCACATCAATGTGCTTCGTTCTGGCATGGAAAGTTAGATTCTTTGCAAGGAAAATAGCGCTCTGACTGTCACACCAAATAGTAATCTATTATGCATCAACACCAACATCAGAACATAATCTCTTAAGCCAAATGGCTTCCTTACAACCATGAGTAGCAGCCATGTACTCAGCCTCTGTAGTGGATAAAGCAACCACAGGTTGTCGCTTGCTCATCCAACTAATGGCACCACCAAACATAGTGAACACATAACCACCGGTGGATCTCCTGCGGTCAATATCACCTGCCCAATCTGAATCCACAAACCCATGAATACAAATTGAATGCGAAGATCTAGAAGAGTTACCATGATAACATATGGAGTAATCTGATGTACCACTCAAATATCTAACTACTCACTTAACTGCATCCCAATGTACCCGTCCAAGATTAGCCATAAACCGACTCAGGACTCCCATTGCTTGGGCAATGTCTGGTCTAGTACAGACCATAGCATACATAAGACTGCCAACTGCACTAGCATAAGGTACTCTACTCATGTCCTCCATCTCACTAGGAGATTTTGGACAATCATCTATAGATAACTTTGTTCCCACAGGAATAGGAACACATAGTGGTCTACAATCTGCCATGTTGAACTTGTCCAACACAGACTTCACATACTTACTCTAACTCAATCAAAGTTTTCTGTTAGACCTGTCTCTACTAATTTCCATACCCAAGACGTACCTAGCTGCCCCAAGATCTTTCATCTCAAACTGTGCTGACAACTGAGATTTAAAATTAGAAATCATACCCTTACCCTTCCCAAATAGCAACATATCATCAATGTATAATGCAACAATAAGAAGGTGATCATTTTCAACTCTAAAATAAACACAATGATCTAATTTTGATCTTACAAATCCAATTGACAACACGAAGGCATCAAACTTAAGGTACCACATCCTAGGAGATTGCTTCAAACCATATAGATATTTCTTTAATCTGCCAACTAAGGATTCTTTACCTTTAACAATGTAGTGCTTAGGCTATGACATATAAATCTCTTCCTCCAAATCACCATGAAGGAAAGTTGTCTTCACATCCATCTATTCTATCTCTAAATCATATGATGTAGCAAGAGATAACATAAATCTAATGGATGTCAACTTTGCAACAGGAGAGAATATTTCACCATAATCTATTCCCTCTACCTGTGAATACCCCTTTGCAACCAATCTAGCTTTGTAGCTTTCAACACTGCCATCTGCATAGAATTTCTTCTTGAACACCCATTTACAGCCAATAGATTTTCTCCCTTTAGGAAAAGGTACAAGGTCCCAAGTTTTGTTTTTCTCTAATGAATTCATCTCATCATCCATAGCCTCAATCTAGGAACCTACATCTTCCATGCCCAAAGCCTCTTTCACAGATCTAGGCTCATCAATGTTAGTAATCAAAGCAAAAGCACAACTGGAATCTAACATAGAATAATCAAACCTTTCTAGTTGCTTTCTTTCTCTCATGGATCTCCTCAAGGGCTAAGGTTGAGGTTTTTCTTCCTCTTCTTCTGAACTATCAGAGCTGCTAGAGCTCTCCTCATCATTAGACCCAACATGGTCTCTCTATTCAGTCTTCTCAAGGGTAGGAGGCAACTAAACAACATCTTTTTTCTTTTCTTTTTCTTCTGGTTGTAGCACAATAGGAGAAGATGTTAGCTCTCTAAAAATAACATTTCTACTATACAACACCTTACTAGTCACAGGATCCCAAAGCTTGTATCCTTTCACACCAGCACTATACCCGATGAAAATACATTTAACAGCTTTGTTTTCCAACTTAGATCTTTTCTCCTTTGGAACATGTGCATAAACTTCACAACCAAAAACATGAAGATGTCTAATTGAAGGCTTCTTACTAGACCACACCTCCATGGGTGTCTTACCAACAAGGGTTGATGTAGGAGATCTGTTAACTAGATAGCAAGCACTGGCCACAGCTTTGGCCCAAAACCTTTGTTCTAAACCAGCTCCACTAAGCATACTCCTAGCCTTCTCCATCAGTGTCCTATTTATTCTCTCTGCAACTCCATTTTTCTTTGGGGTATAAGGAGTTTTCTTATGCCTCTCAATACTTTATTCTTTACATAACTATTCAAACTCTGCTGAGCAAAACTCACCACCATTGTCAGTTCTCACACACTTAATCTTCTTACTATTCTAATTCTCTACAAGGGCTTTAAATTCCTTGAATTGACTAAAGACTTGTGTCTTACTTTTAAGGAAATAAATCCATGTCCTTCTATTGTAATCATCTATGAAAGATACAAAAAATACAGACTTGGAGATTGAAGGAACTTTATAGGATCAAATACGTCAGAATGAATAAGATCCAAAGCATTAGAAGATTGGTGAGAACTAGAGTAAAAATGAACACGATTTTGTTTACCATAGACACAGTGTTCACAGAAGTCAAACTCAAGATTGCAATTATTTAACCCCTCAACGAGATTTTTATTTTTTAGGGTTCTAAGACCCTTTTCACCAATGTGACCAAATCTCAAATGCCACAACATTGTCTTTTCTGCAAGAAGCTTACCTTTCAAAGTGTTTGCATTGCCATTGGAACCAATAACCACATTATTCTTCACTGCTCGTTCAGATGGTGAGGATGAAGAACTATTACATAGAGGAATACATGCATCTAGCTGAAATAAGGTACCTCTCCTAGTACCCCTTGCAAGCACTATCGATCCTCTCATCATCTTGCATCCTTCTTTCGAAAAAACAACTTGTACACCTACATCATTTAGCATAATTACAGATAATAGGTTTCATGCCAAAACTGGAATGTGCATAACTCCATTGATTCCCTTTACTTGTCCATCAAGAAATTTTATAGTGACCCTTCCGCGTCCAAATATCTTTAGGTGAGAATCATCACCCAAGTACACCTTTCTACCATTGAACTCTTCATATTTTGAGAACCAATTTTGATGAGAGGTCATGTGAAAAGATGCACTTGATTCAACCAACCACACATCATCAGATGCATGGGCTGCCAAAGCTATGATGAATGCATCGCGATCTTCTTGAGATCTTTCTAAAGCTGAATCTGAACCTTTATTCTTCTTCTTCGGCTCTTTGCAATCTTTACAAAAGTGCCCAGGTTTATCACAGTTCCATCATTTTACCTTGGACTTAATTGAAGTCTTTGACTTCCCACGAGATTTGGATCTACCCTTATTGTCAGACTTATTGTCATTTTTCTTCCCTCTTTTAGTGGATCTCCCACGAATAGCAAGGGCTTCTTTTTTTTGAAATGGAATCCTTTCTCTGCATCTCCTTTGATAGCAACGAAGACACCACATCATCCATTTTGAAAGTGACTAAAGTGCTTCCGAGAGCCATCACAGGATGGTCCCATGAATCTGCTCAAGAACACAAAAGTGTGTAGCAACGATCCTCCTACTCTAACTTGACACCAGCTAATGTCAACTGTGCAGCCAATAGATTAAATGCATTTAAATGATCCGTTAAGGATCCACCTTCCTCCATTTGTAGATAATACAACTTCTTCCTGAGGAACAACTTGTTCACCAAAGATTTTCCCTGATACATGGCCCCAAGTCTTTCCCACAAACTATATGCAATTTTTTCATCTAGAACATTCAGAAGGACTGCATCGGTTAAACAGAGTCTTATGAGACCCTTAGCTTTATGGTCTTTGATATCCCAATCTTCTTGAGCTACAAATGCTGGTCTCATAGCATTTGAAGTTGCTTCCCATAGGTCACGATCTTCCAACATGTCTTCCATCTTGAGTTTCCACAACTCAAAATTAGTGCCATTAAATTTCTCCACCTCCATTCTTCCATATGATGAACTCACCATCTCAATCTAAAAATAAGATTTAGGATGCTCTGCACAAGACTCCCACTCAACTTGATATTAGCTCAAGAAACCCTACCCAACAACTAGGATCAACAGTTGATCAAGCTCTGATACCACTTGTAAGGAAACTTAGGTGTGGAAACAACTTCCTACACTAATCTTTTAAGGAAAGTATGGTGCAAATCCTATTAAAATCTTTTATACTTACAGATTCAATATCATGTAAACAACAATATTTCAGCCAAGCAAGCATAAAGAAAATAGATAGAGAAAGAAACACATAACACAGATTTTTCGGTGGGAAAAAACCTTTCGGTAAAACAACCCCACCCCTCCAAAACTTGCACAATGTATTATCTTCAAAACAAGGTTACAATACACTTGCAATGCAAGTTCAATAGCAACAATAGAAGACTCCAACAGCACCTCAGTACTTGCACACTCTCCTCTTCCTATCTCTTGCATTTACAACATGCAATACTGCCTTTATGAACATCTTAAGACCCAACAAAATGCCCACAAAGGAGTTGGGAATTTTTCATGGCTCAACCACCAAAAACCATGCACAATGCCACATGTACATGCAATACCAAGAAAAGGGTGTCCATCCCTTGAATAAGCAATGATACGTTGTCATAGAATCCGCCAAAAATAGCAGTCACAAGAGAAGTGTAAAGGAATCTGTCATACCAACTTATTTTTGGCATATTCTCTTACACACACCAACCACTCATTCTTGGGCACCCAAATAGGCCCTATGTCATAAGATGCTCTTACACCTATCATAGCTCATTCCTTAAATAGCTCTTATGCATCATAGGAATCCGTCATAACCATTTCAGCCATGATCTCCTTCACACACTTCAAGATGCCAACACATGTAAGTGATCAACATGCCAACTAGACATGTACACTCACATTTACATATTATTTGCAAAAAATACATTTTACAAAACAAATAATAAGAATAGGAATTATCCAAGGTTGAGACACCTTATTCCTAACACTCTTGAAGTTTTTTCAACACCATTTCTAGGTGGTTCATATGCTCCTCCTTTGTCTTGCTGAAGATGAGGTTGTCATCTAGGTACACAACCACAAACACTCCTATGTAGTCTTTCAAAACCTCATTCATGACTCTCATAAAGGTACCTGGTGCATTGGTAAGAAAAAATGGAATTACCAACCACTCATAGAGACCTTTACTAGTCTTAAATGCACAATTCCATTCATCACCCTCCTTCATCCTAATTTGATGATAACCACTCTTAAGATCAAATTTTGAAAAGTATCTAGCCCCAGCTAGATAGTCCATTAGATCATCTATCCTAGGAATAGGAAATCTATACCTAATTGTGATTCTATTGATTTCTCTAGAATCAATGCACTTTCTCCACTTACCTCCCTTTTTAGGTGCTAGGAAAACTTGTACTACACATGGAATGATGCTATTCCTAATCAACCTCTGAATGAGAAACTCTTGGACTTTCCTTGCAATTTCCTTGTCTTTCTCTAGAGTCATCTTATATGCAACTTTTTTTGGCAGTGATACTCCTAGTAATTGACTTCATACTAGGAACCTTTGTCAAACCAATCTTTTGTACTGCTTCCTTTGACAAGAAATTGTTAGTTTACCCTGAGTCTATTATCACTTTTCATACCTTATCTAGTATCTTGCATGTAGTTCTAAATAATGCTCTTCTCTTCTTGGTTCCTCTTTTACTGGCTTCTTAACCAAGACTCTCCTCAACATGAGATTTTCACCCTTCTCTATGTCAAGTTCCACTTCACCTACTTTAGGATTGTCTTCCTCTTGGAAATATGTGATCCTCTTCTCTCTATAAGATGATGGTGCCTTCTTTGGACAACTGTAGGCAAGGTGCCCCAACTTGCCACAGTTGTAACATTTCATATTGCTCAAGTGTGAGCCTTTGTTGATGTTCCCATAACTAGCTCTACCTCTGCTAGAGCCTCCCATTTGACTAATCTCACTGGACTTCTCATTCCATTTGGAATCCCCATAGCCTCTCTACTTATTAGTCCTTCCACCAGAACCTCCTCTTGAGCCACCTCTAAAGTCTTTATCTCTACCTCTATTTTTGGAACTTGAGTCCCCTTTCTTCCTCAATTTATTTTCTACTTTCCTAGCCATCTAAAAACAACTTTGTAATGTGGTGAAACTGAAAAGGCTCAACTCAAACTGAATAGACCACTTAAGGCCATTTAAGTATCTTTCCACCTTGATGCTCTCTTCCTCTTGTACCCTTGACCTTAGAGCTATCTTTTGAAAATCCTCAGTATAGGTAGCCCCATCAAGATCCTTCTGCTCGAGATTCTACCTCTACTTGTGAATCTAAATCTCATAGTCATCTGGAAAATAGGTCTCCTTTATCTTTTCTATCATATCCTTCCAATTTGCTATTGGTTTCTTCCCTTCACTCTCTCTGTCCTCTTGCACAACCTTCCACCATGTCAATGCTTGACCTTTCAATCTAAATTTTGCAAATCTCACTTTTTGGGCCTTTCTTGCCCCCTCACACTCAAAGTAATTCTCAATACTCTCAATCCATTGTGGGACCACCTCTACATCCATCTTGCCATGGAATAGTGAGACATTTTATAGGCTCTTTCCTCCAAAATCCTTGAGGGCTTTGAGGAATGGTTCTTGTTCACCAACTAGAGGCTCTGGTTCAAGTATTTCATCCTCCAAACTCACCTTCTCTTTACCCTTGTTGAAGTTTTCATCTTCCTTAGCTTGGGTTGCATCTTCCATCTCCTTTAGCCTATCCTTCATCTCCTCTATGGATTCATCAAGATGATTTTATCCTCCATGAGATTCTTTTTCTCATCTATCTCCTTTTCCAACTATGCATTGGTAACCATCTTTAAATATTCACCTAACTCAATGGAATACAACATACCACCACAAGCCACAATCTTATGGCTCTAATACCACTTTGATGGGGAGCTTCTCCACTCTAGATCTTTCTTTCTCTACCAAGGATAATCCTATACTACTTAGGGTTACTATTCCAAAACCCCCACCTAGAGGAAACCTTCCCAAATCCCCTTTCACCAATAAACTCTCCCAAAAATTCAATTTTCCATCCTCTACCTTTAGTTCACCAACAATGCACCTTTTTCAACTAGTGTGCCAAAACTCCACAAAATGTACCAAAAGGGCCAAAATAAATTTTAGATGGTCTATCCATGGTTCTTACCACATTTCATGACATTCTATATCATTTTGGAAAGTCTACCATACCCACAACTCCAAATTGTCCTATTTACCCTCGTAGCCCTAAGAGCCCGTATTAGCCCTCCTAAAAAGAAGGAACTAGCTACAACTCCAAAAAAAAAAATTAACAAGGAAAATTGGTGTCTTCAAGATTTTGATTCCTAATGACCTAGGCTTGAATATTTTCTAGGTCTTAGGTCTCTATGGTGACCCTACAATACGACTCTAGAAAACCCTTGTTTCAGGGATTTCAAAGGCAATGACAATGAAACTTTCACAAATGGCTCCAAAATCCACATCCATCCTCCTCCTCTGGGTTATGGACCCTTAGTATCCTACTCATTAATTTCCTAATAAATATTGGCATGTGCCAATCATCTGTCTTCACCAAAACTCCATTTCAAGCTTTCATTACACCTTGCCAAGCCTTTCCTACTTGTCTAGGGATCGCTTGAAAAATTAGCTATTCGACTACCAAAAAATCCAAAACTAATATTTACATAGTGTACAAAGGAAATTACTTGATTCCAAAAGTCCATGGATTTTCAACCATGGGAAGTCAAGCCTTAGCCATAATTATTGTTGATACACAAAATTGGACAGCAGGAATGTACAACCTAATTAATTTTTAAAACCTTACAAAATGAATGCTTGAGACCAAAAAAAAAGTATGCACATAATCAACACATGATCCCATGTTACTATTCCATTCAAAAAAATACACTATTCAATCCAACTTCTTTACTCAATTATTCAAACTACCTTTCTAATCACAAATATGATCCACGTATAGGTGCACTATCCGTATAGGTGTATGTCCAACCCTTGGAAATGAGTTGGAAAATGTTTAATTAGGTTCCCTCTTCCACCTTGGAGTTTTTTTTGAGCCATAACTACCCATGTAGTTTGTTCTTTAAAACTGTGCAAAAAGTTGCTATGCAATTTTACAAAAATTGCAAAGTTGTCAATGAGCAACTTTTTGACAACTTTTACAATTTTGCAAGTTGAGCCTTCAAACTTGACCAGTTTGTTTTCAAACCTTATAAAATGAACTTACAACACCTAAGGTCCAATTTTGAACAGATATTGCCCCTTTTAGGCCTTTTCCATATTTTTCCTTATTCAACTATTTCTAAGCAATTTTGGCCTATCAGGGCCTAATTGAAAAACTTGACTCATACTCCAAATCCTACCTATCCAAACCTCCTAAATTTACCTTGGGACTTTATTTATAGCCCTTATTTCCTCAATAGTTGGTTATACCATTTACAAACCAAAAACGAGTTAGGGTTTCACCTTTACCCCTAGGTACTCCTGCACCACAAGATTTCTTCATGCAAGATCATGACATCTTATGAACCAAGTAGAAGGATAATTCATCTTGATGATATTTATATTGACAATCTCTACAATATTAATTTCTAGTGTATCAATAAAGTACTACAGGGAAAAGGTTTGTGATCTAAAGATTGTTTTTTTTATCTCCCACCATAATGTCCAAATGATACACGACGATATGACATCCCATAAATATGTAAAGAGTAAAGATCTATAAATCATGGGTCATGACTCAAATAGGTTCCAAAATGTATGTGGAAGAGGAAAAGATACTTGCATTTTTCCAAGAGTCCACCTTCAATATTCATAGGCAAATGAATATTAAAGGAAACAATGATCTATATTTACATCATTTGATTTACATAGTGGACAAGAATAACATTGTTTAGCCCCACGAGCCTATCACTCGTAAGAACCCTTTTATCAAGAGCAAGCCAAAAGAAGTATCTAGTCTTAGGAGAGATTAAAGAATTCCAAGAGAATTTAAAAGTTTTTTGCATGTTGGTTTGCATATGTAATGCGAGAAGAATCTCATACACTTCACCAACCGTGCACTTAGAAGATGCTAAGGGAGCCCATTATTACATCCTTTCCAAATTAGAAAGAACACATATCTTCTATTTAGGATTGAATGCAATAATACTTGATGATTAACTAGAATTGAATGGGCTAAGAAACCTTTCCATATTACTCATCTTGTTGTAAGTTCTACTATAGTTATATAGATTTGTAATTTGTCTCCACAAATCCTGGAAATAATATTTGTTGTTATCCGAAGAGAAAGCATTGAGATTAACGGGTGATGAGAAGACCAAGAATCCATCCAAAAGTTAATATCTTGTATATTATTAACTTCTCATGTAACATATTTGATAAGGGCATCTCTAGATTGAGAAATAAAGTCCCACATTGCAAATCTAGGTGGTGGATTTTCAATCATGAAAATGCGAGTGTCACTATTATTGTGAAGATATTTAGCTCTCATTCTATGGACGCAAGAAGAGTTAGGATTTGTATACATTTTCAAGTTTAGTTTGGCATCAAATACTAAGTTCCTAAGATGAAGATCACACACACAGAGACACCCGCACATGCACACACAGACACACATATGTATATACATATATACATATATGTATATATATATGTGTATATATATACATATATACATATATGTATATATGCATATATACATACATAGATATATACATAGATATATAGATACATATATACATATATACATATATATATATATACATACATATATATACATACATATACATACATATATATACATATATATACACATATATACACATATATACATACATACATATATATATATACATACATACATACATACATACATACATACATATACATACATACATACATACATATATGACTTAAGATTGACAAAATTGGTACCTTTGAAGTAGGCTCCTTGATATATCAAATTCTTATTTACCCTCTTTTATTGATTTGAATGTTTAATAATAATTTTCTGAGAGTAGCAGTGTGCAATGTGCCTATAAATTTGATATGAATTATTATCCTTTAATATAAAATATTGGATGTTAATTTTATGCTACATATGTGAAATCTTATGAAGATCTTGAACCCCTTTAGGACCAATATTTATAACTTACTAAGAGTTTTCAAAAGATTAGAACTTATGAGACACCTTCAATTAATTAAAAAATACATTCTTCATTTCAATACACTTAATTCATGTCATGATATTTAAAAATGGTATTCTTTTTTCAATGTTGTCATTGTTGCCTAGAATAAATTATATTTTTAATATAGGAAAGAGTGAGCCATTTTATGCTTATTTTCTTTTGTTAGTGACTTTTATTTGAAACTTGAGATGTCATCTAGGATTAAAAACCACTTAGGTCCTACTATACTCATAAAGGGTAGAGTGGTTTTTCTTAAGAGGCTCTATATAGCTCTCTAAACTCCAATTTATGGTATCCCCTTGCCTTTGGAATGACAATTATTAAAGACTATAGACAAATTTATAGATTGACAACATATAGTTAGTTAAATGTAAGAAATCATATTTAAGAATAAATGTGATAAATATTGATCAATGAATCTCAATTTATTTCATACCTAAAGTTCTCCCAAATAGTGGACCTTGTATTACATTCCTTTATTACAATTTATTTAGAAAGTTATTAAATTCTTGAATAATACAACTATTTATTATTTTACTTTGTTTGATAATAAGTTAGAAACTAATATACATCTTTATAATAATAACAATAAATTAAAACAAAATTATTATATATTGATGGATTAAAATAAGACATTTATTTTCGAACAAAATTACGAGATACAAAATCTAATAAAATGTAGTTAGATTTGTAATATTTACCTAATGATTGAAAAGTGAATAATTTAAAAATTAATTTACTGAACAAAGACATTTTGAGGGATGTAAGATTGTTTGTACACCGTACTATACCCTTCCATAAGTCATTATAATAAGCATAAATAAAAAACATTCCCATTTTATATAAGCAGAGATAAATGGCTTTAAAACTATCAATTCCATTTATCGTTGAAGATATAAACATCTGTTAATAATTTTTCTTTATGTTTATAAAATGCAATGGTATAGGATAGGTTAATTTCTATTGAAAATGGGCTAAAGACAAAAACAAAGTGAAAACTTTTTTTTTTTTGAGAATTAGTCAACTGTACAATTTGAATGAAAGATAGCCCTGTCACAATGACATTTCATGAGATCAAACTTCTACAACAGATTGTCAAACAGTTCGCAGGCCTATGACTCCATGTTTTTCGTACATGTATACCACAGCGCAAAAGATACATTCCTTATCAATAATTCGGGATCACTATTCAGGAAATTCTTGAAATATGATGAACTATAGATGAAACTAGCTCAACAAAAGTCTAGTAAAGGGCTTTGAAATCGTGATATACCTGGTAGGATTTATCATCAATATGAACCCCATTCCAACGAAGTTGACAAAGATGATAGTAGATATATTATCTAGGACAATTATCTGCCTAGGTTTCAATAAGGAACCATCTCAAATTACACCATCACGCCGTTTTAAGAGTTGAAGTTGAGTGATTATCTTGAAAGGAGGAGCAAATCGGTCACAGAGACTCCTTGGCGATGATAACCTGAAAGACAAGGTTGCCGAATCAATCACAATGAAATGCAAATGATGGAAGTATGAGCGTACATTAGGCGACATTGCATCAAAGAAATTTGATATACAAGGGATGATCTTCAAATGCCTAGGCATGCCATGATTCCAGCTATTCAAAATAGAGTTCTGCCAGTTGTTATAATAGAATTTATATGATCATCACATCAAATTTAAGGAAGTGGCTATCTTTCTTACAAATTGTATAGTTGACTAATTGTATGCTTGACCCATAATACGAGAATGAAGCTTGATTCTCGCAAGGTAAACACGATTTCGACTTTGGCTTGAATCATAGTTGAGGAATGATTAAGCAAATCAATGAACAGTCATATGTCTCACTCAAATTCACCGAATGAATTGAGAGGAGGTGGTGTAGAAGTGTTTGGCTAAATGTCGATAAAGGCATACCATTATGAGAGAGACCACAAAAACCCATTAAGCCCGATGTTTAAATCACAACTTTATAAGGTTGTGATGTGTGATTATTGTGAATGATTTGAACATTATGGTGTTGGGTGATGAGAATATGATAAAAATATATATACTTTTTCAATAATCGGTTATTAACAGCGGAAAGAGAGAACGAGCTTATTTAAAGAACAAGATTTCTGATGGAGCTTAAGTCCGTGCCTTTTTGTCTTGAATGCAAGTGTTGGGAGTGTTGGGTTGTGATTTACCAAGCATCATTGCATTCTAGGCAAAAGACAAGAAGCCAGAGTTGATGTTCTTCTAATTTTCCTTATTTAAATTAAATTGATTATTTGGTTATTCATTCTATATTTTTCCAATTATACAAATTCATACACATCTTCAACATATGATTATATTTACAGTCTGATTCTTCAATAGATAATATCTAAGACGTCACATTTCTTCTTCTATTTATCTTGGCAGTGATATTAAAACACAAAAATTGAAGCATTAATAAGAAAGCCTTGGAAATCTTCCAAATTAATTATCCCTCCATCCCTTACGATGAGATCTCAAAAAAATCTTTCTTAAACTGTTTCTCATTACAATTAGGGATGTTACCATTGTAAATGGAAGTGAGAAACCCTAGATTCCAAAAGAAAATTAGAAACACACAATCTAATTTTGAAGAGAAGCAAACAAAGATGCAACATCAACTACAAATGGTTCATGTAAAGAGAAAAAAACAACAACACAAGGACAACCATTGCAACTATAAATTCTAATGACGTGACATTAGTCGTCTATACTCCAATATCACCTTTCAATACTCATATTTAATCTCTAAACATAAATATTGTCATTTCTAAATTTTGTTCTGCTCCAATCTTCTCTTTGTTTTAGTTTCTTAGTTTTCATAAGAGGTGGTTGATATATATATATATGTTTATTTGTGCTTTCTAGCTTTCATTTCTAATAGAATTTTCTACATAGCATTGACAAATGCTGATTGAGATGCAACAAAATGAGCAAAAGCATACAAATTTTCAGAAACTATAATCAATCAATCCTTGCCCAACTAATCAAATGAAAGTTTTCTAGTTGTCTTCATAAAAGAGAAGATAGTAGTAGATTAAAAAAATACAAGTTTATTCATATGCATTCCTTTATCTATAATTCATTAAATTAATTAAGATGTACCTATTGTTTCTAAATTCAACTATGTGAGATTTAGTAATCCATCATAAAGTAAAAATATCCAAACAAAATAAAAAAATGCATTCTCCATTACTATCTTCCATATCATTTCTACTGTAAATACTGAAAACCCCAAAAATACAATCAAGTCCAACAATCATTATCCTAAATTAGGTTTGAACTTTTTATAGGGTTTTTGTCTAAGATGAAGTTCTAAATCAACTTCCTCATCATCCTGTGATGAAACTACATTCTACACAATTAAATTTATTAGGTGCTTTTCTCGAGACAATGGTTTCTCCCAAATATAATTGGGACAGGCTAATCTCTAGAAAAAATACACTAAAGACAAAACAAAGTTAAACTCTTTTTTTTCCAAGATTCATGAAAATGTAGTGATTTTTTCCCAATTTTGTTGTTGTTTTCAACTACAAACTATGTAGATCGTGAAGATCAAATGTTGATTTTTTTGGAAAACTCCATGATGTTTTCAATTTTTTGAAAATTGGTCAACTATATAGTTTATAGGGATGATATGTACATCCAATTTAAATTTTCTTGCTGAGTGTTTTGTAAAGCTGACGGAATAAATAAGCTTAGGCAAATAGATCAAATGGAGATGAGATTAAAGGGAGATGAGATGTGGATCTAGAGCTCCACCTACATCTTTCTATTGAATAATTTTCTTGATGTTGGCAAAAAAATATTTTAAAATTACTCCATAATTAGTTGCGAACAACATAAAAAATGTTCTTTGCTAACAAAATTCTAATATGTTAATTGTGAACTATCGACTAGTATTTAAACCTGGCACCTCTAGTAGCTGAAACAAAAATGAACCAAGAGCCTTTCCCAAGTGTTACTAACCTCCAACATGGCAACCATGCTTTAACCCTAGTGTAAAATTTACTTTAGAAGGGATAATGTCTTGTTAAGTGTAATGTTGACATATGAAAAGAACAAAGTCACATATCATATCCAAAATCAATTTCAACAATTCAATTATTAGTCCAACATCCAATTTTTGTACTCGACTTCCAAGCTCCTAAGAAGAAAAAATTGCACAATATGAAGCATTTATGTAAAAATTTCAAATAAGTAAAATGTAACAAAGAATATTCCCTTCTAAATGAAACTTGGAACATAGAATGATGACAACTTCTTGGAGCTTGCTCATAGGAAATACAAAATTAATCAATACTCCAAAATATCCTAGAAAAGGTATCCAGAACAATTAAAATCATTTGGAGTAAAAGAATAGAACCCAAATGGCCTATTGGGTATGTTATAGTTAATTACTTAACAACGTGAGGAAGGAAGACACAAATGCCTTAGACATGTGCAACAATTGCAAATAGCATAGATTTGGAATGAATTCATCCAAATTTTCTCACACTTGCATATCATTGCCCATTTTCCCATTTGACAAATGGATTTGGCCAAACACGATACCTGCCCATAGATGATGCCTCTACAAGTGCAAATCTATCAAGTAACAAAGAAAAAGCTATAGAAATAAATTTAAAAAACACTTCAGTAGCGAAAATATTATGGTTATCATATATATCTAGTGTGCCACCACGTCCTTGATTCGCCTCTCTAATCAATTCAGTTCCTACAAAAAAAAATGTCAACAAGAATTGGAAAGTGTTAACAATACATAGTAAAATGGGTACCTTTGAATTGTAAAACAAGCTCGATTGGATGAGGAAAAAAAATGAGCACAATGTTTGAAGCATTACAATTTTAAAATATAATTTTTCTACATGCAAGCCAAATGTAGACAGTGGAAGCATGCAAAGGATGTAGGGAGACTTGGAAGCATGTAGAGGCTGCAAGTGATCAGTATTATAAATGCCACCTATAGATGACATGCAACATTTCACCAATTAAGTTAATTAATTAGAAATGGACTACTAGTAAAATTAGATTCAGTTAATGAAAAATTAAAATAATAGGATACAAATTTAATAAATGATGAGAACTATAGGTTAAAATCTTCGAGCCCAAATTTCAAGGAAAGACTAATTGAAAAAGGGTAGCTAAAAACTATAGTCTCTTGCTCTAACAACGGGACTAATAATTTCCAAAGAAAATAAGTTCTTCTTTTTCCAAGCAGTCATATGGCTACATGAATGGGACAAAATGCATTAGTACTATTTGTAAAAAGGATGATAGGAGGAAGTGGATATGCTTTTACTACATTTTTCTGGGTAGTCTGATAGCATAAAGACAAAATAATGATGTAGTTTTTTCTATTTGTGTTTGAGATAATGGATTCTTGATAAATTGATTAGATCTTGTCTTCTAAATATTTAGTTTCTTAAATTGTAATCAATCTTGTAGTTATTTCTTTTTATTTTCAAACACTAGTTTGTGTTCTATCAAGTGAATAAGTCTTTTGGATTATGTACTCATATGTTGTAGACCAAAGCATTCATCTCCTTTCAATTTCTCTATCATAGGGGAGGGTTGGTAAATAATCTTGTGGTTATTTTTAAATTTTCTTATTAATCATTGAAAACTATAATCATGATTATTCCATTTTTATGGATGAACGTTAGAAAGCTTTTATGTTTTCTGGTAAAAGACATAACCCACTATTTAATTCATTGTAAATATTTCTAGGAGGGAGATGAACCTCTCAATTTAGAGGAGAGTTATCAATCAATGACAATTCATCATGTTGTTGGTGCATTTTTTCTTCCATTCAAGTATTTTGGAGTCATATTTTGTATTTATTTTCGAAGCACCAATCTATTTCCCAACAATAATAGTACAAACATTTACATTATCAAACTCAACATAACTTAGGGAAGATGCCAAATCTATCATCATTTGATTGTGCTCCTTCTTTCCTTTTATTTTCTCAATTATCATGTGTCTAGGTGCTTCTATATATTCATTGTCCAAGTAGTATAGTGCAAAATATCCAACTTTAGATACATGCAATCTAATTAGACATTGCCATGATGGGATGTTCTCTTTTTTCATCTTGGGTAACTCTCTCTTGTACATCTCGATCTTTAGTTTAAGTCCCTTCAAACTTTCCTTGCAAGCACCAAAGCTCTGATACCAATTTTTAGAATGATTAGAATAAATGAGAGGGGAGGTGAATCAATTATTCTTCAATCCATATGTACCAATTCAACTTTTAACAAGTTCAAATGACTTATTCCAGCTCATAAATCCACTCGCCAATATAGCAACACATCTGTAATTCAACTTATTTGACATATCAATACCTAACTCTCTATTTTAGTGTATGCCAAATTGTAGAAATATATAATAGTAAATAACATGAAACATGAAAACAATATTCACACAAGTATGACACTAGAATTTAACGTGGAAATCCAATTTGAGAAAACCCATCAAGTAACATGCTACCACTTTTTCACTCTTCTGAAGTGAGCTCGATTAAGAGCCAACCCTGTTAAAGGTTACAAAATACATTGTTAGGTGTTACCCTATTAAAGGATTTAATAACCCTATTAGAAGTTTCCTTATTAGAGGTGTTTAAAAACATCCCATAAGAATGTCACCTTGATTAAACAATTTACAATATAACTATTAAGTCAACCTTGATTAAAGGATTTTACTGCTACAATGTTTAGAAAGCAACAAATAGGTTGATATGATAAAACACAACTCACTTTTCATGTTCAAATATCCATTTGGCTCATTCCTAGTTCATTGGCTAGTCTTCATCACATTCTCCATCTTTGATATACTTGACAACACTTCAAGTTATCTCACTTTCACCAACTTATCACTTTTCCTCTATAACTCTTGTTCTTCATTTGTTCTCCACAAATTTGCCAGCCAACTAACATTATAAAAAATCTCTTGCGCCTCCTTAAATAGATGGTTTAAATCTTTCACCACTTAAACATAATTGTAAATCATAGGGTTTGATTAGATTCATTGACTATGTTCATCATTTTGTCCTTCTACTTCTTTCCTTAAAACTTTTGGAAGTTTCTCATTGAATCTATGCCTTTGATTGCTTAAGAAACTCAATTCATGCATTAAATAGGCCAACTCATCAATCCTTATCTTTAACACATTTTGATTATTCTATAAATTCAACTATGTCAGCCTCAAATCTTGATTCTTTCACAAACTATTAATTTGCTGACACTCGATCATCACTGTGTTCTTAATCTCGATCATCAATGGGTAGCCCAGTCACTACTAATCTGACTTACTCAGCTTACACTAGCTTTCTCGGTCATCTTTGTGCTCATTCATTACTTCAGTTTATGTTCATCTTTCTCGATCATTACCATCACTCGATTAATACTTAAGTTCCTTAAGATCATCTTGGTAATGCTTAACTTCTTTATTGACCTAGTAACCCGATACTCAACCAAACTCATGTTCTACTCAACTTCTTGATTTCTATCAATCATCTCTTCTACACTTCAACTCATCTTTCTTCTTCACTTAATGCAATGATCAAACAACACATTATCTTGTCAAATATAGCTGATCAAGTTCCCTTTGTAGTTGCATCATACTTACTCCTCTTTACTCAACAACTTTAAAATAGTGCATCTTTTAATATCTCTCTTTTCAAATCCTCTTCATCAATCAAATAATATGGCATTCTATGTAAGGAAACTTGGCAACAAAGAATATAACCGTTTCCACATAACCCATAATAGATCTGAAATAAACACGAAATTAAAATCCACATGCAAGAGAATAGACAACATACCCATAAAATGTGACACAAGATATACCCTGAGAAACCCTCATTTAGGGAAAAACCCAGCCTCCAAAAGCATCCATCACCATGTATTATTCAGCAAAAATACCATTGCCATACAACCATGAAAGCTTTCATGGACATAGCCACAACCGAGAAAACTATGTGAACAAGCATGAATCCACACATCCCATGCCATGCTTTCAACCTTCACAAATGCTCCCTTGGCTAACCTGTCAAGCCTTGTCCTGCTCGACTCTTGCCTTTTGTCTTCTCCTTGTCACTCTCTTTCTCTCTATCTACAACAACTACCCTTGTGGTTGCTTATATAGTAGCAAGTCCCACAAAACCACTAAGTGGTATTACATAAACCATGTGCTAAAACCATGTGCTACCTAACCCACTGACCCCCCATTTAATATTGGGCATTTAATTCTTTTCCCCAATATTAAATAATTACATGAAATATTATCACAATGTTACAATACAACTCATCAAGTATATCCCATGGGAATCTTTACATGTTGCACGTCCATCTAGGTACAACATTACATAATAAAATAAAATAATAAAATAACAATATTATGCAATGTGTGCAACACCCATTATCTCAACACTCTACAATATTAGTAAATGTCTTACTAGTAAGGTCTAACATCAATGACAACATTAAAAAAAAAATCAAATTATAATTCCAACAAGCATATCATTTTAATGTGGAAAATAATGGAATTTATTGGAGATTTGGATTGAGCCCATATTTGGTGCATCAAGTTTGAGCCCATATTTGGTTCATCAAGTTGTATTTGTTAAACACATTTTTTTTGAAGATCATGGTTAATTATTTCTTAAGCCTAGATCTATTGAGATAGGGCATCACAATATGGAATGAAAAATTTCCAAGAGTGGCAATCACTTGTGAATGATAGTTTGGAGGGGGATGGAATGGTTGTGGAAGTTTGGTTTTGGTTGCAAGGAAACATGTTCACTACTAGGTACATACAATTCCTATTATTTTTAATTATGTTCAGGTCTACCTATGATTATTTTGGAATTTGGTTAAGTTGTGTATTTATTCATTCTTGAAGGAAAATTAAAATTATGTTTGTATGTCGATTCCATGATCATTATTTTATGAGTTTAACAATTTACACCATAGATATATCTGCATGGCATGTAGTTGATTGCACACATCACTTTGGGTTAATTGCTTCATTCATTTTGGTTAAGTGAAAATTATTTGAACCCTAGTAAGGGTGTTTCATTCTTGTATTTATATCTTCACTCATTCTTGGTAGCCCACATTAGGGTTTAACCATTCATTATTTGTTAACCCATATTGGTGTATATGCATACATCCTTTTATAACCTTTGTTAGGTTTATTTTATATTTAACATTATTTCCATAACATGTTGTTACTATCATCTTTCACAATTGATTCATTGTTGAGTATAATTTATTATACATCTATTGTTAATCTTGTTACCACTCTAATGTAGTCATAAAAATGGTAATTTTCACAAATTTATTTCATGTTATTATATATACATAGATGTATATAATATTAATGTTAGCTTTGTAGATTGCATTACATGTCTTCCACATGCATAGATCTATTTTTTTATTGGTTAAAGAACTATAATATCTAGTCATGTTCTTGTCTAGGTTTTGACAACATGCATAGATTATCAAATGTGAAAATATATTGGTGTTACCCTATCCACAACATTCAAGGTTCATATGATAACAATGACTATTTACGTAAAGTATGTAGCATTATATTATGATATAGTTCTAGATTATTTAACCTATAGTTATAGGTATACGTTATGATGTTTATGGAAACCTAGTGTTGATAAATAAGTTAAGGTTGAAGTTTTACTTCGTTACATGAAGATGAATGTAATGATGATAAAGAAATTGTAAGATTATGGATATAAAAAACTTAGTTCAAGTTATTATTTTCTGAGATACAATAATCAAAATATATATAGTTATAGAAATAGAGACATTTTATTGCAATGATCATCATACATACTTGTAAATCAATATTTTGAGAAGGGCATTTGACATATAGTTTGACAGTGTTTATAATTTGTTTAATTCATATGAAATTTATTATCATGTTTATGTGTGACAATAAATTTGATAGCCATATGAAGGACTATCATGATAGATAAGAAACACTATTTTGGGATAAGTTACACTATGTTTCCTTCATTCCATTTGAACTTAGTTTATAATGAGAAGGCTATTTTTTTGTAAAACTACTATCATTTTAAGGTACAAACAAATAAGGTATTGAGGGTTTTGATGTGTGCATAGTTAGTTGTTGATGGACCAGCTTGGTTAGTTAGACTATATGATTAAATATTATGCATTATTAAATGTAAAGACATGTATTATGCTCAATAGTGTATGGTATATAATTGTAGGGTCTAATGGAAATTAGATTTTTAGTTCTTTGTGTGTAGAAAGTTGTAAAAGAGTTGTAGGTGTGTGCACCAAGTTGTGGTGCCAAAAACATGAAACCCTTTTTTTTCTAGTTTTCAAAAGCGCATATGTGCTTTTAAAAACAATTTTTTTTATAAATGGGCTGCAAAGCCATAGCCCATTTCATTTTCACTTCATTTAGCAAGGATTTCCTCCTCGCAATGCATATACGAATTAAAGGAATTGAAGAAAGTTGCCATCTGCCTCCTCATCTCCAAAGTTCGAGATCAAGATCACACCATATGTTTTCTACTCTTGTTTTTGCATTGTTTTATATGTTTTTGCGTTGTTTTGTAGGTTTTTTTCAATTTTGCTTTAATTTTTTTTTTTTTATAGATTGCAATTCGTTTCTTATTAGGAAATGTGAATAATGAATCGAAAAATCCCCAACAAGATCAAAACCAAAAGCCTCCACAAGATCCAAATGAAAAGCCTCCACAAGATGAGAATCAAAACCCTCCACAACAAGAACAAAAAAATCTACAACCTACACCGATTGGAAGACCTCCTCCTGGCACACAAGAAAATATAATAAATGAAATAGAAAGAGGGAAAAATGAATTAGAAGCACTCATTGGTAGGTTAAAAGATTGTGGACGAACCAATCCAATGAGAGCATAATTGACATCCTCCCTCGAGTCCATTATGACCCATGTAGCTTCTATTAGTGGTTAGTTTGATATTTGGCATGTTAAGAGGGATGAAAAAAAAAGATATTATGTAAAAAAATTATCATATCAAGATGTTAAAAAAAAGAAATAGCAAAAGGTAGGATTTGTGTATTGTTTAGAAAGCTTGGTGAACAAAATATTGTTAGTGAGACAACTAAATGGGCCCCCATCCATTGGTGCATACACGATGGTATTAGAAATAATTTTTGGGATAGATGGTGGATGGTCTTTGATGCCCCTTCCTGCAATAATCATGAGGTTCCAATGTATTTCTTAAAGAAATTGTATTGTGAATTTGTCCTTGGGGAGATCCCCAATTATTTTGATTTGTTAAAATATTAGGGTAGAGGTGGGAGGTCATCATTTAAGAGGCCAGGGGCACATCGTGACCCTAATGTAGTTAGGGTACCTGTTGTCAAGCCACAGGTTGAGCATGTGATTATTCCTTCAGTTGTAAAGGAACATGTAGAGACCAACACTCTAGGGACTATTAATGCTTTGACATAGACCCTCATTCATTACATGAGTCCATTAGTTGAGGAGGAGCCTTCTATGTGTCATGGTCACATGTGCATATCATGTGGATCCTTATGCACATTTGGTAGTCATGCGTTAGAGAGTATGGATGATGGGCTAGTCACTGATCCGTTCTTGAGTTAGACAGTTGGCATTGACACATAGGTAAATTACAATTATAATAAACTAATTTGATCACATTTTTTTATGTATAGTGAATGACTAATTAATTACCATGTATTGACATTGTTCAAAATGTAGGGTAAGAGTGTTGGTAGCCCTCGTAGAGATCCCTTGGTCCCATTTTTTGTCCCGTCAATGAGTCCAAAGGTATGTATCAATTTAATCATTTAAATTAATACATATATTTATTAAGTAATTAATCATATGAAGGTTTGACAAAAAAATTTATGCATGTGCATTAGTTCTCTATAGGACAATCAACATTCACTAGGGACTTTGAGCCTAGACGTGATACGAGCTTTGTAGAGGTACATTTGTTTCATGTTAATTTATTTCATTTTATTATATTTGTTTCATGTTTCATGTTTCATGTTACATGTAACTTGTATTGTGTGACATGCAACTCTTGATATCTAAGACTCCTCCTCTTCTTCGGCAGTCCATCGATCGTGGAGTTGCTGCAATGATGGTTAGTTTAGAGCCATTGACTAAGGTATAAAAGAATTTTCTTGGTTTTAGTTTTTGTTTATAATAGTTAGTATCAAAATTTCTAATGGTATTTATAGGTGATTATATTGATTGAATTTTTGTAGGGCCTTGTTACACCCAATCATCCATGAGCCTTTGAGGTGGACATACACAGTGACTATTTGATGGTGGCAAAAAAATAATTAATTTTGTGTGTTCATATATTTGATTTCAATGTATAATAATTATTGATTCATATATACTTTGTTTATATCATATCGAGTTAGAGAAGAGCCTAAACAAGAGGACGAGCGAACATGTGAGGAAGACCCCATCATCCCCATCATCTCCCTCCACACAACAACCAAAGACCTCTAGGGATTTGTTTCCTTCCCCTTGTGGGAAGGAGAAGATATTGTTGATGGACACACATGTATAGGCATTAGTCGACATATATGTTGGATTTTATGTCAATGGACATATTCGATATACATTTGATATATATGTGACATTTTATATTTGATTTATGACATATATTTGATGCATGACATTATTAGACTTATGAAATTATTGCTTAATAAATTATATGTTTGTTCATGTATAGCATTATTGTTTATCATAATATATTATGTGTTTGTTAATGTATGACATTATTGGTTATCATTTTATATTATATGTTTGTTCATGTATGACATTATTGGTTATCATAATATATTATATGTTCGTTCATGTATGACATTATTGGTTATCATAATATATTATATGTTTGTTCATGTATGAAATTATTGGTTATCATAATATATTATATGTTCGTTTATGTATGACATTATTGGTTATTGTAATACATTATGAGGTTGCATGAGTACTTGTACCCACACCCCTAGTACTCATACCCATGTACCCAAGTACCGGGTACATGTATCCCAAGTACCAAGTACTTGGTGGAGAGCATCATAGCTAAGGACCTTGATTGAGATTTCTGAATTTTTTTTTGATTTTTTGTTTGTGTATCACCTCGTTGTTTATCAAGCCTAATTCAATATCTAATCAGTTTGAAACTTTGATAGAATATTGATTAACAATAAAATTTATCATTGTTCAAGCATAAGTTTATCATTTCCAATATGTCATCATCATATGATTTATGATCTTGTTCATGTTTAAAGTTTTCCTTCTCTATTATTTGTTTATCAAGCTTAATTCAATACCTAATCAATTTGAAACTTTGATACAATATTGATAAGCAATAAACTTTATCAATGTTAAAGCCATAAATTTATCATTTGCAATATGTCATTGTCATATGATTTATGATCTTCTTGTTCATTTTTAAAGTCTACCTTCTATGTTATGTATATGAATATTTATCATAAATTATTATTACAAACATATAACAAATCTGAAACTAAAAACAATACATTACATTTGCAAACTTTATCACTGTTCTTGATTTGAAAAATCATTGTCATGACTCATAAATTTAGGTTTTCTATAAATATAAAAGTATAATTAAAAATAAATATTAGCATACCCTAGTACCCCTATCCCCTATTATAAAAAATAGTTGTACCTATACTTGTACCCGTACCCTAAGTACCCCAAGTACCCCCGTCCCCGTGCAACCTTGTATATTATATGTTTGTTCATGTATGACATTATTGATTATCATAATATATATCTTATTTTTAATTTTTAACATTTTAAGTACATTTCATGTATTTCATTTTAATGTAAATTGCGTCCAAAATGATGCAGAGTGCTCACACCAAAAGCTAGTGGATTCCCAACAAGAACACTTTTAAGGCAAACTACCTTTCCCACCTTCGTAAGTGTCTTCAAAGAATATTTCCAACTTGGTTACAATATTGAACAAACTTCTACCCAACATCAGAAAACTACTTGATCACTTTCCTTATTCAAGACTTGGGAAGCAATAAGGGGAAAGTAAGCAAATTTGAGAAATGAATCATAATCAACTTCTTGCTTCAAACTAACATCTTAGTCACTTCAAGGAACACCTAATAACTATCTTAAAAACTTTAGTCTATCATCTATTCCATCCTTCAACATCCTATGAGTGAAAACAATCTTCCAATATCCCATGACTATATTTTCTTTGCAACATGTAATTTGCTGATTTTCGAACAAATCTTCACAAAGAGAAGTGGTTATGTTTCAAATCCATGAAATGACTATTAAGACAACCAAGAAGATCATTAACATCTTCCACTAACTCCATTTAGTGATAGCATGCATCTACATAAGGTGTAATGACTCTCAAAACACTTATTGAGTCAACTTATTAACAAAAACAACAAAAAAAGGAAAATCGTTAGGACTAAGGCAATTTGGGTTTATAAGTGACCTCAAGTTCCTTGACCTTAAAAAAAAGAATTACCTTATTACCATAAAAAATAAATGTTCAAAATGATGTGTTTTATCACCCCTTTACCTTCTATCGCGAGTCTCCATCATTGGATGAGATGACATATCCGGTTGCCACAGTCAAAGATCGTTGCCCTATGGCATTTAGTGACTCTTAGGGATGATTTGGTTCTACGTGCCTAAGAACATTCAAGTACTCAGTGAGATGGGATGAGCTTGGGGCTAGTGTTTACCTAGCCACCTGGAGCTAACAAAACAAACAGTTTGATCCTACAACGAAAGGTGAGAGAGAGTTGGTAGCTGGCAATTTTGTACTGGCCAACACTACAATTTTTAGCATCACCCAAGATGGCATCGCAAAATCAAAATAGAGTAATATCACCAAAAAGTGGGAGACAATATTGTAGGTCTCTGCAACACGGTCCTATAGCACCTAGAATCGCATTCATATCTCATACGAGCTCTGAGATATGCCCCATCAAAGATCACTATCCTATGGCATTAAGTGACTCTTAGGGATGATTCAGTTTGGCATGCCTAAGAAAAATCAAGTGCTCAATGAGATGGGAGGAGCTTGGAACTAGTATCTACCTAGCCACTCAAAGCTAATAGAATAGACAGTTTGATCCCATGATGACTAGTGAGGGAGATTTGGCAGTTGGCAATTTTGTACTGGCCAACACTACACGTTTCAGCATCACCTGAGATGGCATTGTAAAATCAAAATGAATTAAGATCTCTAAAAAGAGAGAGAGGTTATTGTAGGTCTCCACAACATAGTCCTATAGCACCTAGAATCACATCCATACCTCACAAGAGCTATGAGATATGCCTCATCAAAGATTGTTGCTCTATGACATTTAGTGACCCTTAGGGACATTTTGGTTTGGCATGCCCAAGAATGTTCGAGTACTCAATGGGACTGGAGTAACTTGGGGCTAGGGTTTACTTGGTCACCTAGAGCTAATAGAATAAATAGTTCAATCCCACAATAAATGGTGAGCAAGATTTGGCAGTTGGCAACTTTGTACTGGCCAACACTATAACTTTCAGCATCACCCGAGATGGCATCACAAAATCAAAACAAACTAAGATCTCTAAAAAGTGAGAGAGGTTATTGTAGGTCTCTACAACACAAACCTATACCATTTGAAATCACATACATACCTCTAATGAGCTCTGAGATATGCCCCGTCAAATATTGCTACCCTATAGCATTTAGTGACCCTTAGGAACATTTTGGTTTGGTGTGCCCAAGAATGTTTGAGCACTCAATAGGACTAGAGGATCTTGGGCTTAGCATTTACCTGGTCACTTGGAGCTAAGAAAATAGACAGTTCAATCCCACAATGAATGGTAAGGGAGATTTGGCAGTTGGCAACTTTGTACTGGCCAATACTACGAGTTTCAGCATCACTCGAGATGGCGTCACAAAACCAAAATGGAGTAAGATCTCCAAAAAGAGAGAGAGGTTATTGTAGGTCTCCACAACATGGTCCTATACCACCTAGAATCATATTGATACCTTGCACAAACTTTGAGATATGCGCCATCAAATATCGCTTCCCTATGGCATTTAGTGACCCTTAGGGATATTTTGCTTCGGTGTGCACAAGAATTTTCGAGCACTCAACAGGATGAGATGAGGTTGGGGATAGGGTTTACCCAGCACCTGAAGCTAACAGAATAGACAGTTCGATCCCATAATGAATGGTGAGGGAGATTTGGCAGGTGGCAAATTTGTACTGGCCAACACTATGAGTTTTAGCATCACCAAAGATGGTGTCGCAAAATCAAAATGGAGTAAGATCTCCATACCTCACATGAGCTCTGAGATATATCTTGTCAAAGATCATTGTCCTATGGCATTTAGTGATCCTTAGGGAAGTTTTGGTTCAGTGTACCCAAGAATGTTTGAGCTCTCAATGGGATGGTAAAAGTTTGGGGCTAGGGTTTACCTAGCCACCTAGAGCTAACAAAATAGACAATTCAATTCTACAATGAATAGTGAGGGAGATTTGGTAGTTGGCAACTTTGTACTAGCCAACACTACGAGTTTTAGCATCACCCAAGATGGCATCGCAAAATCAAAATAGAGTAAGAACTCCAAATAGTGAGAGACATTATTGTTGGTCTCTACAACATAGTCCTATACCACCTAGAATCACATCCATACCTTGCACGAGCTATGAGATATGCCCCATCAAAGATCACTGCCCTATGACATTTAGTGACCCTTAGGGATGTTTCTGTTTAGTGTGCTTGAGAAATTTTGAGCACTCAATGGATGGGATGAGCTTGGGGCTAGAGTTTACTTGGCCACCTGAAGCTAATAGAATAGATAGTTTGATCCCACAAGGAATGGTGAGAAAGATTTGGCAATTGGTAACTTTGTACTGGCCAACACTATGAGTTTCAACATCACCCGAGGTGGCGTCACAAAATCAAAATGGAGTAAGATCTCTAAAAAAAAGAGAGGTTATTGCAGGTCTCTGTAACATGTTTGTATACCACCTAGAATTACATCTATACCTTGCACGAGCTTTGAGATATGCCCCATCAAAGATCCCTACCCTATGGCATTTAGTGACCCTTAGAGATGTTTCAATTCAACATGCCCAAGATTGTTTGAGCACTCAACAAGATAGGACGAGCTTGGTGCTAGGGTTTATCTAGCCACCTAGAGCTAACAGAATAGACAGTTTGATCCCACAATGAATGATGAGGGAGATTTGGTAGTTGGCAACTTTGTACTAGTCAACACTATGAGTTTCAGCATCACCTAAGATGGAATCACAAAATCAAAACAAGATAAGATCTCCAAAAGGTGAGAGAGGCTATTGTAGTTATTTGCAACATGGTCCTATACCACCTAGAATCACATCCATACCTTGCAAGAGCTCCGAGATATGCCCCATCAAAAATCTCTACCTTATGGCATTTAGTGACCCTTATGGATGTTTCAGTTTGGCATTCCCAAGAATGTTTGAGCACTCAACAGGATGGGATAAGCTTGGTGCTAGGGTTTACCCAACCACCTAGAGCTAACAAAATAGATATTTCAATCCCACGATGAATGGTGAGGGAGATTTGGGAGTTGGCAACTTTGGACTGGCCAATACTACGAGTTTCAACATCACCCAAAATGGCATCACAATATCAAAATAGAGTAAGATCTCTAAAAAGTGAGAGAGGTTATTGTAGGTCTTTGCAACATGGTGATATACCACCTAGAATCACATCCATAACTTGCACGAGCTTCAAGATATGTCCCATCAAAGATCACTACCCTATGACATTTAGTGACACATAGGGACATTTCGGTTTGATGTGCTTGAGAAAATTTGATCACTCAAAAAGATGGGATGAGCTTGGGGCTAGGGTTTAACTAGCCACTTGGAGCTAACAGAACAAACAGTTTGATCCCACGATAAACGATGAGGGAGATTTGGTAGTTGACAACTTTGTACTGGCCAACACTATGAGCTTCAACATCACCCAAGATGGTGTCGCAAAATCAAAATAGAGTAAGATCTCCAAAAAGTGAGACAGGTTATTGTAGATCTCTATATCATGGTCCTATACTACTTGGAATCGCATCCATACCTTGCACAAGCTCTAAGATATGCCCTGTTAAAGATCATTGCCCTATGGCATTTAGTGACCCTTAGGGATGTTTCGGTTCAGCGTGCTCGAGAATTCTTGAGCACTCAATGGGATGGGATGAGCTTGAGTCTAGGGTTTACCCAACCACTTGGAGCTAATAGAATAGATAGTTCAATCCCATGATGAACAGTGAGGGAGATTTGGCAGTTGGAAACTTTGTACTGGCCAATACTATGAGTTTCAACATCACTCGAGATGGCATCACAAAATTAAAATAGAGTAAAATGTCCAAAAAGTGAGAGAGGTTATTGTAGGTCTCCATAACATGCTCCTATACCACCTAGAATCATATCCATACCTCACACGAGCTCTAAGATATGCCTCATCAAAGATCACTGCCCTATGGCATTTAATGACCCTTAGGGAGGTTTTTTGTTTGGAGTGCCTAAGAATGTTCAAGTGCTCAATAGGATAGGATGAGCTTGGGGCTAGGGTTTACTCAACCACCTAGAGCTAACAGAATAGATAGTTCGATCCCATGACGAACGGTGAGAGAGATATGAGCAAGATATGTATGCCTAGGCCACTTTGTGCAAGATATGAGAAAAAGTTACTAATTAGGCCAAATTGGGTCTTTTGGAGTTTTTGGTCAAGATAGCCTAGGATTACATTTTTTTAGTTTTTTTTTAATAGTTTGGAACCTTTTCCAAGTCCTAGTAGTGAAATTTAGTGAACTTTGCATTAGTTGCACTTTTTGTGCAAAATTGCAAAAGTTGTAAAAGTTGCTTAAAAATACAAATCTGATTGGAAAAATTCTAACCTTAAAAAAAATGTTTCCCATGCTCATATACCTAAGAATGGATAGTTACAACTTCCCAAACTTCCATTTGCAACTTTTTCACAAAAATTGTAAAAGTTGCTCAAGCAACTTTTTGAGCAACATTGTAACTTTGCATTTGCAGGACTTGGGAAGCCAAGATACTCAAGCTTGGCATGATCCCTAAAAGTTCTCATCAAAATATATATTAATTATCTTAATAGAAAAACAAAAATCTCATTCCCACCTTTAAATGGAGACTTCAGTTTAAATGGAGATTGTCGGTTCCCAAACATGTCCTAGTCAAGTAGATGATTGGTTTACAAAGCAACTAGTAGGAAACGAGGTCGTGGAAATGAACTCAATGCTCAAGAAGGTTTGACAACACTAAAATAACTTATTTCCAAATTCTCAGCCCTTCACCAATTTCCAAACTCCTACCATTCACAAATCAACATGCTACAAGAGATCAAATCCTTCATGGTACTTGATCTAGGGCTTGATTGGAAAAATCACAAAACACATCCTCCAGTCTTGAAACCCTATAATATTAAAAAGGATCCTACTAACTACCATTTCCTAGGTGACCATGAAATTTCAACAAAGGAAATTACAATTACAGGCCCATTTTTGTTGTGTGCACCAAAATGCTATCCTAAAAACCTAGTTTCACTAAAAATGCAATAACTTGAGTTAGAAAACATGTAGAAATATGAGACAAGAAGAAAAAGAAATTTGATTCAAATATATATCTCAAAAATCCATCACATCTAGTCTAAAAGTCCATACATTTCATGCAATGTGCAAAAAATAGTAAAAATGATCCAAAAACTGAATTTCTTTCTTTGCAACTACTTCCAGTCTGTATATTAATGTCCTCTAGACCTAAAAAATGAGGTATATATATCTCCTATGTATATTTTAATGGTTAGAACCAATATTTTAATAGTTATAACCTTTTTCCCACTAAGTTGCAAATTTGAGCAACTTTTACAACTTTCAACAATGCAACTTTGCACAAAAAGTGTAATTTTTACATTTTTCACTTGATTCCACTTCTAGGACTTGGAAAAGGTTCCAACATACCTAAAACCAACTAAAAAAAACTCATTCCAAGGATTTCTTGACCAAAAACATTAAAAATCCCAAATTTTCCTAATGAGCAACTTTTGCTTATAAATTGCATAAAGTGCATTAAGCATACAAAATGGTGCCTTTCTTTGACAAGCATAGACTTCTCATCCAAGGGTTGTTTATTCTTGCCTAAGCAAGTTAAATAAAATATGAAAACCAAAATATAAACCAAGTGCCTTGGTGCTCTGTACTAGGAACATACCCCCAAACATGAATGAAAAGAGAACAATGACCATAGACACGGTGAGATTGGTGAAATGCAACAATAAAACTCTTCGTGTTTGCAAGTTTGCAATAAATGGTATCCAATACCCATACTACCACACCTAGGTCCAATGACACTTATTCTACTTACAAGGCTCACTTGGAGCATAACACAACAAAAATGAAAAGGTGAGGGCCCTATGATTGGTGTAGGAGCACCCCTCTTATGAAATCATGTAATCAAATTGTTTGGGTCATTTGTGACCTCTTTCTAGTTTTCTTTCCATGTTTTCAATAAGGTCATGGTTTTAGACTCCTAGATTTTCCATTAACCCTCTTTTGTGGTCCATTAGCAATATTGGGTGTTTTATAAGCCCATTGCTCAATGAGGTCACAAGGGCACAATTTTTGTATTTTGAATGCATATGCTTATCATCTAGTGTCTAATAGTTATATATAGTCAATTAGGACTCATTTACATAGTTAAAATTCCTTTTAGGCACAAAAATTCAAAAATACAATAAAATTTGGAAAAGTTGTTATGCAACTTTGCAACTTTTTGCATAACTAAGAAAAATTGTTTGTAATCATGTTAGTGGATATGCAAAGACTTGGCATGTAATCGGGTCTCAAAGACCCAATTGCAAGTGGATATGCAATGTTAGTATGTAATTAGGTCTCACTAACTCAATTACAAGAATGAATTATAGATAATATGTAGTCAAGTCTTCAAGACTTTGCCTACAAGTGTCTATAAAGAAGATATGTAATCATACCATAAAGGCTTGATTGCAAGTGTAGAAGAGATACAATATGTAATTGGGTCATAGAGCTACATTACAAGTTGTAAGTTCAATACATGTTGATATGTAGTCAAGTCTCAAATACTTAACTATGATTGTGTTAAGAGGGTGATATGCAATTAGGTCTTCAAGACTAGATTGTAGGGATGCAAGACTTAACCCGATGACATATGTGTTGGAATTCACAAGTGGGAAGATTTACTTTTGAGAGAGGGGGTGAGTGAGAAGTAACACACTTTAACCTCTAAAACTTTTAGCTGAAACCAATTACATGCATGTAACATATCTAATAAATATGAAATAAAAAACATGCATGAAAACACATTACACAAGATTTGATCACCCAAAAACCCTCCAAAATGAGAAGGTAAAACTCAGGTGGGGATGACACCCACAACTTATCATTGGAACAATATGTAACCAATTAGTGTTACAATGTTTTGACCATCATCAATGGTCTACCCTATGAGAGGTATACCCTATTAAAGGCTCAACACCTTGTTAAAAGTGCACCTGTCTAAAGGATTTTACAAATATTCACTTGGAATTTCACCCTATTAAAGGATTTACAATATGGTTTTTAAAACAACCTATCAGCATAGGATTTTCATTCTCCTAATACAATGGCTAGAAAGTATAGTAGAATGTTTGATCTGATTACTTACAACCTTCTGTTGCTAATTTCATATCAATGTTCAATCCCTTTTGATATGATCCTTCTTGATTTGATGTAACTTTGATCGAAGTGCTAATGTTCTATTCTACTCTAACTGATCTATCAATACCCTATTTCACTAAGTCACCCTACTGCTTTTCACTCCCTTTCACTCTCTGCTTGATCTTCTCAACTCTTTCAACAACTTTGATTCATGAGGCTTTTTCCTTCTTAAAAAGGTTTTGTGACTTATGGTTTGTTATGAATCTATGGTTGAGATTCATCCATTTTGCCTCTTTAGCTTTAGAATTATTTCATTGGTTGCATGCAGAGTACATAAGAAATACAAAAGATTCAATCTTATCTTTTAGAACTCAAAATTTGTCTCTTAGCTATCATGCAACATGATTTACCTCTGAGTTTGTGAAGGCACAAACTCATATGCCAATATTGTGTCACTCAACACTTACTATTTGCTGATGCTTGGCACATGTTGATTTTTGGTGCTTGGCACATATAGAAAATCTATCTTGCTTGACACCTACACTTTACTCGGCACACATAGTTCACTCGGCACATATAGTGACTTGGCATCAATTGTGGCTTAACACTTGAAACTTTCTTGCCACTATTTGTCTACTCGACATCTGAATAGCTCAGCACATGTTGAATTTCTGGCTTAGCACATACTATAGCTCAGCATCAACTTAGAGAATTTTTGAAGTGTGTTGACAGTACTCAATTGTCAAAACCAATCTGAGAACAACAATCTCCCCTTTTGACATGAGTGTCAAAAACACCTAACTATACATCATGAATCTAATCTCTATGAGTATAATATACATCTTGTTCAACATATGTACAAAACTTCAAAATTGTTCAAAATTTTGGAAAAGACCTTATACCTTCAAAATCTGTAACTCCCCCTGAGCTCATGTGCCATTTTTGTCTCCAAAACTCTTTTTGTTGGATCCATCTCATGTTAATTCTGCTTTGCCTTATCATTCTACTCTGCCTTATCTGCTCTATTTTTGTTCCCCCTTTCACACATCTTCCCTTGTAGTTTTTGTATCCGTTTGCCTTTATTATTGCTCAAAATTTTATTATCTCCCCTAATTTATTATATCTCCCCCTTTTTGACACTTATGTCAAAGGGTATAATGCATTAATTGAATACTTAGCCAAAAAGGATTTATTTACCTCCATGATTATTTTAAGAGCAGCATCCCAATTGTCTAATGCAATGTCGAATGCTTTAAGCTGGATGACTTTCTCAGCTACAAGGTGTACTAGGCCTTCCAATGTAGAAAGATTGGGGTTTTTCTTAAAAATGTTCTCTGCATAGGCCAATTCTTTGTGCAAAACTTCCATGTGAGGGGTGATGGAAGATTGTATTTGTATTAGTTTGGCCTTTATGTTAGCCTTATCTACTGTGAGTACAACTAATTCCTTTTGAGTTGGAAGCATAGTAGCAAAATGCTTCTCACTCTGAGCTAGATCCTTAAGTAGCTGCATGTTTGATATTTTAAGGTTCCTTTCCAAGCTCATGATCCGTTGGCTGGTCTTTTATGTGAAATTTGATGAATCACACATCTTTGAGTACAATGATAATATATTCTAAAGTACTTCTTTCACCTTCTCAATCCTTTTAGTCATCTCCACCTATGAAAGTTCTATTTCACTTGATATTTTCTCATTCACCTCCATTTGAAATTTCTTTTCAAACCATTCTAATAGTTTTGCATTAGTGTCTAGGTCTTCATTCTATACCTAGCCCACTATACTGGATAATTGCTCCATTATGGGCTTGGTTTCATTAGGTACTTGCAAGCTGAATGCATCTACAAAGATGTCTTTGATTTCTATCAATGCTTGACTTTTTTTATACTCAAATATGAGTATCTCTTGTTTCTTCTTCTTCTCTAGTGCCTCTTGCACTTTATTAATCTGATCTATGTTCATAGTTTTATAGTCATACCTTGGAATGACTATCTTCTCACCAAGAGCAGGGCTTCCATAGTGAAGTACCCTTGCAACCTTGGTAGAGCTTGAGCCCAGTGCTGATATTTGAAGTGGTACTACATCAATGCTTGGTTGTTTTGTTTTTCTTATAGGAGTCCTTATTGTAGGCAAGTTTATTAGTGTTTTAATTTCCTTGTTTCTCTTCTCCTTAGAGGTATCCTCTTCTTTTATTCTACATTGATCTATAATTGTGATCTGAGGTGGTGCACCTTGTCATTGTGTTGTAGGGATAGTGGTATCCCTCTATCATATTTCTTTTTTTTACTTGCTACTCGACAGTAGTTGTGACTGTGACTGTGGAATCAACCCTAGCAGATGTGTCTTGTACTACTTGCTCTTGTGGTTGTCCACTTGTAGTTGTTTGGATGTGTGAAGGTGGTTCTTGTTAATTCACCTTCTCCTTTGTAATCTCAACTACAGCCTTCTGAAGTTCCTCCATACTCACCAAGACTAGATTAGTGCATAATTGTGATTGTAGTGTGGTCTGGTGAAGGATCTTTTTAAGATCCTCTGATGTCAGTGGGTTTATGTTCTGACCAGAAGTGTCAGGAACATCTTGAACTGTCACTATCTCTACAGGTGTGGGAGTTACATGTGGAGGGCTAGGAGGTGGCAATTGTGTTTCTTCTCTAATTTGGTTGTTATTGTTCAGCAGTTGCCATGTCACCCTTTTGTGTGTCCTTTTCCATAATAGCATCTATCTTATCCTTTTCTTTCTCTCCTTCATCTTCCTTTTCATTTTCCTCTTCTTCATCTCCATCATTCCTTCCCTCAAAGGGATCTTCTTGTCCTTCCTTAACTATTGTGAGCCCATATATTACCTTCCACATGAGTGTGGACTTCTTCACAACATCTTCAATGTCATTGTATAAAATGTTGAAGGCTCTATACTTGGGTGCAAATTTTCTCCCATGTTTCTTATTAGCCTTGCTTATTTGGCCTTCTATAAGTTCAGGCATCACACAAGCCAATGTTGACTCTCTTATTTCTTTTTCCACATTTAGGCAATAGTGCCATTTATTTTCTACAATGGAATATAACTCCTTAGGCATAGAATTGTCTAGTTTAAGCGGAGTATTCTTAAACTTAGCCATCATGGTGTATATGAACTCTTCTACCATGTTTTTCTCATCTCTAGTCAATTTATTAAATGCAATGCCTTTTAATCCAAACAAATATGCATTAGCTCTAATATTGTCACATGTATTCTCTAAATTAGATTTAGTGGTGTGACTTACCACTCTAAACTGGTTGTTATCATCAGATTTTTTCCTCTCTTCATCTGATTCTAGAGGTGCCACATACTTTCTTCTCAAATTTTTCTTTGCTACTCCTCCACTACTCTGTGGCTTTCATCTTTTCTTGCTCCTTGGCTACCTTTGTCATAGCTCTTGTATCAACCCTTGTGGTTGGTTTTACTAGGATATGCTTGGTTGTTTTGTTTTTCCCTTTGGGCTGAGTAGTAGGTTGTTTTTGTGATTTCCTCTTCTTAGGTTCAGCCTTAGGTGCTTCTTCTTCTTCCTCAGCACCTTCTTGTTCTCTTGCATCCTCACCCATGCCTTGAGTTAGTGCTAGTGGCCCTTGGCCCTATTCCTCTTCTTCCTCTACCTTTGCAACCCCTTCTCCAAATCTAGCTTTGAGTTTCTTCACCAGTCTGTCCTTTTTCTTAATGGTGGAGGTAGTCTTCAATTCCATTTCCACTTTGGATTTGACAACATCAAAAGTGCCAAAGGGCTTTGTATTTTTGTCAATATCGTCTACTAGCAATGTTGTAATTATTGTAGATGCCTCATATATATTTATCTCATATCTAAGTGGTCTAAGCCATCTAACCCTTGGAATTTTTGCTTGGATGTAAGTATAATCAATATCCACAAGAAAACAAATGTCATTACTATGCTGCTCAACTAGAGAGACTAGAATCCTAAGTCTCCATTTCATTGAATTTTTAATGTCCTCAAAATAACTGGTCATGATGGTCTCAAAATTGGCTCCCATTTTTTCAATGTACTCATTGACTTCCATTGCCATTGACCTTTTGGTTTTCCAACTAACTTTACCAAAGGAGGGGAACTCATTATGTACATAAAAGAATAAACCTATCAAAATTGATCCAAACTTGCATTGTGCACTCTTGGATCTCCTGATAGCTCCTAGGTTTTCCATAATTTGTTGTAATTGCAATTCTGCAAGATCATAAGTATGATCCTTCTTTACAATTTTATACCCAACATCCACTACAATATAAGGAACACTGTTGAGTTTGCTAGATTGGTAAAATTTGTGAGAAATGACTCTAATAGTGAAATCAACAAGAGGATCTCTAATTGTATCAATTGGCATGCCTCTCTTGTTCCACTTGACTCTGGTGTTCTTCTCAATTACTTCCTTAGAGTCACTCCTTAGTGTTTTGGGCTATTCTAGGGTTGGATACCTAGTCACCCTGTGAATAATTCTTTTTGATATCTTGACTGGCCCATCTTTTGACCACAAACATCCATCATGTATCCTACTCAAGACAATTCTAATCCATTCTATCTTAAACACTATAGGAAAATCTAGGGCACAGGTTAAGCCCTTCTTTTTAGATTTGGAATTCCTCTTTCAAAACCCTATTTTCACATATCTTGTTGTATGCCTCTTTGATTTCCATATCACCTATAGCTCCTATCTTGCAATTGTAACCTCTCCTAACATCTCAAGAACCATTACCACTTTAGGAGGAAGTAAAGATAGGGCATTGGTAGGGTAATTTTTGTATGCAACTTCAGGGATTAGTAAAAAATTGGGTTGCTTGAATTCATTACTCACTAATTGGACTTCAAATGGCTCCCTTTCATGGGATTTCCTAGAACTAGAGGCCATTGTTGCAATCTAGGGTTTCAACAAAGGGAAATTTCAAAACTGTATAGTTGGACACAAGTAAAATACCTTAAATCAATGAAACAGTGTTGAGATCTGCTCAAATGCTTGAATCTCTACTTCAAAATCCTTTTTGCACTCTTCTTGTTCTTGCTCTGTGATTGTGATAATGAAAAATGATTCAAAATGTGACCATATACCCTTGTTTCATAGCATTTAATGCTTAGTGTGTTTACAACTATCCACTCAAATCCTTAAGAAATTCTGCATTACTCAGCATCCATTGATTTCCAATCACTCGGCATAGACTAGAGTTTCTTTTACTCAGCTTCAATACAAATTTCCCTTCACCCAACTTCCACTACTAACTCAGCTCCTACTAACTTTGGCAAACAACTCAATAGTTAATTAAGATTTTACGTGGCACCTGAAGACAACTTTTCTTACTCAGCAGCACTATCAAAACTTTAAAAATATTACATCTTTATTCATGTTGATCTATCCTTTTCAATACTAGTTTATTTATGGAACTGATGTATGATAAAGCATTAAATATCAGTCCCACACACCTTGGATGAAACTTGTGACCACTTGACCTTTTAGGTGAAGTGATCCCTCCATTGGATGTGCTACCTCCATCTCTTCTTTTCCATATCCTATTCATCTGATGTGTTCAACATCAACTTTTGCTTTCCCTTTGTTGAACTCAGAATTGGGTGCCTTTGACTTAGTTGGGTAGTACTTGCTAATGTGTCATGTCTTTAGACAGCTAAAACAAGTGGTTTGACTCAACCACCTATTGTAGTTGTCACTAAAGTGTGTTCTTATGCAGTTTTTAGGAATGTGTCCATATTCCTAATAGTAGTGGCAGCTCTGCCTAGTGTTGTAGTCCCAATTGTAGTGATGTCCATGACTTTTAGTCTTTACTGGTTGATTTGGTGTCCACATAGGCTTTGACCTAAATTCAAAGGCTCTATGTCCATACTTCTTGCAATTATAGCAGTGACCTTCAAATATTGGTGTTCTTATGATTTTGGTCCTACTATCATGTGCCTGATGTCCTTTTCTATTGCACTTGTGACAGTGACCCATGTTCTTAGGTTTTTCATGTTGATTGGCATTCTTGCTCCTGCACACATTAGAAGTATGTCCCTTTTTTCCAAAAAAATTACAAGTTTGTTTAGTATTCTTACCATTGTCACTTCTTTCTTTTGTAGTCTTAGATGACTCTCCTTCTTCAGTGCTAGTGTATCCTAGTCCTGAAGTTTCATCATTGGATCTTGGTGATTTTAGTAGATGTTCAAAGTATTTGATAGCTTCATTAGGTGTGTTGAAGCTCTCTGTAATCTCCTTCTCTCTTCTTAAGTCATTTTTTAGTTGTTCATTTTGCATCTTTAGTGTGGAGATCTCAATGTCCTTGACGTTCAGCTCATGATGGGCATTCATCATCCAGCTTAGGGTGTCTAGCTACATATTGGAAACTCTTGCAAGCTCAATTGACTTTTCCTCCAATCTATTGGTAAGGTTTCTCTTTTCATCTTTTATCATAGCCTTATCTTCAATGGTTCTCTTCTTCTACTCAGTTACTTCACAAAGCATCATGGCTTGTGATTCTTGCTCAATCTTGAGAGATTTGATCTGTTCTACTTGAGCTCTATTCTTCTCCATCAAGTCTGCAATTGTTGCATCAAACTTCTTGGAATCTTAATTGGAAAAAACTTTTGAGGTGTCAATCTCCCTGTACTATGTATCATTTTCAGCTATGGCAATCTCTATTCTTCTCTTTAGAGATTTCCTTAATTCTTCCCTAGCTTCTTCTAGAGAATGTAGAATGAGATGTATTTCAATCTCCTAGTTCTCTATGATCTTCCCAAGTTTGTAGACTTCCATCTCTAGATCTTTTTCTCCAAGCTGTAAGGCTTCTCCTTGTTATAACCAAAGCTCTGATACCAATTGTTGGAATTTAGAAGTGGGAAGATTTACTTCTGAGAGTGGGGTGAATCAGAAGTAACACACTTTAACCTCTAAAAATTTTAGCTGAAACTAATTACATGCATGTAACATATCTAATAAACATGAAAGAAAAGACATGCATGAAAACACATAACACAAGATTTGATCACCCAGAAACCCTCCCAAATGAGAAGGTAAAATTGGGGTGGGGATGACACCCACAACTTATCACTGTAGTAATATGTAATCAATTAGTGTTACAATGTTTTGACCATCATCAATGGTCTACCCTATCAGAGGCCTGCCCTATTAAAGGCTCAACACCCTGTTAAAAGTGCACGTGTCTAAAGGATTTTACAAACATTCACTTAGAATGTCACCTTGTTAAAGGATTTACAATATGGCTGTTAAACCAACCTATCAGCATAGGATTTTCATTCTCCTAATACAATGGCTAGAAAGTATAGTAGAATGTTTGATCTGATTAATTACAACTTTCTATTGCTAATTTTAGATCGATGTTCAATCCCTTTTGATCTGATCCTTCTTGATCTGATGTAACTCTAATTGAAGTGTTGATGCTCTATTCTAATCTAACTAATCTGTCAATACCCAGTTTCACAAATTCACCCTTTTTCTTTTTGCTCCCTTTCACTCTCTAGTTGATCTTCTCAACTCTCTCAACAACTTTGAATCATGAGGCTTTTTCATTCTTAAAAAGGTTTCATGACTTAGGGCTTGTTATGAATTTATGGCTGAGATTCATCTGTTTTGCCTCTTTAGCTTTAGAATTATTTCATTGGTTGCATGCAGAGTGCATAGCAAATATAAAAGATTCAATCTTATCTTCTAGAACTCAAAATCTATCTCTTAGTTGTCATGCAACATGATTTACCTCTGAGTTTGTGAAGGCACAAACTCATATGCCAATATTGTGTCACTTGACACTTACTATTTGCTGATGCTCAACACATGTTGATTACCGATGCTCAACACATATAGAAAATTTGTCATGCTTGAAACCTACACTTTACTCAGCAGACATAGTTCACTCGGCACATATAGTAACTTGGCATCAATTGTGGCTTGACACTTGAAACTTTCTTGGCATTGTCTGTCTACTTGGTATCTGAATAGCTCGAAACCTATTGGATTTCTAGCTTAGCACGTATTGTAACTCAGCATCAACTTAGAGAATTTTTTAAGTGTGTTGACACTCAATTGTCAAAACCAATATGAGATCAACAATATGAATATGCTTAAAGAGCTTGCAATCAATTCCTAGAGACTTGATTACAATATGTGCCTATTAACATAGAAGGATGACTTATTGCTTGAGTCTTAAGGCCTGCCAACCACTTAGGCATGAGAAAACTTGCAATCAAGTTTGTGAGACCCAATTGCATTTTTTTAGTGCATTTTTATGACTTTTAATTGATGTTAAGTACCTTGAATACATATGAGAACTAAGACAAACTATTCATATGTTGAGATTCAAATATCAACCTACACACTAGTAACTATGAGGATAGTGCAAGGGCATTCAAAGACATAAAAAAGGGCCTAAGAGATATGAGCCACAATGCAAATGGATTTTTGTGTAGATTTATACTTAATGTGTAGATTTATACTTAATTCTTACCAAGCAAAAATCAAGAGCAACATATTGAAAGGTTATGTTAAACAAAAATAATGTTGATGATGACCTTCAATCTACATTTGAACCCTTTTAAAGAAAGTCACATCTCAATATACTTCGTTATTTAAGATGAAACAATATGTGCATTGTTTAATTCACTTGCTTCATATGGTCTTTACTCTTTTCTATCCCCGCCTATATAATTCAAACTTCTAATACATGCAAAATACTTTCTAGTCTCCCATTATGTTTGGTATCATAAAAGGTGTTAAAAGATTAAAACTGCATGAATTATTCTTCATAACTACTTTATCTATTTGTTCAATAGACTCATTTAACCATAGTTAAAAATTTTGTTGGATCATAACTACTTTATCTATTTTTGTGGTTTTAGCTACAGAAATGCAGGTACAAGGGAGAAAGATGATGCCCTAGGTGCATGTAGCATATATGCACCAACTCACTGCTTTACTACAGTCAACACTTGAGACCTTAAAACTCATTTTCAAAGCCTCAAAATTGGGATTTATGCTATTCAAAACATTCCTCAACATGTCCAATTGGTTTGGTGATAGGGACAAGTAGGGATGAACCAATCACTGATTCATGCTTCTTGTTTGCCTCCAAGACTAGGGTGCCTTGCAAGATCACAACATAGATTTATATGACCTTTTTCAAGATAAGATCCCCCAATCTAAAAACCTACTCCACTATCTTGATAAGTTTTCACTTCTTTCTGTCTATCAGGCTACCATTCTAGAATGAGGAGCATTCAAAATCTTCAACAAAACTATGTCTTTTTGACCATTCTTCTCAACCACTTGCAAGATCATGGAAGGAGTCTCAACACCTTGCAATGTACTCCTTTGGCATCTTAAAACATCTTTCTATGGTTAGGTTTCTACCAAATTTCACCCTTTTTCTCCAAAATAGGGCTACAAGGAAGAGCCCCAAGTGGCCCTATTTCACCTACAAAATAGGGATTTTCTCCTTTGTCATCAACTAACCAGTCCAAATGGCCCTCATGTACCTCTATTCAATTTGTGAGAGATTTAAGAAATTCTAGGTTTTAGACCCTAGAATGGCTATATAACACCCTTGTTGATTTAGAGGGTTTGTACAGAAAAAATTGGTGTTTGGTCTTGTTTGATGGCCAAATGGATTGATGGAAGCTTTTCCTTCCACCCAAGGAACCTCCTCTCACTCCCCTTTCAACCTCCAAAAGCATTATGCAAAAAATATCCACAATCCTGTAAGAAACAAGCTTTGCAACAACACTATTCCCTAGCTGGGCATGCTTTAGCTCGCCTATGGCAAGAGCTTAAAAATGCTTGCTAGCATTTTGAAGGACCCTAATTTCTCCAAAATATAGTACATGGAATGTACTCAGTATCCCCAAGAGGCTATACAATTCTGATGGTGGGATAGTGAGTTACACCATTATTTCTACAAGTTGTTGAAAACAAGACAACAAACTATCTAAAACAAAAACAAAATTATTATTATGAAACAAACAACTTTCAAAGAAAACTTCTTAAAGAAAAAAAGGTTCTAATTAACCCTTTCTATGATTCCATTAGGTACAACAACCAAGGACAATGCCAAAAATGTCTTAAAACTCAAAAAATTAGTAATTTTCCCTTCAAAATGTCATGCTACAACACTTGTCCATACAAATGACAATTCTTTATGCCTATTTTAGGGTTAGGAAGGTATTTATATGTCTTCTTAGGTGGTTCCCTTCCATATTAGGGCTTGTGTTGACCTTCTTCAAGTTTTAAAAGGAAAAATCCACCATTTCTTGCAAAATCAACATTTCTGCAAAAATTGCAAAAATTACAATATAGCAACTTTTGCAATTTTTTCTTGCTTGCTCTTTCTACACTTCCAACTTGTTAAATGGGCTATCCCTTAGCAAGTCCATGCTAGGGACCCTTCCCTAAGCTAGATACTTATCCCTTAAGTTGCTCTTTGCCCTATGGTAAGGTATGCCTTGACTTTTAGTTCAATTAGTGACTCTTCCAAAGACAATGTGACTTCCTACACCCTAGCTATCACACCTAGGTCTAATGATCCTTATTGATGTAGAGCACATGGCCTACTTTTGCCACTTGGTTCTTAAACCCTTAAGGGTACCCAAACCCACTTTAGGATGATGTCTTAGTTACTAGCCTTTGCCAAATGATGACCTTTACTTATCCAAGTGAACTCCACTCTCCTAAAGTCCTTCCCTTTTCCTAGGGCTCTTGGCAAACTTGGATCAAAATATGGCTTTAGGGACACTTGCCCTCAACTAGGCCAATTAAAGAAAAACAAGTAAAAAGTTTCAAGACTTCAAACTTAGACTTGATTCAACATTTATAAGACTAAACCACTAGGATTCATGCACTTTTAAGGCCCCAAAACCTTCAAAGGATCAATATCCCTAACTTAGGCCTAGAAATCCTAGTAGGTCAAAATTTAGTTTTCCTGGGAAAACTTCCAAAATTTCCAAAGGACAAGGCCAACTTATCACCTTTTCAAATACCCTTTACCTATTTTTTGAAGACTTTAAAGGATCAAGGACTGACAGCATTCCACCATACCCAAATTCCACTTTAGTCCGCAGACCTAATAGGCCTAATTAGGTTGGGTTTCCAAAGGAAGTGCTTGAAGATGGATTCATAGAATCAACTCAATCCCATGGAAATCTTCCTCTCCTTCCTAAAACTCCATTTCACCCTTCACCTAGGTCTAGACAATCAGTTTGGAAGCCTAAGCCACTTCTTCTTCAATTCCTAGTTGAACACATAGGGATGTTCAGCCTAGGGCCGGCTGGTAAAAATAATCAAACCAATTCCTCTAGGTCTAACCTTAGCTCAGCATAAATTTTCATACTCAGCATAAACCTTAGCTCTAACAACAAAGATCTTATCTCTTACTTCTATATTCTTCTTTCCATAGGTTAATGTGAACCAATCCCTAAGAATTTCATCTAGCTTGCTACTTTCTACTCTTAAAAGTAAGGGTTTTTTCCTCTCCTCGTCCCTGTAGTTATTCAGCTACTTTTCATAATTTGCTTCATTGGACATCTAGGACATGGGGTCTCTTAAGTGTATATCCCCTATGTAAAGCAAGGGATTCCATTGAGTCTCTAAAGGGATAACAAAATTATGAACATATAATTCACAAAGTAAATTCTACTGCCAAGATGGCAGAGTTTGATACAGTCCATAAAATTCTTGTGTTGATTTAAACTCTGCATTCAAGTTCTTAAGAGTTAAAATTAATTGAAACAAAAGAAATTTCTCTTTCAAATAAAGAGCATAAATTATTGGTGGTGGTCTACAAGAAAGGGCCTAGTCAACTGACTTGAGGGCATGGTCCATTTGCTATTTTTGGCTTTCTAGCTATTCATTTAATTCTGTAATCTCCATGCTTTGAGATACTATAATCTTATTAATCTTATAAATCCACATGAGAGAAAATAGGAAGATAACAACTGAAGGCAGGAAGAAGGAATAATGACTTAAGGTGGGAATAATAAAATTTGAATGTCCACTCACCATAGAATAAATGCAAAGAAGGTAATAAGTCTTCATAGTTCCTCCTTACTCACTGTCGTGTCTTCTAGAATCATTACAACTTTCCTCCATCGTGGTTTCTCCTTAGTGTTCTCTTCTCCTTGACTGTTGTTGGTGCTTGGCTTTTGAATTCCTCCAATCATCTTTTAGTCTTCATTAACAGGTTAGTTACGATACAAAAACATGTTTGCAAATAAACATTTATCAAATTAAATTCAAATATAAGAACACACATTCTAATAACTATATGAAATACTGAATACTATATATAATACTAGCAAAAGATGGCATAGTTTCTACCCATAGGTTTATCATAGGTTCGGTAAACATAGGTCCACAAATGTTTTGACAAAGAAAAATAGAGTATCAAAAAAGTATCTTAAACAACATCATAAAATAAAGGCAAATTTTGGTCTCATCATCTACCCCCTGCTAAACTAACACTTGTCCTCAAGTATTGCACTTCCTTGTTAATGACCTGAACTCTCCAATTTTTGTTCTTCCCTTTCTTTTGCTCTTGAAAGTGTACCAAAATCCTCTGGTTCTCTCCCACACTTCTCTCATGTGATCTTCCTATAGTCTATCGAGTCTATTAGCATTAATGTCATATAAGGGTCATAGGAACATTGGAGGTTGCATGGTTAGGGGACACCACAACTCTGGTCTGCTCTACTTGCCTAGTTCTAAATATTTTGGAACCCTATGAAGTGTTACTTCCAAGTTAATGGTCTTGTGTGGTTCTAAATTTTTAAGAGATTCAAGCAATCTAGCCCATCTACTGCTAACACCGATCATAGCTCTCTAAAATGAAAAGTAGGGAAAATTTTCATACTCAGCATAAACCTTAGCTCTAACAACAAAGATCTTATCTCTTACTTCTAGATTCTTCTTTCCATAGGTAATGTGAACCAATCCCTAAGAATTTCATCTAGCTTTCTACTTTCTACTCTTAAAGGTAAGGGTTTTGTCCTCTCCTCATCCCTGTAGTTATTCAGCTACTTGTCATAATTTGCTTCATTGGACATCTAGGACATGGGGTCTCTTAAGTGTATATCCCCTATGTAAAGCAAGGGATTCCATTGAGTCTCTAAAGGGATAAAAAAATTATGAACATATAATTCACAAAGTAAATTCTACTGCCAAGATGGTAGAGTTTGATACAGTCCATAAAATTCTTGTGTTGATTTAAACTCTGCATTCAAGTTCTTAAGAGTTAACATTAATTGAAAAAAAAGAAATTTCTCTTTCAAATAGAGAGCATAAATTATTGGTGGTGGTCTACAAGAAAGGGCCTAGTCAACTGACTTGAGGGCATGGTCCATTCACTATTTTTGGCTTTCTAGCTATTCATTTAATTCTGCAATCTCCATGCTTTGAGATACTATAATCTTATTAATCTTATAAATCCACATGAGAGAAAATAGGAAGATAACAACTGAAGGCAGGAAGAAGGAATAATGACTTAAGGTGGGAATAATAAAATTTGAATGTCCACTCACCATAGAATAAATGCAGAGAAGGTAATAAGTCTTCATAGTTCCTCCTTACTCACTGTCGTGTCTTCTAGAATCGTTACAACTTTCCTCCATCGTGGTTTCTCCTTAGTGTTCTCTTCTCCTTGAATGTTGTTGGTTCTTGGCTTTTGAATTCCTCCAATCATCTTTTAGTCTTCATTAACAGGTTAGTTACGATACAAAAACATGTTTGCAAATAAACATTTATCAAATTAAATTCAAATATAAGAACACACATTCTAATAACTATATGAAATACTGCATACTATATATAATACTAGCAAAAGATGGCATAGTTTCTACCCATAGGTTTATCATAGGTTCGGTAAACATAGGTCCACAAATGTTTTGACAAAGAAAAATAGAGTATCAAAAAAGTATCTTAAACAACAGCATAAAATAAAGGCAAATTTTGGTCTCATCATCTACCCCCTGCTAAACTAACACTTGTCCTCAAGTATTACACTTCCTTGTTAATGACCTAAACTCTCCAATTTTTGTTCTTCCCTTTCTTTTTCTCTTGAAAGTGTACCAAAATCCTCTGGTTCTCTCCCACACTTCTCTCATGTGATCTTCCTATACTCTATCGAGTCTATTAGCATTAATGTCATATAAGGGTCACAGGAACATTGGAGGTTGCATGGTTAGGGGACACCACAACTCTGGTCTTCTCTACTTGCCTAGTTCTAAATATTTTGGAACCCTATGAAGTGCTACTTCCAAGTTAATGTTCTTGTGTGGTTCTGAATTTTTAAGAGATTCAGGCAATCTAGCCCATCTACTCCTAGCACCGATCATAGCTCTCTGAAATGAAAAGTAGGGAAAATTTTCATACTCAGCATAAACCTTAGCTCTAACAACAAATATCTTATCTCTTACTTCTATATTCTTCTTTCCATAGGTTAATGTGAACCAATCCCTAAGAATTTCATCTAGCTTGCTACTTTCTACTCTTAAAGGTAAGGGTTTTGTCCTCTCCTCATCCCTGTAGTTATTCAGCTACTTGTCATAATTTACTTTATTGGACATCTAGGACATGGGGTCTCTTAAGTGTATATCCCCTATGTAAAGCAAGGGATTCCATTGAGTCTTTGAAGGGATAAAAAAATTATGAACATATAATTCACAAAGTAAATTCTACTGCCAAGATGGTAGAGTTTGATATAGTCCATAAAATTCTTGTGTTGATTTAAACTTTGCATTCAAGTTCTTAAGAGTTAACATTAATTGAAACAAAAGAAATTGCTCTTTCAAATAGAGAGCATAAATTATTGGTGGTGGTCTACAAGAAAGGGCCTAGTCAACTAACTTGAGGGCATGGTCCATTCGCTATTTTTGGCTTTCTAGCTATTCCTTTAATTATACAATCTCCATGCTTTGAGATACTATAATCTTATTCATCTTTTTCTTCTCTTCTCTCCACAATGCCTTAGCAAATAGATGTTGTCCATACAACTAAAAGAGGAGTTTCTATAGTGTAATAGAACTATTGTCTTCTTCATGATCTCTTTTCCTCTTCTTTTGTTCCTTACATAGATGTTCTATAAAACCAGTAATCCATGTTGATCTATGGGGAACTAGGGCAGTTTTTGGATCAACATATTTAGGAACTATTTCATCTCTACAGCTAGAAGTACCTGGTAAGTCTACTGGGATATCATCTAGATTTTCTTTGATTTCATCCCTACATTCTTCAGTAGGATTATCAGGAATGCTTGTAATCTTAGGATGGGGAGGAGAATGATTAGAAACAATTTGCATAGGGGATTCCCTGGTGGATGTTTTAGACGAAGTAGAATCCTTAGAAACTTGCCCTCTCATCCTAGGGCTTCTCCTTATAGGGGTTTCTTCCTGTGTCACAACCTTTTTCCTACTTTTCATTTTGGGTGTCTCTACTATAGGAGTAGTTTTTGTAGGACCTTTCTTTGTTCTCTTTTGTTTTACAATTGTAGGGCTCAACTCTTGCTTTTCTTGAACAGAGATTTCTTCTAGCATTTTTCATTTCCTCTTGGCTTTGCTAGTAGTAGGTTTAGGAGTTTCTTGCACAGGTGAAGGCACATTTTCTTGAACAAAGATAGTTTCTTGTACATTTTCTTGGGTCTTTTTAGCCTTAGCCTCTTGGATGTTTTGTTTGACGGGCTCACTAGTGGGAGCTACATTTTCCTCACTAAGTTATTCACTAGGGGTAGCTTAGGGTTGCAAGGTTTTAGTTTGCACAAATTCATCCCATGTCATGTGAGATACATCCCTAAGAAACCTCTCTATTATTAACTTGATTAAGGCATGATGAGTAACAAAATTATCTTTTCCTTTCTAAGTCTCTTCCACACTAATGCAAAGCATATTATATAAGAAAGTTGGAATATTTACTGCAAGATTATGCCTTACACAACTAAGTAGTTTGAAATGATGTGCATGCAGGTATGAAAATCTGCCTTTGCATGTAAAATACCTAATAATGTGCATGGCTAATTCATGTTATGGTGGTAGTAGTGACAACCTCTTAAAACCTTGCTTTGTAATGTCCATTTGAGGATCAAATGGTCTAGTAAATTGGGCTCTCGCTAACCTCGCATCATGTGTGTTGGGGTAATGTTCTCCAACTGTAGGTAACCCAATCACCTCAGCAATGTGCTCCTCTATTGCAACCACTATTAAGCCCCAAATGGAAGCTTCACCCTTGTTGAATGTCCTTGTAAATTCTGTGGCTGACTCTTCATCATATGTAGTTAAACTCAAGAAATACCCTAGCCATTCACATGCATTAAACCTTCTTATAGCTCCTACATTTGAGAGTAACATAGTGTGCTCTACTAGCTCTCTCCTCTGCAACTGCCCACCCATTTTCTTAACACTTCCTTTGTTTACTTTATTTTCCCCTTTTTGAATTCAAGCTTCAAGTTGCTTTGTTATTCTTCAGACTCATCAAACTTCTTTGTTTTAATAAACAATTAATGACATAACAAATTGTTATGAACAATAATAAAGATTTTAATGAAGGTAGATCATGAATATGTCTGAGAATCATCCAAAAATAGGGTTCAAATCACATAAAATTTAAACATAAGTCAAATCACAGCTTGACATAGAAAATCATTCAAAAATAGGGAGTACAACACCTCACTTGTGTACTTATAGAAATAATTTTTTATTAATGAAGGGAATGCAAAGATTAGAAAATCATTATATATAAATAGAAATGCCATTGGATATTAGTGACCTTCCCTGCCCCGTGCTAAATTTAGACAAGTGTTCACACTTGTCAAACCTAGTACATGTACGAGACTGGCGTAACATTGGCATCATATAGATTATGCAGTATTAAATATAATTAATGAAATATATGGACTATAAGTGAATTATAATTTGAAAATGTTATACCTATCAATCTGATTATTGCATGCAAAAGGTGGCAGAAGTGATATCAGTGGTAGCATCCATCAGCATCTCGCAAAATTTTATTGAGAACATGTGAAATTGATGATGTGGAAAGTGGGTGGATGGAAGATAAAGAAATAAGATGTGGTGGATAGGTGGAAGGTAAAGAGATGAGATGGAAGGAAAAAGTGAATAGAAAATTGAACTTTATGCGAACATAAAGTTGTTATTATGAGCATCCACACAAAAAGACTAATGTTGAAGAGTGGCAGTCGGAAGGTCAACACCTTCAGTTGCAAGAAGATTTACTTGATTTGTATTTGAATCTGGCTATTGGAACTACTGCAAGAAATCTACTTTTGTTTGGGGACATTTGTATAATTTGAGGTGGTGACCATTGACTAACAATTTGAAAGGTACCTAATCAATGGTAGTTAGTTGAACAAGTCCATTATCAAAGACATGACTAATTTCATATGGTCCCAGCCATCTTGTCTACAACTTTGTTGGCATATCCTTAAATTAGGAATCATAACTTGAAATTGTTTACTGATAATATGAGAATCATGTCATTGTTTCCTTTGTCTTTGTATCAGTTTAGTATGTTCCATAGCAGCTTTGCACATCTCATCCAAAGAGTTAAGATGCAGAAGACATTCTCTTTGTGCTACAGGAAGTTCAATATCCAATGTTAATGTTATCCTTAGAGTTTTATGTTCAAATTCAATTGGAAGCATTGCTACCTTACTATATAAGAGTTCAAATGGTGTGAATCATGTAGTGGTCTTCCAGGTTGTTCTGTAAGCCCAAATAGCTTCTTGTAATCTACTGGTCCAATCCCTATGGTGCAAAAGGATTATTTTTGTTAGGATATTCTCCAATTCACGGTTTGTGACCTCTTCTTTTCCATTAGCTTGAGGATGATAAGGACTGGATTTTTGGTGCTTGATGTTATACTATTCCATCAACTCTAAGATTAGATTAGAGGTAAATTGTGTGCCTTGATCAGTGACTAGCTCTTTGGGTACACCATAGCGAGTAAAAATATCTTCATACAGAAATTTAGCAACTTTTTCATCACGAGCATGCTTCATAGCCTTAACTTCAACCCATTTTGTCAGGTAGTCAGTGCACACAAGAATATAGGAATTCCCATTAGATGGTGGATCAATTGGACCAATGAAGTCCATTCCCCATTTGTCAAATGGTGTTAATACCACCTAAGGATTAAGAGCCATCTCATCTATTCTTGTTGCTCAACCCATCCTTTGACACTTGTCACACTTCCTTTTGATTGCATCCTTGTGAAGTGTAGGCCAATAATAACCAGTTGTCAGGATTTTGAAAGTTGTTCTTTTTGCTGCAAAGTGTCCTCCACATGGTTCATTATGACATGCATGTAGAATGTCATATGTCTCATCTTCTCTCACACATATTCTCATAATTGGATCTGGTCCAGTGTAAAATAAGAGATTATCTATCCAAGAGAAATAAAAACTTTTCTCTACAAGCAACTTCTTTTCCTTGTAAGAAAAATGTGCTGGTATTTTATTGGCCGCAATGTAGTTAGCAATGTCTGCATACCATGGAGTTTGAATAGAAATATGAAATAAATGCTCATCTAGAAATGCATCATCTACCAAAGTAGTGTCAGTATCATCATGACGGATTTTTGACAAATAATTAGCTACAACATTGGCTTTTCCAAGCTTATCGAAAATAGTTATATCAAATTCTTGCAACAATAGTAACCATCTTGCTAACCTACGTGTTATAGCATGTTTTTTCATGAGATATTTAATTTTTGCATGATTAGTATGGACAAATATGGAATAGCCAGCTATGTAATGCTGAAATTTGTTCAGGGCATAAACTACTGCTAGCAATTCTTTTTTAGTCACAATGTAGTTTAGCTCTAGTCCATGAAGGCTCTTACTGATATAATAGATTGCATTTTCAAGATTTTGGGATTATTGTGTTAGGACTGCACCTATGGCATAATCAGAGGCATCTGTATATATGTGAAAATGTAAGTTCCAATCAGGGCCTTGTAAAATTGGGGCTGTGGTTAGAAGTTTCTTAAGCTACAGGAAGGCTTCATCACATTTGGATGTCCAACTAAATTCAACTTCTTTTGTGAGTAACTTATACAAGGGACTAGCTATTTTGCTGAAATATTTTACGAAACATCTGTAATACCCAGCATGACCTAGAAAGGATCTTACATCTTTTGATTTTTTAGGTATGGGCAACATTTGAATTACCTCTATCTTAGCTGGATCCACTTGTATTCCTGCAATGGATATGAAATGACCAAGTATCACACCTTCCTGCATGAGCATGAAACACTTTTCACTATGAAGTGCCAAATTATGTTCTTGACATCTTACCAAAACCTTTTCAAGATTCACCATTTCTTTTTTAAAAGTGACTCCAAATGTTGTGAAGTCATCCATGTAGATTTCCATACAATCATGTGATATATCAGCAAAGATACTAATAACTACTCATTGGAATGTTGCAAGAGCATTACATAGACCAAATGGTAAAAAAGAGTATGAAAAAGTACCCCATGGACATGTGAATGTGGTTTTGTCTTGATCTTCAGGAGCAATACTGATTTGGTTGTAACCACTATACCCATCTAAAAAAGAGAAATACTTATTTCCAGCTAGTATGTCTAGAACTTGGTCTATGAATGGTAAATGAAAGTGATCCTTTTTGGTAGCTTTGTTTAGTTCTCTTTAATCTACACAAATTCTCCATTTTCCTCCTTTCTTAGGCACTATGACCAGAGGTGACACCCATCTTCTATCAGATATAGGATAAATAAAACTAGCATTAAGCAATTTCTGCAATTCAGTTTTAACTATTTCTCTAAGGCTTGGATTTATCCTTCTCTGGGGTTGACAGAGTGGTCAAAAACCTTCATTGATGTATATCCTATGGGTGCACAGTGTAGGACTGAACCCTTTCATATCACCATAGTCCCATGCAAAAGCTTTTTCATGCCTTTGAAGCAATTCTTTTAATTATTCCATTTGTGTGGGTGTTAACTTGGGGTTAACATGAAGATTATGACCTTTAGTCAATTCAACAATAGTGGTGAAGTCTATCATAGCAGCTTCAGAGATTGGACTTGCTCCTAATTCACAAGGTAAGAGTGGACAAAGAATTTTAGGTTCTTTGAGAAAAGTACAATTCTTATCACATTCCTCATATGTGATCAATTCCAACACAGAGCTTTCAGATACATCTTTTTCTACCACACAAGTGTTAGTGAGGATACTTTGAAGTACTAAATCTTTCTCTTGTGATTTTAGAAAAGACTGTCTATGCAACATCATGAGTTGTACTATAGAATTTAACTCTTCTTCTTCATCCCCTAAATCTGGCCAAATAGATGTACTCAAATTTGGTAATGGTTGGGCTAGAGGATATAGATCAAATTTCTTTGTTGTTTAGCCATTTGATATGGTCATATTCCATGATCTACAAATTACATTTGCATCAGTTGTGGCTAACCATGGTCTACCTAGGATGACAGGATAACCAGATAGATTAACTTTGGGAGATAAAATCATGAAGTCTACAGGATACTCTAGAGAATCTAAGGTTACAACTATGTTTTTTATCATCCCATCAGGGGTGACAGTAGAACTATCTGCAAGCTATATAATTTTTGGTGTAGGCCTTAGTCCTTCTATTTTCAACTTCTTCATAGTATCATTGGTCATCACATTTATAGTAGGTCCAAGATCTATTAAAGCATTTCTAACAAACTGACCATTTATACTGACATTCACTACTGGACTTCTTGGATTAGAATATTTTGGTGTAATCAATTTCCCTAGCATGATGGCAGCCAATTGTCCCACAACATGGACTATGGTGGGGTCCTTTTTCTTCCTTCCAGGTTTCTTCAAGCAGACTTCCCTAATAGCTTTTCCATAAATTTGAACATCCTTAATGGCTTGAAATAGTGGTATTTGGACATGTATATTTTCCAACTGATCAATAATATCAAAAGGTTGTTCCTTTGTTTGTTCAGGTTTCTTTTGTATCAGTTTTTCTGGAAAAGGAGGTTCCACTGCTAGCTAAACTAGGATTGATAGAGTTACATTAGTTGAGTCAATAGGTTTAGCAACTGAGGGTTTTGATGCTATAGGAGAGTCTAGTATTTTAGTTATAAGAGGAAATTTTGGTGTTGGTAAAGTCATACCAGATCTCAGATATGTATTTGCAACACCCAAAGCGTAAGCAGGGTACTGATGAGCATCAGTACTATACATGGACTAATGTGGTTGTTGGCTATTTGGATTTGGTTGAGGTTGTACAGGTCACTGTGTTTTCTTTTGAGGTCCAGGATTTGCAAGTGGTGGCATTAGAGCAAGTTGCTGAACTGGAGATGGTAATTGTGGAGCACCAGTATTTTGGTTAGGCCATTACTGAGATCCCTTCCATTGGTTTGTAGACTACCGATTCCCTTGGGGTAGTTGCCATTGGTTCTGTTGGTTTTTCCAGTAGTTTTGTTGGTTTTGAGGCCATTGGATATTTTGTTGATTAGGCTAGGATGGTTGGGAATTCTGAGGCCACTGGGATTTTTGTGGGTTGTTTTGCACAGCATTGTTCTAATTGGGTTGATTTTGTGGAGGACCTTGGGAATTATAGTTTTGTTGTTGATTACCATATGAATTTGAATTTTGCAAGGGGTCTTGAGGCATACCTTGACATTGGGCCCATGGTCGGCGTTGAGCAACAAAGAATATTTTCTCATCATCTCCATCTATCTCGACGTACTCAGTTGGAAGATGTTGGTTCTCCATGCTTACGACCAATTTACATTGGAAATCCTTCTTTTGCCTTTGATAATGAGGGCAGTATTCAGCTAATTGTAATTCAGCTTCTACTTGCTTCTTCTTTGTAGTCATCATGTCTAGCTATGTAGCGACATCATTGATAATGTCTTGTTTGAAATCTAACAATAGGTTAGATATCTCAGGCTTTGAAATGCCTTGATGTATTCCTTTAGTGATTGTGGAACAAGGTCCTCAGCCTTTCTTCATAGTTGACCTTGAATAGTTTTGATAGATCTTCTTGAGATCATCCCAAGAAGCTTGATATACATCACCACCAACCATTAAGTCCAATACTTCTAGACAGTCAGCATTCACACCTCTCAAAAAAACTAGCTTTTGTGAATCTTCAGACAACGTGTGCTGAGGTTTCTTTTGTACTATATATAAGAAATATGAAACATAATCTTCCAATGTTTCTTCCTCCTTCTGTGATATTCTGAAGATATCATCCCCTCTTGAACCAGATGCTTTGCAATATTCTTTATACTTATCCAAAAACAAAGCTTGCATTTCATCCCCAGTTCCTATTGTATTGGTTCCTAAGCCTATGAACCATCGTAGAGCTAATTCCTTCAATGTTGCTAGAAAAAATTTAAGCTTATGGGCATCAATGTTGTAGTCAAAACTACAACAAATTATGTTAAACTCAAACAAGAAAGTATCAGGGTCTTCAATTGCAAGGCCATAGAACTTTGGAAGAGCAATTGGAGGTATGTTCTTGAGATTATCATTGGTTACAAGACTTGGAAGAGGAAATGGAAAAGTAGGTTGTGCCATGACTGGAGGTATTAGATTTTGAGGTTGCTACTGAAAAGGGATGTTGGGTATTGGATGATTAACAACTGGTGGATTCAAACTAGTGCTATCAAGAAAACTAGCCAATACTTTGGTGAAAGGTTGAAGATCGCTTATATCTATTGGTTCAGCTCTTGATGATGATGCTGTGGGAAAAATAAGGCTTGCATCTTCAAAGGGTAACTCAACTTCTTCTTCTTCAACTTCTTTGTTTAAATTAACAGATCCTCATGGAAGAAATCTGCCATATTCATCTCATCATCTTCCTCTTCAATGCATATGATTAAACTTTTCACATTGGTGAAAGAAACTTCAAACTAGAGATTTCTAAAAAAAAATTATCTAGGAACTATGACTCAAAAATGCTCTTAGCTTGACACCATCCCGAGCAACGACACCAAAAATGACCCGCCTCACAATAGGTGTATCATAGTCACACTCTAGGCCTTGCTTAGGAATAATATATTCAAACTAAGGACTATTTCTCCCACTATGAGATGCATTTAATCTTGTCAACCCAAGGACGTATACTTGAAATGGTCGGCATAGCATGTGCACTAAGCCTCTTTATGAGTCACTAAGCTTATGCAACAGGAAAGTGAAATGCAAGAAAAAGAACTTACACTATTGTTGGAGGAAACTAACACACTTAACTCTATGAATACTAGAAATACAATGAAAAGATAACAAATATTCCAACTTGGTTCATCCACTAAAATTGTTCTCACATATGCTGCGGGAACATTCACAAAGTGCGATGCTACAGGAAGGAACTTACAACTTCTACTTACAACACTACAAATTCTTGGAAATAAATCTATTCTATCCTAATCTAATCCACCTTCCAAGTGGGCCCCCTTGGTCTGCTTCTCTAAACTACTAACACAGGATAGAAGCCAAAAACTATTTCATTCAATTTTGGAAATTCATTACATAACACTGAATTGTAAAAACACAATTGTAAAAGTTAACAGTCTGTTCTCATAAACTGTTTCTTCTTACTTGCTAAAAAACTAACATATTTGGGTTGATTCCTACATATATAGGAGATCAATATGTATTCCATAACAGAAAAGTAAATGACCTAGCTTTAAATCAGCATGAGAGAAAATAGGAAGATAGCAACTAAAGGGGAGAAGAAGGAATAGCAGCTTAAGGCAAGAATAATAAAATCTGAACATTCGCTCACCGTAGAGTAAATGTAGATAAGGCAATAAGTCTTCATAGTTCCTCCTTACTCATTGTTGTGTCTTTTGGAACCATTACAACTTTTCTCCACCATGGTTGCTCCTTAGCATTCTCTTCTCCTTGAATGTTGTTGGTGCTTAGCTTTTGAATTCCTCCAGTCATCTTTTAGTCTTCATTAATAGGTTAGTTATGATATAAAAACATGTTTGCAAATAAACATTTATCAAATTAAATTCAAATATAAGAACACACATTCTAATAACTATATGAAATATTGCATACTATATATAATACTAGCAAAAGATGGCATAGTTTCTACCCATAGGTTTATCATAGGTTCGGTAAACATAGGTCCACAAATGTTTTGACAAAGATAATTAGAGTATCAACAAATTATCTTAAACAAAATCATAAAACAAAGGAAAATTTTGGTCTCATCACTTGTTACAAAAACCTTATTCAAATGAATAATCCATGGACCTATTGCACTTCTTTGCCTTGGTGCCCTACACCACTTATTACTACTTACAAAAGTTCTATAGGAGCACAACACAACAAAATTGAAAAGGTGAGGGACCTATGTTTCATGGTACCCTAGCACCATTTGGTGGTTCTAGCACATGTCTAAATAGTACTTAGTTTGCAATAGTGGCCTAATCAGCCCTTTAGCCTTAATTGTTGTCCCCAAAAGTTAATACAACATTTTTGTGCATGCAATGTTAGCACTTTGGAATTTGATAGCATATCAAGAGTAGGAGGTGTCTTGGTGGTTATTTTTTGCTTCCATTCAACATTTACTAAGTTGCAGGCCATAACCTTGCTTCTTGGGTTACTAGGAATCGAAGAGGTTAATGAAGGAACTATGACTTTTTCTCAATTTGAGGCCTTCAAATTCAGTCCAAATGCCCCTGCTGATTTAAAAACAACATGCCTTGAGTTTGTGTTCATGGTTCCATGTCTAGAGTAGGTTTCATATGTTAAGCCTTTATTGTTGTCATGGTGCAAGTGCAAGGTTTTGGGCCTTGTTTGGGATTTCATACTTTGTTTAGGTGTCCTTATGGGTTGAACTCTCCCAACCTTCATTGTTAGTACCCTTCCACTTGCATCAATGATTCAAGGTGACCCTGCACCACTCTTTTTCTCTCTCCCTCTCTCCCTATTCAATCTAATGAACCAACTGGATTTGTTCTACATTTTAATGTCTCAAGTATTGCCTTGTGGTATGACTCACAAACTTTCCAAAGAGTCTTATTATGTGGTTTTCCACCATATTTTATCAAGTGGACATTTGATGTGACAAAAAGGTTCAAATAATGAAGAACCTTCCTCTTTATTTGCCAATCCTTGAATAACCACAAGTTAGGGTTCTTTATAGAATATCATCTAAGCCATTTGTCAGTTACAACCACAGCACCGATATGGTACTCTAAACCTTCACCATCTATAACTTAGTGATCCAATTTTTATTTGGCTTGGACACAATGACACAATTAATAATTTGTCCCTTCTTCATCGTCTTCAGGTGCAATAACAAAAAAAACATGGCCTACAATGATAAATGTACAAAATGTGGTCATTAATTCAAAAAATACTTATGTAAAAGTTATAAAGTTACATATTGAAATTACAAAGATATATAAATATATATATTACCATGTTGCACTAGATCAGAGAAGCGGTCAAAGTCAATAGATGAATCCATCTCTACCATTTCTAGTGCTTGTGGGGGACGATAGGTGTCAATTGGGTCCAAAACCTATATATCCCATTTGTCCACCCATTCAATCAACTCACAATCATCCCAATTTTCCTCTATACATGATGGATAATAACATGCCATTTTTTTTGTGTGGCTACTCCATGAACTTGCATCAAAGCTTTTAAAATATTGCAACTCACTTGATCATGTTAGTGTGCAACAATCCTAATACGGTGCAATGTTAGTGTTATCTATCAACCAAAAAATTCTAAGAACCGTAGACTCACCTTCCTTACCTGGACCCATTGCAGCGTTACACCACTAGATAATGGATTTTACATCTGTCAATATTTCTCCATATTTGTACTTTAGTTCTTCATGAGCTAAGGCTCTTTTGATGCATGTGCCTGCACCATTTTTCTCTCCCTTTCCATGACCAGCCTCTGTGAAATTCTACATAAATTGAATTCTACACAACCTATGCATCCTACTCAACCAATAGAACATCCATGCATTCTTGAATTTAGATGCATGATTGTCTGACCAAATAATGTGCTGATGATATGGTATGCCCCTATTAGCCAAATCTCCATAAAATAGTTGAAAACAACCATGTACAAACTTCATAGAATGTGATCGATCATCGCTGATGTAAAAATGGCACTCCCTCAAAATCTTCCTGTCATCCTCTATACTTGTAGGTGAATGCATGAATGTTATGTGAATAAATATGGAAACCTATTGAGAAGTATAATACTTTTCTTGCACCTCATTTTTTGGTTGTAGTGTGTAGTTCTCTACGAAGTCTACAACCAAAACAATGGTATCTAGTGGAAACATATCTTTGCACAACTTGAATTGCAAATCCACCCATCCAACACTATGTGTATGCCTTGCATACTCGTAAATAATCTTTTCATGAGAAATCTTTATGAACTCATACACTAGAATCTTTTCAATGACTAAATCACATCTTTTACGTTGTTTTCCAGCTTTTAGAGCATGTGTCATTATTTTAAATTTTTTGTAAACTACGATTTCATTTCCAATTGCATGTGTACTATCCATATGTTCACAAATTGATAAAAGTTGCAAAGAACCACAAAATAAGCATATACCATCCAAGCATGATGTCTTGTAAAAATTTTGGCCGTCCCCTATTTCACATAAAATGTTGGATATGAATTCCCTTGAAGATCTTGGTGGCTCATTCATGTCAAATCCTGCAAAATAAGCTTAGAATGCAAAAACACACATATATGTCTAAAAACATCAAAATGGTTAGAAAATTCAATATTTATCCTACAACAAGAAGTTGTCCATGTGTGATTTATCTTTACATAAAAAGGTTTACCCATCTCAAAAAATATTTGACTTATTCAAATTTTGCAAAAAATTGTGTCTAAGTTGAGTCTAAAAAATGTTTCACGTGTGGGTCGCGATTTTGGCTATCAATCCTCCTTCTTATAACATCTCTTTGATTAGGGGAAACATGTGTGTTATTTTTCCAAAAATCTTCGATCAATGATTTCAAAGCTTCACTAATTTTTTTATCCTTTCATGGTAGTCTACTGCTAAATGTCCATAACTCATTTTTTGTTGGATCTTCCAATCTCTCATGCCTTAGCATGGCTCTCCTTAGATTACTTTTACAAATTTTTAATGTTTTGCTTGTCTTTCTCATGAGTTGAGCTTTCTTCATCTGCGTACTTACTACTGTCAATGTAAGTACTCGTCTTGTGATATTACTATCTTTGGTGCATGATTTAGAACCCACTTTGTCATAAGCACTCATTAGATTCTTTAGAATGCTTTTTTCATTTGAATCATCCATTGTTCTTAGCCCAAGAATCTTCATGATAGGCCTAAATTTCAAATTCTTCATCATTTCAACAAATGATTGGCATCAACCTATAATATTTAATTCTTCAAAGAATAATCTCCACATACAATTAACTTTTCTTTGACAAGTATGCTTGCTAATCTTGTCAAGCATTGATTTCAAAATGTTAGTATCAATATCAATCAAATATTTTGGTCTTCTAAAATGAATTCTAAAAAATGTTATAATCTGTTCCATTCTCTCAACATTTTGAACATCAACATAAGGTTGAGTGTTTTGCGTACCTTGAACCGAAGATGATGTGCCTTGGCAATAAGATGCAAAAGATGGAATATCACCTATATCACCTACTTGATATGTTGATGTTGTGCCTTCAACATGACATGATGGATTGTGTACATCATCAAATCTACAAATTAGTGTCTCTTCAACATGAGAGGATGATATGACTCCAACATTGGAAGATAGTGTAGCTTCACAATTCAATTCTCTTCTTGAGTGTAACAATCTCATTCATTCTCTTTGTCTTTCCAATTCTTCCTCTTTGTTTCTTTGTATCAATGGTTCTTGTTCCTCTTTTAAAGTCAATTCTTCATTATTGCTTTTCAATTTTCTTTGTTCATGTAGTAGTTTCATTTTATCTCTTTTAATATCCAATATGTCTCCCTCTCTTCCTTTTTTTTGAGTTTTTGGTTTCTTCCTTGGCATGATGATGATTTCTATATGTCAAATTATTCAAACATCTAAATTACTTACAATTGTAAATTACAAATCATTCAAATACATATAAAAATTACAATTATTTTGATGGATACACAATATATATTAAACAACTTACCAAGTTTCTAACCATTTTCAAATAACAATTCATTCAAACATACAAAATTTCAATGAATTCACTATATATTAAACAAAATTTCAAATTATAATCAAATTTGTCTCTATATAACAACAAAGAATATTTAAAAAGGATTGCACTGACCTTTTATATAGAAAGAATATTCAAAAAGCCTTCAAATAGAATAACCAATTATTGAATTTGATGTTTGCTAGCTTCAAAAAGCCTTCAAATAGTGTTTGCTAACTTCCAATACCTTGAAACCCATGTCAGAACAACATAATATACAATAGACAAAAAGCAGAATATGGATCAGCAGGGACCGAAACTTGCTTTATGACCAATTTTTGGTGATTTCACATAATGCATACACACTATGTGAAAATAAATCTCTCCCTATACCACCATCCCCCATCCCCTACTCTCTCTCTCTCTCCCTACTATCTCTCTCCTCTCCCATCACCTTCTCTCTCACTCTCTCTCCTCTCCCATCCCCTACTCTCTCTCCCTCTCCTACTCCCTCTCCCATTGCCTACTCTCTCTCACTCTCTCCCTCCCATCCCCTACTCTCTCACTCTCTCTCCTCTCCCATCCCCTACTCTCTCTCACTCTCTCTCATCTCCCATCCCCTACTCTCTCTCTCACTCTCTCCTCTCCCATCCCCTACTCTCTCTCACTCTCCCTCTCCCATTGCCTACTCTCTCTCTCTCTCTCTCTCTCTCTCTCTCTCTCTCTCTCTCTCTCTCTCTCTCTCTCTCTCTCCCTCACCCTCTCTCCTCTCCCATCCCCTACTCTCTCTCTCTCACTCCCATCCCCCTCTCTCTCCCTCTCCCACTGCCTACTCTCTCTCTCCCCTCTCCAATCCCCTACTCTCTCTCTCCCTACTCTCTCTCCCCTCTCCCATCCCCTACTCTCTCTCTTGCTCTCCCTCTCCCACTGCCTACTCTCTCTCTCCCATTCCCTACTCTCTCTCACTCTCTCTCATCTCCCATCCCCTACTCTCTCTCTCTCTCATACACTCTCATCCCCCCTCTCTTTCTCCCACTACCTACTCTCTCTCTCCCATTCCCTACTCTCTCTCTCCCCTCTCCCATCCCCTACTCTCTCTACTCTCTCTCCTCTCCCATCCCTACTCTCTCTCGCTCTCTCTCCTCTCCCATCCCCTACTCTCTCTCGCTCTCCTCTCCTACTCCCTCTCCCAATTCCTACTCTCTCACACTCTCTCCCATCCCCTACTCTCTCTCTCACTCTCTCTCCTCTCCCATCCCCTACTCTCTTTTGCTCTCCCTCTCCTGCTCACTCTCCCATTGCCTACTCTCTCTCTACCATCCCCTATTCTTTCACTCACTCACACACTCTCATCCTCCTCTCTCTCTCTCTCCCTCTCCCACTCCCTCTCACACCACCTACTCTCTCTCTCAGTGTCCCTCTCCCACTCCCTCTCCCACCACCTACTCTCTCTCTCCCATCTCATTCTTTCTCTCTACCAACCCCTACTCTCTCTCACACTCTCACACTCTCTCCCATCCCCTACTCTCTCTCTTACACACACTATCATCCCCCTTCCCTCTCTCTCCCTCTCCCACTCCCTCTTCCACCACCTAATCACTCTCTCCCATCTGCTACTCTCTCTCAGGCTACTCTATCTCTCCCCTCTCACATCCTCCCTTTCTCTCTTTTACACACACACACACTCCCATCCCCCCTCTCTCTCTCCTCTCCCATACCCTACTCTCTAGATATCTCACACACACTACCATCCCCCCTCTTTCTCCCTCACCCACTCCCTCTCCCACCACCTACTATCCCTCTCTCTATCTCTCTCTCTTACTCTCTACTCTCTCTCTCCCATCCCCTACTCTCACTCTCTCTCTCCTATCCCCTACTCTCTCTCACACTCTCTCCCATCCCCTACTCTCTCTCCTATCTTATACTCTCTCTTCCACCCCCACTCTCTCTCACACTCTCACACTCTCTCTCTCATCCCCTACTCTCTCTCTCTCTTACACACATTCCCATCCCCTCTCTCTCTCCCTCTCCTACTCCCTCTCCCACTGCCTACTCTCTCTCTCCTATCCTCTACTCTCTCTCTCTCTCGCTACTCTCTCTCCCCTCTCCCATCCCCTACTCTCTCTCTTTCACACACCTACACACTCCCATCCCCCCTCTCTCTCTCCTCTCCCATCCCCTACTCTCTATATCTCTCACACACACTCCCATCCCCCCTCTCTCTCCCTCTCCCACTCCATCTCTCATTGCCTACTATCTCTCTCTATCTCACTCTCTCCCTCTCTACTCTCTCTCCCATCCCCTACTCTCTCTGCCACCCCTACTCTCTCTCACACTCTCAGACTCTCTCCCATCCCATACTCTCTCTCTTACACACACTCCCATCCCCCCTCTCTCTCCCTCTTCCACTCCCTCTCCCACCCCTACTCTCTCTCTCCCATCCCCTACTCTCTCTTCCCCCTCTCCCACCCCCTACTCTCTCTCTTTCACACACACCCATCCCCCATCTCTTTCTCTCTCTATCTCTCTCCTCTCCTATCCCCTACTCTCTCTCACTCACTCTTCCTCTCCCACTCCCTCTCCCATCACCTACTCTATATCACATCCCCTACTCTCTCTTAGGCTACTCTCTCTCCCCCTTCTCCCATCCCCTACTCTCTCTCTTTCACACACACACTCTCTCATCCCCCCTCTCTCTCTCTCATCTCCTATCCCCTACTCTCTCTCCCCTCTCCCATCCCCTACTCTTTCTCTCTCTCACTCGCACACTCTCATCCTCCTCTCTCTCACTCTCCCTCTCCCACTGCCTACTCTCTCTCCCCTGTCCCCTACTCTTACTCTCTCTCTCCCATCCCCTACTCTCTCTCTATCACCCCCTACTCTCTCACTCTCACACTCTCTCCCATCCCCTACTCTCTCTCTTACACACACTCCCATTTCCCCTCTCTCATCTTCTACTCTCTCTCTTTCATAGACACACACACACTCCCATCCCCTACTCTCTATATCTATCACACACACTCCCATCCCTCCTCTCTCTCCCTCTCCCACCACCTACTCACTCTCTCTCTCTCCTTCTCTACTCTCTTTCTCTCTCACATCCCCTACTCTCTCTGCCATCCCTATTCTCTCTCACACTCTCTCTCATGCCCTACTCTCTCTTACACACATTCCCATCCCCCCTCTCTCTCTCCCTCTCCCTCTCCCTCTCCCACCACCTACTCTCTCTCAGGCTACTCTCTCTCTCCCCTCTCCCATACTCTACTCTCCCTTTCACACACACACACACACACACACACTCCCATCCCCCCCTCTCTCCCCTCTCCTATCCCCTACTCTCTCTCACACACACTCTCATCCTCCTCTCTCTCTTGTTCTCCCTCTCCCACTCTATCTCCCACCACCTACTCTCTCTCTCTCCCCCATATCCTACTCTCAATCTCTCTCTCCCATCATGTACTCTCTCTCTCTGCCACCCCTAATCTCTCTCACACTTCCTCTCTCTCCCATCCCCTACTCTCTCTCCCCTTTCTCATCCCCTACTTTCTCTCTCTACCATCCCTACTCTCTCTCTCACTCTCACACTCTCTCCTATGCCCTACTATCTCTCAGACAAACACTCCCATCCTCCTCCTCCTCTCTCTCTCTCTCCCTCTCTCACTCCCTCTCCCACTACCTACTCTCTCTATCTCCCATCCCCTACTCTCAATATCTCTCTCCCATCATGTACTCTCTCTTCCACCCCTACTCTCTCACACTTCCTCTCTCTCCCATCCCCTACTCTCAATCTCTCTCCCCCATCATGTACTCTCTCTCTACCACCCTTACTCTCTCTCTTTCACTTCCTCTCTCCCATCCCTTACTCTCTCTCTCTCTCTCTCTCTCTCTCTCTCTCTCTCTCTCTCTCTCTCTCTCTCTCACCTTCCCTCTTTATGCACTTTTTAGGTCTTAATAGTGCATGCACACTAAGGAGTGCATGCACTTTTTAGGTCTTAATAGTGCATGCACACTAAGGAGTGCATGCACTGTTAAGACTCAAATTTAAAAAGCTTTAAATAGCATGTGCATGCTATAGTGCACACGCCCTATTCAAAGCTTTGCATTCTACCAAGCCTAAGGCTTGGCTTTGCCATGGGGATCCAACCCAAAGGTTTGGAGTCTGTAAACTGGTTTGAGATGTGTTTTGCTACAAACATACAAAAAATGATTGATTTTTCTTGTGTGCTCTCCTTCAAGTTTCCTTGTGGCTAAGCATCGATAAAATCAGGTTACATGAAATTGTAGGTCTCTGTGTTAGCTATATAACCATGTAATTTATTTTTTATTTGAAATATTTCAAGCCTATCAACTATAATTTATTTTGAATGTATGTCCATTTTTTTGTCAAAAACCAACATGTACTAATTGGGCTATAGATTTTAGCTCATTCATCGAATTTTGCAACAACTTAGTTTTTTAGAAACTAGACTCCATTCTACACACTTTGAAAAAAAGAAGTTTTGATTTTAGCTTAATTTTCAATCATTTCTAAGGGGAGCACATAGATTTTTCACATTTTTGGGATGTGTCTAATTAAAAAATTTATTTAAAAAAATACACATTATAAAATTACCTGAAAAATCTGGGATAAACTACATAGTGTTAGGTAACTTTTGACCAGAGCGATTAAAGAACTCTAAAGAAAGTAGTTAAAATTTTAGGGGGGCCACACTTTGTACTGTGTTATTTTTTTTGGAATAAATAGTACCACTTTCTATGGCCCCCTTTTTGAGGACCTAAAACTAAACCATTGTGGAAAAAAAAATTAGCAGTTTAGAAACTAGATTCAAAGGATTACTACTTTTTTTTTTGTCATATCTTAAAATTTTGAGCGTAACTATCTTCAAATTCTTGTTGAAGTTTAGAAATTGCTGATTTTAGGAAAAAGGTGTCCACTTATACCCCCTTTTGGCACCACAACTTGGTGCACTTACCCTTGTAAAGCTAGTAGGAAAATTGTAATAAGACCAATAAGGCACTAATATCAACAGTGAGATAACTTTAGTGATCAGATATACAAATTGAGGATAAAGCCAATGAGGCTAAGTTTGAGTGATTTTGTTCCTTGGGAGGGTTTCCACTTAAGAAAATTCTTGTATCACTTTTCATATGTGATGTGGACTTGTTATTTACATTATTTAGTTTAAGTTTCTCTGAAGTTCAAAGGGGAATAAAATATTTTATTTTTGTGTGATTACTAACCCCCCACTAATCAATGTATTCCAACAACTTGTATTAGAGCCATCCCCTATCTTTAGGGTCATCATGGTCAAGAAGCACTTATGGATAGTCAAAATGAAATTGATTAATTTTTGGATAAATAGAGAATTATTTTCTCTACGATTGAGTTTTTGAAAAATTCATTTAAAATTAGTGTAAGGAATGTTATTTTATTATAGTAGAAATTGAAATAATTAAAAGTAGTGGCAATTCTCTTGGAGAATAAAAGAAAAGAGTTAATCAATCATGGCATTTAAGAAACTATAACTTGTCTAGATACTACACATATTTATCTGATTCCTTTTTATACAATACATTATTTAAAAGTGAGTCAAATAGATATAATAGTATATATAGAAAAAATGATATTTTTTGAATGTCCCAGTGTTTATCCAAAGTGTTATATTTGGAAACCCAAAAATACAAAAAAAAAAAAAAAGAAAAAAAAAAAGAAAAAAAGAAGAAGATAATTATTAAAATGATGCTTCACTCAATTAATAAATATTTATGAATTTTAGATAGAAGGTGTTGTCACCATATTGTTGGTGAGAAATCTAAATCTATATGATGTGAGGCATATTCTAGAGGGTTTATTAATGTTTTCAAATTATTGCTTGAAAGGAATTGTATTGTTAAAAAATAAAATACTAATTAATGATGTTTATTATATTGAGGGTATGACTTATAATCTTCTCAGTGTGAGTCAAATACGCAATAATGTATTTAATGTTACATTTTCCAATCAATGTTGTGAAATTAATAAAAATAATAGGAAAAATATAGTGACAATTATAAAACCATTGACAATATTTGTAGCCTATTTGATCATTCAGGCAAGATTGAAGGAAATGTTTGTTTCATGAGTCAAATTGAAGAAACAAAATTGTGGCATAAAAGATTAGGTTATATTAATTATGATAACTTAACCAAAATAAGAAAAATTTAGAATATTAGGTGTTTACCAATCCTAGAGAAACTTGACAATAATATGTGTAAAGAGTGTTAGGAAGGAAAAAAACAAAGTTAGTTTCAAGAAAAAAAAATATACTACTTCTTGTTTAAACCTCTTCAACTAGTTTGTATTGGATCATTATGAGCCTAAGAGAATTGAATCCATAAACAATGAACAATTACTTATGTTTTGCATATATGATAGACTAGAATGACATGGGTTACATTTGTAACACATAAACATGAAGCATTTGATAGATTTAAGGTTCTTAGAATGATAGTTGAAAAATAATCTAATCTAAGTATTTTAGGTCAAATAAAGGAGGAGAATTCACTTCTGAAGAAGTCATAAGAAAATTTTCAAATCCTCATACATCACATTAGAATGATGTAGGAGAAAGTAAAAATAGAACAATCAAAGATGACTAAACAATGTTACAATGGTTAGGATTACCAAATTATTATTGGAAAGAGGCAATTCATAATACACTATACATACTAAATAGAGTTTAGTCGTGAATAGATAATAAAATTTACTCTATATATGAGTCATGGTATGGAAGAAAGAAAAATGTAGGATATTTTAAAATATTTGGTAGTATAAATGTTATATTAACCAATACAATGATAATATAGGAATCTTTGAGTCAAGGTGTGATGAAGGAATTTTATTAGGATAGTCATTACATAGTAAATATTATAAATAAATTATAGTATAAAATTAATCATATGGTTGATGCACAAATAGAAAATTTGATGAAAATTTAAGATTTTTTTGCAATTTCAAAGAAATAAAATTGACCCTAGATAGTATTCATGTACATGATAAAGAAACTGAGCATGAATTAGAAGAATACATTAAATAACCAAATGACCAAAGTAAATCTACTCCTAAAAGGTCTTCTAAATTGCTTTAGAGAAATCATCCTCAAGAACATATTACAAGTTATAAAAGTGATGAAATACAGACAAGAAGAAAGGTTCAAGAGCAAGCACATGTTTGCTTGGTATCTTAGCTAGAAGTTAAAAACTATTTAGAAGAAGGTAAAGATGCAGTTTGTAAAATGATGCCAGAAGAAATAGATCAAATCAAAAGAAACAAAATTTGGGAACTTGTGCCTAAAACAACAAATAAAAACATAATTGGTATTAAATGGATTTTTAGGAATAAACTTACCGATCAAGGTTAAATAGATATCATTAAAGCTAGATTAGTATATAAGGAAACTCACAAGTTTAAGATATAGATTTTGATAGAAATTTTTCTCTTGTGGCTAAAATTGAAGCCATTAGTATGTTTCTATCTTATGTTGTATATAAAGTTTTTAAAGCCTATCAATTGGATACTAAGACTAATTTTCTATATGGAGACTTAGTAGAAAATGTCTATGTGGAATAAGCTAGAGGATTCACTATTCCACTTGGGGAAAATTTCTAAGGACAATTCATTTGAATTCCAACATTACTTCATCAAACTGCTAAAAAATTCCACCATAAAAAACTTTTCATTAGAAAATCTGACAACTCTCGCCGACATCATTATTCCAACACTATATTTGCCATATTTTTTACACGAGGTTGTATACAAGGATAATTTTTGTCCAACGACATGCTCATTGATATAATTTCATAGGTTGGTGAGATTTTGATGATTATCTCATCATTGTAATTTCATAGGCCATCAAAATTTTGGAAATAGTCAGTAGTTGCATAGTCAATGATCATGTTCTCAAACAAAAATCATCCTTGTCAGATGCACATATAATAGTGGCTAGAATTATGACAACCATCAGGAGCTCTACATCCAACAAGGATCATGTATGTCTAATAGCATCCTCACCATATGTGCAAGTGACAGTGGTCAAAATTTTGGTGATTGTTTGGGGCTCTACATTTGACAAGGATGATGTTGCACATACAAAATCCTCGATAGTGGAGTTTGGTTTGTCATTGAAATTCTAATGACATTAAGTTTTTTAAATAATTGAAGAAAATCACTAGTAGAAGCAAACAAAATCTTGAGTCTCCTCTAAAATAGGACCCCAAAATTCCACTTTTTGTTTGAATAATTTGAGGTCAAAATTGGCCTACATATTATTGTGTACATCATACACCCTATGATCATTGTATTTGAAATATAAACCCTTCTATGGAAATGCATTAGAACACTCTCAAAAATTGTGATTAGATAGTGATAGAGATTATTAAGGGACCAAAAGTTATGATTAGAGGTTAAGAAAATTTAGCATGTGGAGAATAGTGGTTTTTTTAAGAATGATAAGTGAAGAGTCCTAACCACTACGGTTGTTAAGAATGATAAGGAGAGTGGTGACTCTACTTAAGGGTTGAGACTTAGTAGTTGCAACTCTTAAGTTGATTGTCACTCCTTTTATTAATATATTTATATTATTTTGTAGATATTTTATATATATTATATATTAGATATTAGATATTATAATACGTAATGATACTATTTTAATTGTTTTGATAGATAAACAACCTAAGCCTTGATCCATCATAAAGTACCCATATACATCTAATAATCATATTTAGTTCCAAGTTACATTTTTATGCATTTCTTCTAGGTCATTCCTCATCCTTCCCTTCTTTTCTACCTCCAATTAGGATCTGTATATAATCTAAGAACTATATCTTACACTTAAGTATAAATCTCTAAAAAGTTACAAAGCATGAATACAGAAAGGGCATAAAAACAAAGTGTACGGTGACAAATGTATTTTCTTTAAAAATGATAATTCATAGATCTAAGTCATCAAAAAATAAATCTAATAGAGAAAAGTAGACGTTCCTTATCTAAGAAAACATAACTTAAGTAGGTTAATTATTAGATTGTTACATGAAAGGGTACTTTGTCAGCTTAGTTACATAAAAATATAATAAAAATATACCTATCTTACTCTACTAGCATAAAATGGGGGAAAGAGGCTCCTCATCATTTTGAATGTCCCTCGAGTCTAAATTGGATGATCCCAAAACCTCCAAATTCACCTCAAACTCATTTTCCTAGGCTCCAACGCTATCTTTCATAGTGAATTTGTCTATCCAATCATGTTGTCTTGGCATGCAAGTTGTAGGCAATGGATAAAAGCTAAAGAAAAACCCATGAATCTTCATAAGATAATGAAATATAAATTATGGATGAACTTCTAAAAATTCTAAACCTTTCATAATTTATATGGTGTCCTATATCTAAATTTCAACCTCTTATGTTTGACCTACTTCTATACTGATATGAGCTAATTCATCCACTATTTGATTACCCTCCCTATATATATGATTGATTGTTATATTTTCAAAGGTATTACATAGTGAGAAGGATATAGAGAGAATCGAGTTTAGTTTCCAATTAACAAGGGATCCTTTCCTTATAGCATTTATTATACATATACAATCTCCTTCAATCTCTACTTTCTTACAACCGAGATTTTTACGTAGTTCTAGTCCTTCAACTAAAGTTGTTAATTCTTCCCAATTCTTAGTTTATATTCCTATAAATCTTGCTAAATTTTCTATCTACTTTCCTTCTAGGTTATGGATACTACAACTAATGCATGATTTTTCCATATTCCCTCTTGAAGCTTTGTCAAATTTGAGTTTAAACTAGCCCTCCTTGGGTGGTTTCCATTGACGCCTCTCTCATTTTCTTTTTAAAGTTCCTCCCTTCTCCTATAAAGGGGATTATTTTGAGACCTATCCACTTGCCTCTCATTTTCTTATCTCAATGAGACATTATAGCATCCTTCTTTTGTTTATTCAAACCCCAACTATTAGTAAGTTCAATAATAGAAGTCTCAATTTTAATTAGAATTCGTTCTACATTCATCTTCTTATCCTAAAACATTATTTGGTTGTGTTCCTTCCATAATTCCCATAGGACTATGGAAGGTGTCGATATCCGTAAAGAGCTATACATACTATCCTTTCTAAGGAGGCTCCAAGCATGTAACCTATGACTTATAGTTCTTTGAAATGTTGATACCCACCCCAATTGTGAACACAAAAATTTCCAAAATTGAATTGAGTAAGGAAAAAATTTTAAATGTGGTCAATGGATTCTTCCTCTTTTTTGCATAAAAGACATCTACTCTAGCCTTGGTATCCCATTTTCTTAAATTTTTATGTGGTAAGGACCTTCCTTTTTAAAACTAATTAGGTGATAAATCCTCACTTAGGTAGACAAGATTTATTCCAACATAATGTTGTAGGGAGGTAATCCTTTGTGCTCATCTATAGAGACCTAAGGAATTTATACCCCCCTTCGTGTTGCATTCCTCACTCTTGCTTCCATCCACATCAATTTGTCCTTTCTAAAATTGAAATTTACTTTCATGTTTGAGAAGGTTCTTTTTAGATCTTTTCCTTCCATAGGTGGGAGGTTCATGTTGTTGATGTGTGGTAGCTTTAGTTGGATAAAACTATATATAGTTTTCTATGAGTTATAGTTATATATGTGTGTTTATTATTATATAAGATAAATTTGTATGATAATAATATATATAACTATGATTGTATTTATTATAAATTAATATAATAATAATATTATAAATATGGTTATAATAAAAATTATTAATTAACAAATAGACATCTCCCTTAAAGGGACATGTCTATTCATGGCTTATGTTTAATTATAGGAGGAGAGTTTCCTTTGGAAAACACATACTGAATTATGGCAGTGCTTAGTACATTTGCAACGATCCTCATGAAATATAACTCATGTCCTTAAAATCCTTCAATTTCCAACCTTTTCCTCCATTCTCAAATATTATATAATCTATATCTCTATTTCCCCACCTAGCTTCAAGTGTCAACCTTAGCTAGGCTTGTTTACCATCCTTTTCCAAAGCACCATATCCTCCCCAAGAGTCTTGCCGGAAGAGATATTCTTCCCCATCTCTGAGTTCTATGTTAGTCTATCTTGGATGGAGAAAATACAATCCATTATGAAGTTCCAAATTTTTGATCCTCTAGGCATTGATTTCATCAGAATATAACAACATTTGTGCAAAAATCTTAGCAATTAATACCATATCATCATATTCATTTTTCAAATATAGATTACTATTATCACTTGTTCTAGAAAATCCAATATTAATCAAATAAGAATTTACCATTTCATACCATTCTCTCAATGCCTATTTCAATCCATACGCTACCTTTTTCAACTTGCAGACCACATTCCTTTGTTCTAGTTCAATGAATCCTTCAAATTATTCAATATATACTTCCTCTTCAAGTATTCCATTGAAAAATTCAGATTTGACATCCATTTGATAGACTTTGAACTTCTCGTAGGTAGCATAAACAAAAAATGTTCTTACTCCTTCCATTCTTGCCATAGGTGCAAAAGTCTCTCCATAATCTATTCCTTTTTCTTGTGCATAACCTTTGTAAACTAATCTTGCCTTATTTCTAACCACTTCTCCATTTTCATTTATCTTTCTTTTGAAAATCCATTTGGTTCCAATCACATTCTTGTTAGCAGGTCTCAGTACTAATGGCCATGTATTTTTCTTCTCAATCTCTTCATTCATAGCAGTTATCTAATCCTCATTATCCAATGTAGTCTGAATTGTTCTTGGTTCAAAATTAGAAAGTAAACAAGTATTCTCTTCTATATTACTTCTTTTCTATACTTCAACACTTCTATCTCCAATAATTTATTCATGAGAATGATTTGTTTCTCACATATTTGGCCAATATAGGTTCAATTCTTTGATTTTTAGAAATTTCTTCACTCGATAGGGGTTCAACTTCCTACTTAGATTGTATTATCTTATGCTTGGGTAAAGAATTCTATAACTCAGGAGCTATTATCTCATGCTCATTTTTTCTCTTCTTTAACTCGGATAATGTGTCAGGAGTCTCTTCATATGCATACACAAACTTTATTAATCTTCAAGATCCTTCTTGCTTTCCTTATCATTGATCTCCGCAAACTCATCAAATCTTACATTTGCACTTTAAATCATCATATTAGTATCTTTGTTCAAAAAATTATTAAAAAAATTCCTAGATGAATAACTAAGAAATAAACCATCATCTCCTTTAAAATCAAATTTATCATTCCTGTCATCCTTGTGAATACAACACCTACTTCCAAAGATTTTTAAATAACTACATTCAGTGTATGACCATAAAAAAGTTCATATGGTGTCTTGTTTGTTCCTTTCTTCAATTAAACTTGGTTGAGAGTATAAACATCAATACTAATTGCTTCTCTCTAGAATATCTCAGAAGCCTCCTTTTCAATCATCAATATTCTTACACAATCCACAATTGACCTATTTTTTCACTCAACAATCCCATTTTGTTGTGGTGTCCTTGGTGTAGACAACTGTCTTTTAATACCATTATTAGCACAAAAGCTAGTGAATTCAACAAACATAAAGTTACCACCTCTATTAGATCTTAAACATTTCAAATATTTTCCTATTTCTTTTTCAACTCTATATTTATCCCATTTGAACATGTCAAAAGCATGTGATTTCACCTTCATGAACATAATAATCATCAATAAACAATAAGAAATATTTATCACCATAATAACTGACAACATCAATTGGACCATGTATAGATCATTATGCACCAATTCTAGGATATCATTTGAAGTGTGTCCTGAAAATATAGACTTTGTCATGTTACCGAGATGACATTCTTTACACTTAGCATTCTCTAGTTTTTGCAAATTTGGTAAGCCTCTTACTCTATTCTTTCTACTAACTTTTACCATCTTCTCAAAGTTTAGATGACACATCCTATTATTGCTTAACAATATATCCTCAACTTTGGAAAATAAGAATGTATCAACAATAGGATCAAGATAGAATAAATTACCTCTTGTTTTTATTCTTGTTCCAATAAAATTACCTTCATCATCAAAGATCTCAACTTTTCTATTATAAAATTCCATCTTATGACCTAAGTTATTCAACTGTGTAACACTCAAAATATTAGACTTTAGTTCTTGTATCCAATATAAATCATCACATATGATCTTATCATTCAACATTAGTGATCCTTTACCTTTCACTAGAAAAGGAACATCATTACTTAGCTTAACAATACCACCATCATCAATTTCCTCAAATTTATCAAACTTGCTTAGATCATCACTCATGTGATGTGATCATCCACTATCTATAATCCATGAATAATTCTTGCTAAAATTTAAAATAAGGGAAGTTTCACTTTCATACCTTTCTCTATTTGGATCTTCGTTGATTGAAATATATACCATCTCAATTATTTCCTTGTCATCATTAGAACTGGACTTAGTGTGCCCTTCTTCAACAATGTAGCATGATTTCTTCCTAAAGGATTTGAACAATACAAATCCACATATCCCATAGAACACTTGCATGCAAAACACTATCATAGAGAAATAAAGACAAGAGAAGGAAAGGGTTTGGCTCTGAGAATATGCAATATTATATTATCAGACTAAAAGAATGAGAAAAATATATAATGGATCAATTCTTATAGAAGGAGATCATAAAATATAAAAAAGGAAATCCTAAGAGGTAAAAGACATTTAATAATTAAATATTAAATGGTAATGCAAGTGCATAAGGGAAATATTAAGAAGACGATAAAGTTAATTTAATCAAAGTTATTAAATTAGTTCTTTACTCTAACACCCCCAACCCCACCCAAGATCAAAAACAATGCAACTATAAACAATGCAAGAAAAAAGAAAGGACACTATAATGTTGTAAGCATAAATGGGTCATGACAACATGGCCTGATGAGTGCCCAACACAACCAAATCTCTATAAAATAGAGAAATTGAGAAAACCACATGGAAAAAACCCTACTTTAAAAAGAGATAAAAGAATGCTAAAACAATAAATAGAAGGAAGGAAGGACTCATCATTGAGACCTCACAAGGATAACTTCCTTCACTCCATTCATAGAATGCACCTGAAGATAATGTAGGGATGCAAAAGGTTAGTGAATATGTCATCAACTTTTTGTGTAGTGGGAATATACTCCAAGCTAAGAGAGCCATCCCGAATCAAATGCGTGATGAAGTGCATATGAAGGTCAATGTGGTTGTTCTGCTAATGCTCAACATGATTGCTGGAAATGTGTATAGCACTCTAATTTTCACACTAAAGTAAGGTAGAACTATCAAGAGGAAATACAAACTCTATCATCAACTTTTGAAGCCATGCCTCCTAACTAGCTAGCACAACTTCCCCATACTCTGGCTCTATAGATGAAAATGTGTGAACATGCTACTTCTTGCAAGACCATGTGATAGGATTAGAACCAACATGTTTTTAAAAACATAAAAAATCTAGAAGTAGACTTTTGATCAACAATATCACCAGCCCAATCTGAGGCTAAATAACCAACAATGTGAAGATCCCTTGATGTATATTGAATGTCATAACATCTAGTACCCTAAATATACCTCAAGATATGTTTGGCATATTTCTAACAATTCTCGTGAGGATCATGTGAGAATTGAGAGACAAGTATAGCCACAAAAGAAAGATCAGGACGTGTGTGTCTCAAGTACAACAAACTACCCACAAGCTATCTATATAAAGTAGAATCCACCATAGGAGTAGAGAAAGTGGTATAGAAAAAAACACCTGACTAAAAAGGTATAGAAGCGGGCTTGCAATCAAGCATGTTGAATCTCTAATGCATATCAAGAGTATACTTTTTTTGGATTATGGCTATCCCATCCAAAGACTAAACAACCTGCAGGCCCAAATAATAGTGTAGAAGTCCATGGTCTATCATCTCAAACTTCTCTTTCAAAGCTTGTTGAACACTTTGAATCATAGAGGATGAGCTATGTGTAAGAATGAGATCATCAACATATAGCACAAGTATCAATATATCAGCCCCATGATGTTGAATATACACTATAGGATCAAGATGATAGCATGTGAACTATAATGAAAGAAAGAAGGAATTCATCTTCTCATACCAAGCCTAAGGGGCTTGTTTGAGACCATATAAAGACTTCTAAAGTCTACACACCATAGAAGAGTCCTACACAAAACCCCAAGGCTAATCTATATAGATCTCCTCATGTAGTTCTCCATGTAAGAAGACATTGTACACATCCATATAATACTCTCCATCCTTGAGAAGATATAAGATAGAGTACAAGGTGAATAGAATTCATCTTGGTGAAAGAAGAAGAAGTCTCTGAGTAATCAATACCCTTCACCTATGAAAATCCCTTTGCAACAATACATAACTTGTACCTATCAATAGAAACATCTACAACCTACTTGGTATGCTACATCCACTTGCATTGAACCAACTTTCTTCCTTTTGGAAGATGACAAAGATCTCAAGTGCAGTTCTTCAACAAAGAAGAATACTCCTCGTCCATACCTTTATCCCACATTGAGTGTTCTATCGCTTGTGAAAAAATTTGTGGATCATCTAAAATGACATGAATCAATAGACTAGTACCAAATGTGTGAGAACAAGTATGATAAAAATCTAAAGGATCTCCTATTGTAGGGCCAACAACATCAATAGTATCATGAGCCCACTTGGGCACTCACTAAACATCTAGTAGAGATGGAGAAGGTGGATCATCATTAGGATCTTCCTTAGATGATACATAATCCTATAGAGGAGAAGAGGAAGTACTAGGCAGTGAGGGAGAAGCTGGTGATGGGACTCCATTTGAGGATAACGCTCATCAAACTAGACATTTCACCAAAATAAGACTTCTTTAGAATTAAGATCAAGCAACTTGTATGCCTTCACATCCTTAGAGTATCCAACAAATATGAGTGGTTGAATCTTTCTCCCGATGAGTTTCCTCTAAGCATCTAGAATAAATGCCCAAGCCTCATTACCAAAAATATGAAATGTAGAGATATCGAGATTGACACGAGTTCAATCCTCCTTAGGATTCAAATGTTACAATTCCTTGTGAGGCATCTTATTCTGGATATAGTTGTCACAATTGATAGCCTCAACCCAAATGAAGAACTCATAGCTTGAGACTGTATCATACAATTAACCATCTCATGTAATGTTATATTCTTTCTCCCACCAACCCCATTCTGCTGAGGGGTATGGGAACTATGAGCTGATGATGTAAACCATGGTTCATATAAAAATACCTGAAAGACTAACTCACATGTTCCTTATTATTGTTAGTGCATATATGCTTGATAGAAAGACCAAAATTCTTCTCCACAAATGTCTTAAAGATTTGAAACAAATCAAAGAAATCATATTTTTACTTTAAAAAGTACATGCCTTTACATCTAGAGAAGTCATCTATGATGGTAAGAACATATTAGGCATTTGAAAAAGATGGCTCCATGGAGAATGACATATGATCATTGTGTATCAACTCCAATGGTGCCTTAGCACATGTGGATCTACCTGCTGGAAAAGGATCTTAGTGATGTTTTCCAAGTGCACAACCTTGAGAAACATTGTCAGTACAAGAGATCTAAGGTAGCCCAGTCACTAGGTCTTATGTACTCATCTGTTGTACATATAAGTAGTTGACATGGCCAAAATACTCATGCAAAAATCTGGTCACTATGTCTACATGAGAAATAAGAGAAAAACCTATAGAATTAGAGCTCTTGAAGTTATCAAATTAATATAAGAAAGACTATAAATCAACACTCTTAGTAGAAACAACTGAATTAGGACCATGTAGGTCTTGAATAACTACATCATGTGGTGAGAAATTAACTATCATACTAGAGAGAGAATGAAAAATATGATAGACAGATAAGAGGTTCATAGAAATGGATGGAACCAATAGGACATATTCTAGAGAACCACCCATAAAAGAAATAGTGCCAAAAATTGGAACTAAAAGTTGTGATGAGTCACCAACTAAAATCTATGTAGTAAGATTCGGATCAAGGGAGGTAACCAAATTAGGTTAATGTGTCATATGGTGAAAAAAACCTGAATCAATGATTCAAGTAGAATGAGAAGACAAGGCTTGTGCAGAAAGAGAACATCTTTTCCCTAAAGGAGGAGGTGATGGCTTTGGGGAAGCAATGCTATGTTGTTGCATGACCTCTTCTAAAGCCTCAAGATGTTTCCAGCACTTGGAAACTGGATATTCTTTTTTGCCACAAAAGTTGCAAGGATCACCTATAAACTTCTTAGTTTTGGAGGAAGACTCACCAAACTTAGAATGTTTACTCTCACTACTAGCTGAATTTGTTTTGGGCTTTGGTTTCTAGTTCAATTTCCCTGTAGATGTCTGAGAAACCAAGGCAGGGTTCTTTGATTGTGATAGAGTGTCCAACTACATAAGATTCATCCTCTCTCTAGCCAATTAATCAAAGAATACCTCAAATGTGGGCATGGTAAATCTAGGACCCAAAGAATCCATAGTGGAATAGAAGGTACATGAGAAAATATGAAAATTTCCTTGAAGCTTGGACAAAATTAGATAAGTATACTCCTTATCAATCTTCACTATCCCTCAACCTTGTAAAAAATATCTATTGTTTAAACCTCATCAGAAAGTCCTTAATGGAGGAAACAACATTAAGTACAAGTGATGTAATCTTTGTCTCAATCTGAAGTGCCTTGAACTCATTGACGGTACCAAATAAGTGTTAAGATTTACAGAAACAAAAATAATAATTACATGCAAATATAACCAATATCAAAAAATAATAATGCACACAAAAGAGATCACAAGACACAAACATTTAATGTGGTTCACCCAATCTGCAACTTATGTCCACCAATAGCGAGTATAATATCTTTATTATCCAATGATTATAGCCTAATTACAATATATAATCCCTTCCAACTCAATACCACTACAAGAAGCTATTATCACATCACATATTTTGAAATCCCTAACCCTAGGCCATTTTATACAAGATTTTTATTAATTTAGGGATATAATTAGCTACAACATGTCAGCCCAAAAATTACTAATAAAATAGCCCCACCAATTGTAAATACATAACCTCTAGTACTATGCCTAGTATTGAGATCCCCTACTAAATTTGAGTCAACATAGCCTTGTAAATCAACAGTAGAGCCCCCAAAATGTAAATATTTATTAGATGTTCCACTCAAATATATAAAAATCCATTTGATTACATTCCAATCCTATATCCCAAGATGACTCATATACCTACTAAGAACTCACGTTGCATGTGCAACATATGGCCTAGTACATACCATGACATACATTAAGCTCCCTATAGCCAAAGCATAAGGTACCTTGGACATCCTATCATCCTTTTCTTGTGTCTTTGGACACATTTCCTTAGTTAGTTAATTCAAATGACCAGACAAAGGTGTGCTAGCAGCTTTGTCATTCTCCATAGAGAAATATTACAACACCTTCTCAATATAATCAACCTGAGATAGTGTCAATTTTTTGTTCTTCCTATCTCTACAAATTTTCATACCAAGGAGTTGTTTTTTTGCCCCCAAATCCTTCATAACAATTGAATGTGCTAACTGTTATTTTAACCCCTTAATATGATCCATGTTAGACCCATCTACAAGCATATCATCAACATAAAAACATAAAATAATGTGGTTCTTATCATCTAACCTCTTAAAATAAATACAATGGTCTGAATGACACCAAGTATAATGATGCTTATTCATAAAACTGTCAAATTTAAGATATCATTGTCAATGTGCTTACTTTAAGCCATATAAACTTTTCTTCAAACTACACACTAAATTCTCCTTACCTTTGACCTCAAATCCCTATGGTAGGGCCATATATATCACTCTATCCATATCACCATGAGGAAAGGTAGTTTTAACATCAAGTTGCTTCAAATGAAAATCTTTAGTAGCCACAATACTTATAATAGTGTGAATAAAGTTGTTTTAACAATAGGAGAAAACATCTCATCAAAATCAAAGCCCTTTTTCTATGTTAATCCTTTTACAACTAACTTGGCTTTAAATCTTTTCTTACCTCCATCCTCTTCTTTCAACATGTGAACCCATTTATTCGATAAAGACCTTTTACCTATAGGCAATTTGCATAAATCTAAAGTCTTGTTTTTTAACAAGGATTCCATTTTTTCTATCATTTCCCCAACCCCACTGAGAAATTGTGGAGAGTGTACAAATTTTCCCTATTCAATCACCAAAAACTAATAATAAGCCCTCAAGAGTAGTCCACATCACTCGAGGGGTATTGCACCCATCAAGATCAAACTAAAAACCATCTAATACCTATAAAGAAATCAGCCCCATGGCCTCATCCATCTTGTTCCTATGTTGCATTACCTCAAAAGGTATCTGTAAAATTGGTTGCACTTCATATAAACAAGACCACAACCCTTTTCAATGGAGAAGTCGTGTCATCAAGTTTTCCATGTGTAATAGTTATGTAGGGTCAAAAGTTATGGACAAGAAGAGGTCTTAGCCATTTTTTTAATTAGAAAGTGTTTGTTTTGATATAATTCTTCTTTACTGATGTAAATGAGAGGAAAAAGAATTTAAAAAATACCTCCCACAATGCTAAAAATTGAACCCTAACAACTAGAAAGAATGTGTATAAAATGAGAAGAGAAAAAATGACTCAGTTGAGTATGATATGTACATTTGAAAAAATACGATGAAAATAAAAGACAGTTTGAAAAGAGCACAAGAAGAGCTTTTTGACACTTCTTTCAAATCAAAAAATAGAGCTAAAATGAGCAAGTCACACCTCCCAGAATGCAAAAAAAAAAAAAAATCATCTGGCTTCAACCAGAAAAATAAGTACCATATAGGGGGGGGAGGGGAATAGAAAAACATGAACCATCACGTCTGTCTCAAATTTAGCTTTCTGATGATATCTCATTTGCCCAAAAATGCCTCTGTATGCTCAAGTTATGGTTAAAAAACCACAAGATAGCCAGAAAGCAAAAAAAAATAATAAAACCATTAGGTGCTTAAAAAATTAGCCCCCTAGTCAACCATGTGATCACAAGAGGGTAGGAAGGGGTTTGGTAGCCTGTGAGCGGTACGATAACTACACTGAGGGTAGTGGCAATGCTAAGGGTGGACAGTGGGTGGCGTTGTAAACACCCCTGATCCAGCAATGGCATTTTTTTTAAATAACCCACAACATTTTTAAAAATTTTTTTTATATTTTTATTATATTTTATTTATAAAAATTGCCTAGGGCATGTGTAGGGGGTCATATGACCCTAATGGAAAAACAATATTTTTCCTATCCTTTCAACAACATCCAAACTAGATGTGTTTTATATCAAAAAAGAGGTTTTTGGGTGCTGCGAGCTCAATGTTTAGGTCATTTTTTTCTCAAAGTTCTCCAAAAAAGATGTATAATGATCCAACTCTAATACCATGAAGGATTTGAGTAATACAAATCCACAGATCCTATAGAACACTTGCATGCAAAAACTTGTCAAGGAGAACCATCAACAAGAGAAGGAAAGGGTTTGTCTCTAAAAAAATGCAATATTATATTATCAAACTAAAAGAATGAGGAAAAATATACAATGGATCATTCCTTATAGAAGGATATCGTAAAACCTAAAAGGGGAAAACCCTAAGACATAAGAGACATTTAATGATTAAATATTATTTATTAAATGGAAATAAATGGAAATACAAGTGCATAAAGGGAAATCTTAAGAAGCGAGTAAAGTTTATTTAATCAGTATATTTAAATTAATTCTTTAACACTTCCCTTTGTCCTTGTAATCTATGTTCTTATTGTACTTGTAGTATTTCTTGACATTTCTATCACTCTTACTTATGTTAGGACATTTAGCAACAAATTGACAAACCTCATTACAGTTTAAACAAATCAAGGGCAATTTTCCTTTGTATTTACCTTTGCGTCTTGGCAACCTTCTTGCAAGCAATGCTTCAAGTTCATCTAGATCATCCTCAAATTCTAATTCACTTTCTTCTTTACTTTTCTTCTCTTTCTTGGAACTTCCAATGGTTAGTGAAGCTTTAAAAGCATTTCCAATTATAACCATTCTATTTTCATAATTGCTCAATTCAAATGTAGTCAACTGACCAGCTAAATTGTCAAGTTTCAATACATTACTAGACATAGCTCTCACTTGTTGAATAGAAAAAACTTTGATAGCATAAACAAGCAGAAGAGTCCTAAGAAATTTACTGACAATTTCAGAATCACTGATAACTCCTCCAACAACTTTGATTGTGCTCACAATTTTTTTATTTGGTTTACATATTGAGAAGCATTCTCACCTTCTTTCATTCACATTTTATCATACTTTTGCCTAAGACTTTTGGCTTTAGCTCTCCTCACATTATCATATCCTCTATGTACAAGCGTTAATTTATCCACATCTGTTAGGTAGTAGTGCAATTCTATATATCATCAAACCTAACATCATTGAATGCAAAAGAAATCTCAATTATTAGGCTATTTTGATTTCTCTTTTCATTCATTTTCTCCATAATCAAAGGACCTGGGGTTAGTGTATTCATGTTCCAATCAATGTGTGACATTATCTCCAATTCTAGATAGATGAAACTTCATTATGTCCTTCCATGATGAGAATTTCTCTTTGTTTAGTCTTGGTACCTCTCTCTTATACATCTTAGATTAGCTCAAGTTCCTTTAAACTTCTTCGTCAAAGCACTATGCTCTAATACCCATTGTTTATAACTAAGAGGGGAGTGGGGTGAATTAGTTATCCTAATCCTATAGTCCCTTCAAATAATTTCAGTACCAACCAAAATTCATAATCATTATAAAATTTTACTTGGTGTATGTATTCATCTTCACATTTAACTCATTCAATCACTTTAATCAAAACTATTCATTTACTATTTTGTTTTAACCAACTGATGGTAATAAAAATTAGTTATTACTAATCATGTAAACTTTATCGTTACTGAATTATAGTAAAATGAAAATAACATAAAAATTAACTTGTAACATAACAACATTAACACATTTGAAACCAATATTTTAATATGGAAACCCTATGGAGGCAAAAACTACCTAGGATCGGCAACCCAAAAAATTTCACTCTTTTGAAGTGAGCTCTGCTAGGATCCAACCTTGTTAAAGGTTACAAACACATTATTAATGTGACCTTGTTAGAGGATTTCAACAAAAGTTCATCTAGACCTTATCACTCAATCTTGTCTAAAGAAGGGCCTTCACTAAAGGACTTACAAAACCACTAATTGATGTTAGTATATAAGATTTCATAATTTTTTAAGGTCCACTTGGTTTTCGCTACAATGATTGGAAAGTAATAGTGTAAACATGATCTATTTATGTATAGCACTACCTTGGTTGTTCAAATCTCTTTTCTACTCGATCTCTTTTTGATCTTCTACTCTGATCTCCTTTCTTTGTTCTCTTGACTGGCTAATTCAGTCCTTCTTTCTTCCAACTTTGTTGGGTTCTCCTAGCTTAACTATTTTCTTTTACCTTCTTCAATAGTTCCATTCAAAACAACTTAATAAATATATAACCAACAACACAATCAACAACATCAGAAAACCAACAACGTAAAGGCTATTTTGAACATCTTCTTCAACAAATATCTACGTGTTTCCAAATTCTTCCTTTTATTGCCACTTAATCAAAATCATGGATCTCAATTCAATGTACTTAACCACATAGAAAATATAACTCTCATAGATATTCATACTCTTCCTTATTCTTCTTTAATTTCCATCATCAAATCCTTATTGAATTTTCCCAATCATTGATCTTGTAACAAACTTTGATTCATTCCTTTGAACATCTTGAACATTCTATTTTTCCATCAAAATTTAGCCTTAGATTCTGTTTCTTTCAACTTTTTCTTCTAGTTTTTACTTGGTGAACATACTATTTCACTCAGGTATTATAGTACTCAGTTAATACTAGACTCGCTCAGGCAATATTGAGTTTCCCACTTACATTTCCAATTCCTCAATGATCATTGTAGTCACTCGGTGAATACAATCTTCCTTCTTTAACTTTGTCACTTAGTTAAGCTTGAGTAGCTCAATACATTACAATATTACATGATTATAAAATAATCAAATCATTGTTACATTATCACTATCCAACTCCTTCAAATGCCCATTGTATACTATACTTATCACCTCTATCTTCAAAAAACATTCTTTAAATCCTCTTCATCAATCATATTGATATAACACTCTCTTGAGTTAGCATAATGTCTAGCCAACTAAGATTTGACATCAATGATAACATAACAACTAATATAACTCTTTTATATACCTTCATAGAGTTACCAATTACATTATCAATTGGGGCTAACAAATCCCTATGCATTCTCCATACTAGTTTAGCTCCTAAAGCTTTACCTTGAATTATGAGGTATTTGATCCCTACACATCCCTTGTCTTTTGGTTTGCATACCTTGTCCCAAGCTAACAAGGAAAAAAATTATTTTCCCCTATTCTCTACCAAAAGAAAATCCTAAAGAGGTTTTTGATCTCATCCCTTTTTTTTTCAAGCAAATCAATACAAAATAATTGATAAATAAGTTGTGCTAAAAGGACATATTGTATCATCATTATTCTACTCATAGAAGAGATCCATATTCCTTTCTAGGAATTTTTTTTTAATCTTTTCTATAATTTGGTCCCATAATTTTTTTGAACATACCCCTATTTCTTAAGGGATATCCAAATATTTAAAAGGTAAACTTCCTCTTTTGGAATTCAAAATTTGGCAAATCTGATGCTCCAAATTATGATGGGTATTAAAGAAGAATATTTTTAACTTCTCGAGGTTAATCTCTTGACCTGATGTACTAAAGTATTAACTTAATATTATTTTTAATGCTTTTGCCTACTCTATGGTACTTTTTCCATAAATTATAGTGTCATCAATAGACTGTTGGTGGGTTGTCGAATCTAGGTCACTAGTGATCCTTATTCCTTTAATAGTCTTCTCATACTTGATATTGTTTATTGATCTTCCTAACACTTATGCCAATAAGATGAAAAGAAAAGGGGATATTAGATCCCCTTGTCTAAGTCCCATACTAATTCCAAAAAATAATTTGAGTGATCCATTTACCAGTATTGATAACTTAGGAGAGGATATGCATTCAAAGATCAAATTCATCCATTATTTTGTGAGCCTAAAGCTTCGAGGAATTTTCTCAAGAAAACCCAATCCACTTTATCATATTCCTTTTTAATATTGAGATTAATTAACATACTAGGGTTTTTCTTGTCTTGAATAGTATGTATGGCCTTTTGGGCAATAATTACTCCATCAAAGATAGATCTACTCTATACAAACCCTATTTGTTCCTCATGAATCAAGTTTGGAAGAAGTTTCTAGATTTTCACTAGCATAGTATTAGTAAATAGTTTATAGAGTATTTCAAAGAGATATTTGATGATAATCATCAAAGGTCTCTATTTTCTCCTTTTTGGGATAAGTGTGATAAAGGTATTATTCACCTCCTTGGGGAATTTTCTCAAAATTTGCACTCCTTATAGAGCTTCTATTACCTCCATCCCTATGAAGTCCCATCATTTTTGAAAGAAACATGTCAAAAACCTATCTGGCCCTAAAGCTTTATCTAGATTCATTTTCTTGAGGGCCATACTTACTTCCTCAAAGGTAAATTTTCCCAATAGTGTTTTATTTTGTTCTTTGGATATAAGATTTGGGATGTTCTTGTTGAATATTCTAGATCGTTGAAAATGTACTAAGCACTTCCATATAGTTGGCATGTATTTTTCAAAATGCAACTCTCTCTTATAGCATAATCCATGAAGGGATATGTCCCTTTTGTTAATCAGATATATCCATTTTGTTAATCAGATAATTAATATAATAATTTATTATTTGAACACACATGTTATATATATAACTCCAGTTTAGTCTCTTGAGTTTATCCAATTGATGCTACCAAACATTAACACTCCCTCTTAGCTATGGAGGATAAACACATGGTCATATATTACCTCAATGCAATATAAGGATATCATTGATCAAAATATTTTGACTATTGGCCTCCAAAATATCAACATATGATATTCACCAAATCTTTGAGCAATGGTCTCCATAATATCAATACTTGATATTCATCATATACTCAATATGACAATGGTCTGTAGAATATAAACATATGACATTTTGATATCACATTTGAGTATTGGTCTCCAAAATAACAAGATATGATTTTCACTAAATACTCTTTGAGAAATGACCTTCAAATTTTTGAGATGCAAGATATTTACCAATATTGTGAGTAATGGTCTCATGAACATCAAGTTGCATGATATTTACCAAGTACTCTTTGTAATGTCCTCCAGTGCATCAATTTGCATTGCATTCACCATGTACTCAATTTTTTTATAACGTATGTGCACACACATTCTCATAATGTGTACCATATAAACATCCACCATGCAAGGTATAATCTATAATGACATGCATATATATCATAAGATATACATCATAATAGAAAAGTAAGTTATTATAAGATCGTCACCTTTCAATAACTTTCGCAAATACAAGTGACGATCATTTGGAAGTTGTCACTTCTTCACGATGTGCACATGGGGTAGGCCCATTCAATTGTGCAATCACACACATGATACCAAAAGTTCACGTGAATTTAGAACTTCCTCCGATGCAAATATGATTAAGATCTTTAAGCATCAACTGAAACATATCCTCTATCTGCTCCTTCAGATGAATGTGTTAGAATCCCTCTAAACATCAAAATTTTGAGCTTTGTATCCAAACTTGAGTTTAACAAAGTTTTAGAATCCCTTTTGTGAATCTAATATCAATCCTCCTTTTCCTGTAATCAAATTCTCAAAGGAATAGATCAAGACAACTATATTGTATAGAAATAAATAAATAAATGTCAATATTAATTATATATAATGTTAGTAATGTAACTCATAACCATTACTAACAACAACATAAACATCTCCCTTTATTTTCAATAATAAAATTAAGATAACACAATATACTTAATTTTTTATATATACCCCCATAATAGATTTCTTTATATTTGACAAGCATTATATCAAATTATTATATATCATTTCGAATGTATAAATTCTTTCATTCTATTGCATCATATCCCTTAAATATATAGTAACATTTATTCAATTTATTTTGTTTACTATCCTTATCTAACAATACACTTTTATTTAACCATAACATTTAATTAATAAGACGCTACTTATAACTAATGTATTTATCATTTATAACATAAGAAAATACCCCATAAATAAGTTGTCATCTTTTCATTCATATATATTCCTTCCTAATATGACATGGGGAGTCCCTTTTAATTATGTGTGTTTGAAGTTTATGCAATGGATCTACACCATGATATAATTCTTATATGTATTTTGTATTAGATGCATCATTGACCTTGACCAATTAGACTGCCCCTCTTTCCATATATATTTTTTAGTCTATTAAGATGTCTGATGGGGCTATGCATGTACCTGTGAGTGGCACCTCTACTAGCATCCACTACTTCTCTAAACACATGTATCCAATGGTACCAATGCTGATGGACTTTGGAAAATTTCTCTCCTTAATATCTATCTATTTATCCTTTTGCTATCATTTGGGGCCCATAGTTTAAGTGTGTACTTACTTGGCACTTGCTTCCTTTATACATCTCCCCTGAATACTTTTATAGACATGGAAATGATGGCTTTCTAATTATTATATTCAATCTTCCTATCGGGTGATTTATTGGCCATATTCATCTCCTCCATAGTGGTATATGTGTGTTATAATGATTTAAAATAACTAAAAGGGGGGTGAATTAGTTATCCTTAGGTCTGGATGTACCAATTCAACTTTTAATCACTTTAAAAAGATTAATCAATCTCAAATACCCACTCGATCTCTATAGCATATCATCAACAATTCAACATTTCATGCATTTACTTAACTCTTTATCTCTATATGTGTTAACTTCCAGTCAATAAACTACTATATAATATAACATACAAAACAATAACACCACACATGATAAAAAATACTTTGACACTAGGATTTAACATGGAAACCCAATTTGGGAAAAAACACCAAATAACATGTTACCAATTTTTCACTCTTCCAAAGTGAGCTCAATTAAGAGTCAACCCTATTAAAGGTTATACAACACAATTTTAAATGTAACCTTGTTGAAGGATTTAATCACCTTATTAGGAGTGGCCTTATTAGAGGAATTTAGAACATTTTATTAGAATGTCACCTCAATTAAAGGATTTACAAAATGACTGCTAGGTCAACCTTGATTAAAGGATTTTGGATTGATGTAATGGTTAGAATGTAAAAATAGGTTTGATCTATAAAGTACAACTCACTTTGAAAATCTAGATCTCCATTCACTCATTTGTTGGTTCATTGGTTAGCCTTCATTAACATCTTCATCTCTGATATGCTTGGTACCTCCTCAAGCAATCACACTTCAAAAACTCTTCACACTCTCCTTAAGATCACCAATCAACAATGAACCAACTTTAAAATTTATTCCTCATGCCTCCTTAAATACGTAGTTTCAATATTTTTCCACTTAAACATCATTGTTGATCTTAGGATTAGGTCAGATTCATCGAATCCTTCCATCTTTGTGTTCTCCTTCCTCTTTTAGAAACTTCTAATCAAATCCTTTCCTTTGATCTTGTAACAAAATCTCCCCATGCATTAAATATGCCAACTCATCAATCCTTATCTTCCTTATTCTTTGACTAATTCAAAATTATAACTATGTTAGCCTCAAAATCAAATCTTTCTGAAACTGTAACTTTTATTGTCACTCAAAAATCACTGTGTTCTTCGGTTCAATAATCATTATGTAGCTTAAAAATCAATAAAATTTCGCACTTGGCATCAACATGATCACTCGGCCAATACTATGCTTGATCACAACTACACTCCATACATTTGCTTGGTAATAACTAACACTCAACACTTAAGTTCCTTAATCTTCCACTTCAAGTCCTTCATTGACTGTGCAATACTGATACTCAATCAAGATTATCCTTTTGACGTGTTTTGACTTTTAGCTTCATCCAACTGTCTTCTTTATTTCATGTATTGATTGAACAACACATTATCTTTTCAAGGACTAACTATTCAAGTACCCATTGTAATTCCATGATACTTAACACATCTCAACTTAACCTTTTACTAGGTCATCTCATGATGTCTTATTTTCAAATCTTCTTAATCAATAAAATGAAATGGCACTCTACACTATTAGTAAATGTCTCTCTAGTAGGTTTGACACTCTATCTTACCAATAGGTTTGACTTAAATGACAACATAACAATTGCTCCAATTGTTGTCAACAATCTCACTCTTTGGCATTGATGGAAACATCTCATATAATTTACTTATTGAACTAGTTACCATGCCATCCAAAATTAATAAATTGAAATATTGTATACTATTTGTTGCCTCTGTGTTTGTGTTCTCTCTTTCTTAGTTTCATTCTTATTCACATTCAATCAATCTAAAGATGCTCCCTATATCAATTTAGTACAACTCTTTTCTGTACCAAACTCAATATACGTCAATATCTTGACAAAATAATTCTCTCTTTCATAATTTTTCCCTCTTACTCATACACTCTCATCTCTTAAATTAATCAAAGATGTATGGAAACTTAGTAAAACTCTCCCTCTTTATATCCATTCTTGTATCACAACTTACTTGTACACTTCTCCCTCTTTGCTAAAAATTCCAAAGAGATGTCAGACCACATTATGTCACTAATCTGACTAATACAAAAATTTCATCTCAACATTAATTAACTCCTTGTAGCTTCTTCTACTCATATGCCAATTCCTTGCTTCTCTTTTTCACAACTTTAATTAGTAGCTCCTAAAGTGTGGCCTCTTGCATCAGTCTATAAGATATTATGCTCATAACAATTGTGTAGTGCATCATCTCTACTTAGTTTTCTTCAAGTAAGGAGATCGCCCCTAACTTGCCTCTTAGATACTCAAACATGTCCTTAGGTAGTACCTTAGTGAATATGTCAGCTAACTGATACTTTGTGTTTACACATTCCTATCTCACTTCTTTCTCTTGTACCAGCTCTCTCAAGTAATGATACTTGATCTCAATATGTTTAGTCTTTGTATGCATCATAGGGTTCTTTGATATGTTTATAGCACTTTTGTTATCACAATAAATCACAATAGGTTCAGTGATATCCTCATTCATGTCTTTCAATAATTGTTTGATCCATACTATGTTTGAACAATTCACTATTGCAACAATATATTTAGCCTCTGTTGTAGATTGTGAAATATAGTTTTGCATCGTGCTTGTCCATGAAATCAATCTTCTACCCAAGAAGGAAGATCCTCCACTTGAGCTCTTTCTGTCATCAATATTTCTTTCCCAAACAATATCTGTATAAATTTTTAGTTCAAATTTGTCACTTCTCTTATACCATACACCACGATCTCCTATTCCTTTCATGTATTTAAATATTATCTTTATTTTCATCGTATGTTTTTCTCTAGGATTAGTTAAGAATCTAGCAACAATTCCAATAGCTAGTGCAATGTTAGGTATTTTATGTACAACATATTATAGTCTCCCAATCATCAACCTATATGATGTTTGATTCACCTCAACTGAATCATCATTCTTTAACAATTTGTGTCTAGTCACCATAGGTATTCTGGTCTTGATTCTTCCATACCAAAGGTCTTCAATATTTCTTTGATATACTTTGATTGAGTAATGAAAACACCTTTGTTCATTTGATAAACTTAAAAAACTAAAAAACAAAAAAAAAATCTCGCCAAACATTGACATTTCAAACTCCTTTTCATTTGATCAGCAAAGACTTGCTCAATGAATCCAACACAAATTTTAGCTAGTAATATCTTGTGATAGTGCTATCAAGATTTAACTATGTGATTTTGAGTCAAAATCATTGACCCATGTTTCATGATTAGTGATTCAACATGAATTCATCTCTCATGAGAATAAATGGAACACTTAGCACTCATTGGATCTAGGTGATGCTTACAGGGGTGAATAACTAGGACTTCCCAGAAGGTCACCCATCCCAATACTACTCCAGCCTGGGTGCACTTAACTATAGATTTTCCTCCATGGTTAAACCCAAAGCTTGCAACCCCATTTGCAAAACGTGCACCAAGTGTTGTGCCTTATGAACCATTCATTAGAAAACCCCTTAATCTCATCAATTGATAAGTAGGAGATAATTTCCACAACAAGTCAAATTTTGATATTGCTATTAGGATTTAACTATGTGATTTTTCTATTTAGTAATATCTCGTTTTTAGCTTTACTTTTCAGATACAAATTACTATTGTCATTAGTTCTTGGAAAAACATTTTTTACCAAGTAATTGTGTAACCTTTCATACCATTCTCTAGGGGATTTCTTTAAATGATATCAATATTTGTGTAACTTACATACCATATTCTTTTTATTTGGATCAACAAATTCTTTAAGTTGTTCAATATAGACTTCTTCATCCAGAATTTCATTAAAAAATGCACATTTTACATCCATTTCCTACACTTTGAATCCTTTGTAAGGAGCATATTCAAGAAAAGTCCTCATTCCTTCTAACCTTGCAACTAGGGAATAGCATTCACCATATTCAACCCCTTCCTCTTGTGCATATCCCTTACAAACTAATATTTCCTTGTTCCTTGTGACTTCACCTTTGTCATTCATCTTGTTTTTGAACACACATTTTTTGGAAACTATAATTGGAACAATTGTTATGTTGTCATTGGTGTCAAACCTTATTCATAAGATAGTTGCTATCTAAGTAGAATGTCATATCAAGATGATTGATAAAGAGGATTTGAGAAGAAGAGATTAAAAAAAGGACCTAGAGGAAAGGTTAAGTTATAAGAAATTACAATGTGCACTTGATTAATTAGACCTTGATAATATAATATGATTGTTTAATCATAACCTAAGTGGAGAAGACAATTGCATTGAAACCTATAAGAGTAATCAATAGAAGACCAAATGCATAGTCTTGACCAAGCAAAGAGCAAAAGATTAAGTAACTAGAAGTATATTTTGAGCGATGCTAGTGTTGATCGAGAAAAATTATAAGCCTAGTAAAATACAGTGTCAACTGAGTATTCATAAGTGTGCCAAGTAGAACAATTAGTATCAACTAAGTAATTCAATGATGACTAAGTGTCAGAACACAGTGTTGGTCAAGTGACAATATTTGAGAGATTATGAGGAAATCTAATTTCCAGCCAACACAATTGAATTCTTAGAATATGGAAAATGTGTTGAAGATAAGGATGGATGACATGGAGCATTTAATACATAAAAAACCATGTTTGAGTATTTCTAGGCATGGATTCAAAGAGAAGTTTTGAGAAGTTTCTAGAAGAGAAAGTAGGAAATGAAAAGATGGAAGGATTCAATGTATTTGACCTAACCCTAAGATCAATGATGATGTTTAAGTGGCATAAGATCAAAATTACCTAGTTAAGGAGGCACAATGGATAACCTAATTAAGGATGGAGCAGGTGATGATGTTATTGACTGGTGAACTTTAGCAGAAGGCAGAATAATGAAGAGTTGAGGTGAAGTGTGATTGCTTGAAGGATTGCCACGTGAATCAATGATGGAGATGATGATGGAGGCCAGTCATTAAGTCAATTTTTGAATGGAATTTGTGATCTATATTTGCAAGATGAGTTGTATTTATCAAATCAACTTTTTGTTACTTTCTAACCATTGTATCATTTTTTTAGTCCATTAATCAAGTGCCCATTGTAGTTTCCCATAGCTCAACCTTTCCTCTAGGTCATTTTGTTATCTCTTCTTCTCAAACCCTCTTCATCAATCATCTTGATATGGCACTCTACTCAAATAAAAATTATCTTACCAATAAGGTTTGACATCAATGACAACATAATAATTGTTTTAATTATAGTTTCCAACAATTTCACCCTTTGGCATTGATGGAAACACCTCTAGTTAGCATGCATCCAAAACATGTAATTTCTTTGAGAAACTCCCTTTGTGTTTAGTCTTAGTCTCCAACAATCTCCCTTTTAGTTGCATTCTGATTCTTATTTATGCAGCTCTGATATGCAACACACAGACTCCTTCTATCAAATCAAATCACAAAATCAATTAGTTCCCTCTTTGAGATACAATTCTCGAACCTATGAATTCACTGTTTTATCTTTCTTGACACATTCTCCCTCTTTTCAACATCTCTTTATGTTTGTGTCTTCATATGGTAACTCTTCATGAATATGTCCCTCTTTATATGATAATTGTATATTATCTCCCTCTTTGACAACAATGCCAAAGACACTCCATCTTTCTCATAAATCTTCACCATGTAGATATCTTCATGTCAGTATTCTAAATTTGGTTCTCCAACTATCATCTATTTTATGACTGATACAAAATCTTGTGCTTCTCTCTTTACTAATTTGGGAGCTACAATTTCGCTGATGATCCAAGCAACTATACAAGGTGCATTACCTTAGTAATTAAGCAACACGTGCAAGTGGGCCTCCTCAAGAGTCACCTTGTTGTCTTGTACTTGAATCTACATCATTACACTATTACATATGCAATCTTTAGTGTACATAGATACATTTATATCTTGGAAGTTGTGAGTGAAAAGAACAACATTCCCGTCTTTCCTTAGAGTGAAAAGAATCCCCATCTTAAAAGCATTGCAAATTTTGGTATACTTAAAAGGGTTTATGGGGGAATCCCCCACTAGAATCATATGCCAAGAAAATGACTCTGACCTAAAAGGCTCCAAAAAATCATGAATCCAGAGCCAATAGTGTTGAGCTCTATAACATGACCAAAAGATATGTAGGAAAGACTCTAGTTGCCCACAGAAAGGATAACATAGGTAAGAAATATCCAAATGCTTGATTTGAGGACCAAAAGGCAATTCTTGGAAAAGGAAACACTAGGAAAAGTGTGCAATCTTCGGCTTATTAATGACATTCCAAAAAGTGTTAAACTTGTATCTCTAATATCACTGCAAAGACTAGAGGTGCCAACATTGGTTGAGAGTATCAACCATATGCAAGTGAGGTACTAGTAAAATGTATCCCATCTTGGGCTTGTAATTGAAAAGAGGAGTACATGGATGCCACTTCCAATCCTTCCACCATGGTTTGATAGCTTGGGCACCCAGCTTGTGGAGCATATGAGACAGAAATGTAGAAACTAGTAGGTCAAAAGTCTGTCGTGTTAGAGTAATAAGATATTGCCTTATTAATTAAATTATTTTGATTTAATTACTAAGTCACTTATTATCTCTATTTTACTTAAGCTAAACTTTAGACATATAATAATTAATAATTCTATTAATTATTATGAGGAAACCTAGGTTTTACCCTATTAGGGTTTTGATCTCCTTTTATAAGAATTGATCTCTTTGTAATTTATTCATTCACTTTTGATCATATAAATCTTTATTTTTGCTCATCAAGAATGTCTCATTTATGGATTTGGGAATTCCAGCCTCCATATATTTTTGCTTCTCTCATTCTATGACCAATGCTTACATGCAAGTGATTCTTGGGAGTTGTGAGGTTGGTCTTTCATCAACTTCAACATGGTATCAGAGTTAGATCTATTATAGCTTGTTCAATATTTGGAGAAAAAGAAGAACGAGGGTTTGATAGAACATATTTGACATTTTTCGAACATTTTTCTTTGATTTTTGGAGGTGTGATGAAGGTGATTCAAAAATAATAATTATAGAGGTGATTTTCAAACAATGATATCTTACTCATATGGACTCCTTTTTCTAAGCATTTTTATTATTATTTTGGGGTAGAATTTCATGACCTACACATTAGCGCGGGTTGTTTGTGATCTTTGCTTCAAGATTTTTCTAAAAATCACAAATCCCAATTTTTGCAATTTCAAAGGCTTCATCTAAGCTCATATGGACACATATTCAAGTGTTAGTTTTTTTAAAAGTGCATGATTTATCGTCTACTTTTTGAATCTAGTATCAGTTTGGAGTAATATTGAGTGGACATAGTACTTTCAACATTTGGTCATTTTTTGGCCTACAAAAAATAGGTATTTGTGATTCATATCTAAAGCTTTTTTGCTCTTCTCTCATTTACGCTTTCCTTCTAGTAGCTAGCGTTCAATTTTTTGCTTTGGGGGGGGGGGGTTTGTCATATTGTTTTTGTTATTTCCTTATGTAAACCAAAAAAAAATTCAAACATCTTCTAAAACAATGGTTGAGACCTCTTCTTGTCTATAACTTCTGACCCCTCATAACTATCATACATGGAAGACCTTGATGAAACAGCTTCTCTAGTCAAAAGGGTTGTGGTCTTGTTTAGGTACAGTGTAGCTAGTTTTAAAGAGGCTTTTTGAGGTCGTGCAATAGAGTAACAAGATGGATTGATTGCCTTATAGGTCTCTGATAGTCTACAATTTCATGTTGATGGGTGCAATATCCCTCTAGCTATGTGTACCAAGCTTGAAGGCTTGTTTGGTATAGTGAATGAGTTCAGGGCACTTTAGATTGCAGAAAAGCTTACCTTACTTATACCAGATTCTTTTCCCTCCATTGAGGACTTCTTGATGAAATTTAAATGACTGAGATCTTTATTGCAGGGTTGTGAGAAAACAAAGACTTTCACTGAGTGTATCTACCTAATTCTTTCTAAGCTTTGTGGAAACTTTCATATTTTTTCTTCTACCTTCTATTCCACCAACGATGTTTTGGGTAATAGATTTACCATGCCATCCTTTGAATTTTTTTGTGGTCGGTTGACTCGAGAGCAAGCTAAGCTCTCTCAGTTGGATTCTCTCATGGGCTTATAGAGTCATGCATTGGTAGCTCAACCATCTTTAGGGATGAAGGAGAAGACTCAGAAATCTCATTCTACAGAGTTCAGATTGATTATAGCACTCATAGTTCATTAGGGCCACCTCCTCCTAAAGGGGGTAAGTCAAAGCTAGAAAGACCGAAATGTGCTTATTTTAATAAGCCTAATCATGATGAGTAACATTTCTATGAGAAGAAGTTAGGTGGCTATGCCGAACAGGTTTCAGATTTGATAAGTCTCCTTTAGAAGAGCAACATTGATATTCCTTCTGCTTCTCACAGACCTTTTTCATCATCATCATTTCAGTCAAATGGTAAAGATATAGGAAAGGGTTATGCACTATCTACAAGTACTATTCCTCATTTTAGATGGTTACTGGATTCAGGTGCTTCACACCATATGGCATCTTCTCAGGACTTGTTCTCTTCTTTTGAGGCTTCTTCTATTCCACACATTTTGATGGGGAACAAAACTATTATGATTGTATGTGGGAAAGGTTCTATTGACATTAATGATGGTACATTTCATGATGTTCTTTATGTTCCATATTTGTCCTCTAACCTTCTCTCTATTTATCAGATTACACACAGTGGGATAGGGAAGACAGTTGAGTTTGCATAGGATTTAGTGCACATCAGAGATAGTGTGACAGACAATATTATTGCTATAGGGACTATTGATCATGCATCCTACCTATATTCCTTCTCACATTTTGGTCCACCATCTCCACTATTAGAGACTCACTCTCTTTTTTCACAAGAGTCTACTGAGGTGAAGTCAAGTTGCTTGAACTTATGTGTTGTTCCTAAGACCAGTGTTGTGACTTCTACACCTCCACCTCCTAGTTAGATTCCATCTCTTGCTACTATTGTAGCTCTAGTCATCGAGCCACCTTCTATAGTTCTTGAGGATATATCAATGGACACACATCTCCTCTCAGATGACAGATTCAACACACCTATTATTCCACTTATATTGGAGATTCTATTTTAGGATTGTCATGCTTTTTCCTTTAAGCATTAACTAGGATTTCTAGCTAAACCTTACATACATGGGTTTTATCATCCTTGTTCATTGCCTTTGTTTCCTTCAAATTGGAGCCACATTGGTACGTTCATCAACACAGGAGTTATGTCTTTTGTTTTTTTGTTTTTTTTTTTTTTTGGGGGGGGGGGGGGGGCCGAGGTGGGGGGTGGGGGGGTGCTATAGATTCTCAAGCTTCTATCATGGAAGCTTTCACTGTACTTATGGTCTTGAGAGATTCTCTTGAGATGTTTCATTTGTGCATTCTTTTCTATCTCTTTTTGGAGTAGATTTTTCCCCACTGGGTTTTCTCTATTTCTCCATTTCATAGAGATTTGATTGTGATTGGGTACCTCATCATGCCTTGTTGTCGGGACCCAAATTTGCTTTCAATAGTAGTTTCTAGGTTTTTGGCTACTTCCTAAGTTTATCTTAAGGGAGGGTGTTAGAGTAATAAGATGTTGCCTTATTAATTAAATCATTTTGATTTAATTATTAAGTCACTTATTATCTCTAGTTTACTTAAGCTAAACTTTAGGCATATAATAATTAATTCTTTTATTAATTATTATCATGCAACCTAGGTTTTGCCTTGTTAGGGTTTTGATCTCCTTTTAGAAGGATTGATCTCGCTGTAATTTATTCATTCACTTTTGATAATAGAAATCTTTCTTTTCGCTCATCAAGAATGTCTCATTTATGGATCTAGGAATTCCAACCTCCATAGCTTTTTGCTTATATCTTTTTGTGATAGGTGTTTGCATGTAGGTGATTCTTGGGAGCTGTGGGGTTGATCTTTCATCAACTTCAACATGTCTATCTATGAGAGACAAATGAAACTTGAACTATAGATCCTCCCATGATCTAAGGCTCATGATAACACTGGAAAAAAAGATCTTTGGGAGTCTTGATGGTAGGTTTGAAAAAATGTAGCGCATTAGTGCCCTGAATTTTGGCAAGAGGAACACCTTGAATTACAAAAAAGGATGACCACCAAAGATTATGTTGGTTCACAGAGATCCCTTCGCTAAAGCCATCACCAACCTAGAAAATCCACAACTTGATGGATTTCTAGATGCTTTTGACAACAAAAGAGCCCTGGATTTGCACTGGCTCTGGTGTGATGAGAAGGGTTTGAAACCTAATCCCCTTTCAAGAAGGTGTATTAATTGGGAATCCAAAGGAAATGCAATGCCTGAGAAGGATTTTCCAAGATTCCTTTTCAGTGAGGAACTAAATGACCCATTTAGCACATAAAGTGATACCCTATTTCTAAGTGGTAATGAGGCCAACACCTCCAAATTCCTTTGGAAAACAACAATATTCCCAAAGGATATCTCTGAGAATCTTTTCCAATTTTAAGTAAGAGGGTTTAGAAGGAGCCCAACAGGATGAATAATAAACATGGGTAGCAATAAAAATATTGGAGCAGATTTGGAATTTTTTGGCTAGAGAAAATAGCTTGGTGAGCCAATAATCTAGCTTCTTAGAAATCTTGGCAAGCATGACATTCCAAAGGTCAACAACAGAAGCTTGAAAAGCAAAGGGAATGCCCAGAAAGTGAAATATTTCTCTGTGTTGAATCCATTTCTATTGATAATATGCAAGCCAAGGTGGAGCTAGAAGAAATGATTGCCTATAACACAAAGTTTCTTATTATTCGATGGTAGACCCGAAAGCTAAGAAAAAAGTATGAAGACAATGGAGGGCATTCAAGACATTTTCCCCATCCTCAATTAGAGTGAGGAAGGAGTTGTCACCAAAGTTCTCATTGAAAAGCTGAGTAGGGGATTCAAGTAGGGGAATACATCTTACATGGCCACAGGAGATGGCATTGGCAGTAGATACCCAAACCCTTCAGCAACAAGAACATATAAAGTCAGAGCAAAAGGACATCCCTAGCAGATGGATCTGAAGAGACAAAAGGCCTTAGATTGACTGTCATTAATGGTGATACAAGAAAAAGCATCCCTGAAGAGAATCTCCGCTAATTGGAGAAACTGACCCAAATCCTAAGGCTTGAAGCATAGCAAGAATGAAAGGTCGTTCAATACGATCATAAGCCTTGGAAAAATCAATCTTGAGAAAGAGAGTTTGTTGCTTAGACCTATAGACATATTCCATACCTTCCTAGACAACAATGATCTTATCAAGGATGTATCTGGATTCGATGAAACCATTATGCTCTGGGAGAATAATCAATGGAAAAAGCTAGCAAATTTTGGGAGCCAAGGCTTTAGCTATAATTTTGTAGGATACATTTAACAGGGTGATAGGTCTCCAGTTGTAGGTATCTTCAAGATCACCAGTTTTAGGTATGAATTTAATGCTTCCTTTGTTAATAATATTGATGAGTGACTTGGAATGAAAGGCTTCAAGGTAGACCTTGTGTAAGTCTGGCCCAATGGAATCCCATAAAGATTTGTAAAATTCACTAGGGAAGCCCTCACACCCAGGGGCCTTGTCATCTGTCTTAGAGAAGATAGCTTCCTTGAGGTCATTGAGGGTGAGCATTTTCTTGCTGAAAGCACATTTCTCAACTGCAAGCCAATTAGGAGTAACAAGAGTGCATTCCTTCAAAGCTCGGTCCCATTTAGCAGAATTGCAAATTTGTGGTGAAAACCTTCTCATAATGACAAACAAAAGCTTGGAGAATGTTAGGAAGGTTAGAGAATATTTGTTGACCTTCCATGATGTTTTTGATCCCTACTAAGGTGTGACGAGCTTTGAGAGCTTGAAAGAACTCCTTGGAAGCTTGGTCTCTGACTTCAAGCTAGTGGAGACGAGCCTTGATTTGAGTACCCTTTGAGGCATAGTTATCAGCAACCTACTTCTGATGGCAGAGATTTTCTAGCCCAAGTTGCTGATTTGAATCAAACGGATTCATGGCTAGGGCCTCAGAAGTCGCACATAGATCTTTGGTGGTTGTGTCATAGGAATGCATGCAATACAAGGTAAGTATCCTGTCATAGATATAGAGAAATCTAGTCGTACAAGAGATGGCATCACTCCATTATTGAATCCATCCAATGTGAGTGTTGAGTCGAGGTTCTAAATTCCAAACACACAAAATATGAGCCATAGTGGGATCATGACTCAAGAGTGATGCATTAAGAAAAAAAAAAAGTTTTAGAAGGGCGCCTTTGGGTTGTTTGTCCAATAATAATAAATAGACTAGGATAATGGTCTGACAAAAAGTCACATTCTACAGAGGAATGACAGGGAATTCCCTTTCTTAAGAAAAAAAAAAAGATTGTGCAAATATCATCACACGGTCAAGTCTTTTGAAAATCATGCCAGATCCAGCTCTAAAATTAGACTAAGTATATCAAATCCCACCATAATGGTGACGATGGGCATTGGGATTTTAAAATGCCTAGTTTATTATGGATGTAGCACCAAGCTTCCCTTTCCCTAGCTGCCCATTGAAAAGGTATAATCCTTTCTTTATCATAGGCTAGCTCAACCATATTGAAGTCCTTGCATACAAGCCAAGTGGAAGGTGGCAAAAAGGTTGTCATCCAACACCATTGTTGTGATCTTTCAAACACATTATTGAGAGCATAAACATTAACTATACTAAAGGAATGATTATTGAAAGACAAAAAAAATTGATACAATCCTATGCATGGGGTTTGAGCCATGAGAAATAACTGAAGAAGTCAAATGAGGGGAGAGAAGAGTAACCACACCACATCAACCAGCCTCATGCTAGGAAGTAAAAATAGCATTGTCTGGCCAAATAACACGACAATCAACATTGAGCAAAAACCCTGAAATTTTTACTTTATGGAGACACAAAATATCCAAGATACCAAGCAACACTTTGTAGGCTAAAAACATATTGAAAAACATGTCTATTGTAAAACAAGTTAAAATATATTTATCTACACATATATTCAACTTCAACTTTTATAAGAAAATAAATTGAATTGGTTGTAATGATAATATTTAATATAATTTGATTAATATTTAATTTATATTTTAATATTTTTAGATGAAACTTCTATATAAAAAAATTAATTTTCAATTTCATTTTTTTAAATCATATTTAAATATTTGAAAAATAATATTTCTTTAATATAAAAAGGTTTATAATTTAAAAAATTAATTTATTAAATAAATGTAATGTTAAGTCCACGCACATAATTTCGTTAAGTCTTGTGGGAGCTTTTGATTTGTGATTCTTCCAAATTGTTTTTGACACGATTATTGTGGTAGAAGAAGGGCTTCTAGGCTACCTCTTTTGGAATTCTAATATAGAATGGACTTCGACATGAAAGGTACGCTTAAGCTCGGGTTGGGCCATTTCGCAGAGCTAACAAGTTTATTTTTGAGCTTGAGGAGGAGCCACTTGAAACTTTTGTGGGATATGACTGTTGAATGATTGGTAAGTAGAGAGGTTGATTTGGCATATAAGCGAGCTTCCCAGGGAGTTTCAACCTTAGGTTTTTTGGAACACTCTTCTTTGAATCAATGTCATTCTTTTTTGTGATTGGATTGATCTGTTATTTTTGGTTGGGAGAAAATTGACTTGGATTGACCCCATCTATCCATGTGAGAGACAACCAATGGTTTTTTGGGCAAATTTAATGTATGTTGCAGTTCTTTTTCTAGGGTCTTGGGTGCAATGCTTAAGGGTCACAAATGGGATGTTGATCCTAACCTCTTCACACTATTTTTTGTGTATTTAATTTGTGATTTGAGGGCACTTTCTTTTTTGAGGAGATGGATTGGTGTGATGCTTGGCACTATGTAAATTTTTTATGTCCTTATCTGACTAGCTTAGTAGCCCTTCTTTTCTGTACTCCAATGAAGAAGGGGGATTTTTTTAGTAGTTCTTCACCGTGGAGTTATCAAACTAGTTATATATTAATAATATTTAATGACTCATATTTTTGGAAGAAAAAATGTTACTAAATATAATATTACTTTTATAATTTAGTTATATTTAGTATATTAATATTTTATAGCATTGTCTACGACAACTTTAGAAAGTGCCCAAAAAAAAAAAATTTTGAGAGAAATAGATATTAAAAAGAATTTGTGTGGAGTGAAAAGACAATGGTAACAAACGCAGAAAAAGAGGCCACAAAATTAAACAGTGGAACAAATGCTTTCAATCAAATATCCACAGCATTGAATTGGCATGGCTTGAGAGGTCAATAGTTCAAAACCTGACATTGTATATATATATATAATTAATTGGCATGGCTTGAGAGGTCATTAGTTCAAAACCTGACATTGTGTGTGTGTGTATATATATATAAATATTGAATAAATATATTGAATAACTGTATAAAATATAAGTGAATCGAGTCACTGATTTCAAAATGAAAAATATTGAACATAAGAAAATAAGTTTAAATATCGATTATATTATATCGTTTATAAATAGTAAAAGACGTAGCAGTTTTACGACCGTTATGTGGATGACGATTACTCGCCAATAAGCTCGTGCCAGCTTCCTTCTACTGGTCTCATTACAGGGAAATATTTAATATACATTAATACCACAATTATAGCAGCTTTAGGAGAACTGTGGACCTTTTGAATGGCCTAGTCAATGATTCCTTCGTGGGTCCTAGTTGGCAGATACATCAAAAAACACATAATTGTTCAAATGCTTGATAATTCATTGTTAACCGTCAAAAACAATCATGCATCGTAGATCCATCATCATCATTAGTATGCCAACGAATCCCGACTTAAACGAGATAAGAGTTACAGATCGTGCCTCGCATTAATATACACAGTGAACTTTTCTATCCGTTTGAATTGCATTTGAATTTAAACACCTCAAATGATTATACCTAAGAGACACGAATTAGGGAATTTCATACCCAAATCGCAGGAGGTTGAGATTAAAGGATATGACAATCTGCTTACTGGAATTGGAAATGGAAGCAACCTTCTGTCTCACTTTCCTACAATGAGGAAGAAGAGGAGAAAGAGGACGAGAGTGGATGTTCTTATTTGTAATCTGTGAAGTGTTTAACTGCAGAAAATTTGAAGTTTTGAGAACTTTTCTGATGGAGAATCAACCTCAGCCTCAACCCCCGCCTGTTCTAGACACTCTCAGGAAGGTAATTATCAAAATTTCCATTATTTGAGTTCCATTTGATTGCCTATTTCACATAGTGTATACTTCACATACGATGATTCCTCTGCCATATCTTCTTCCTCTTTTAAATTTTTAGAGAGTTTATAATTAGTGAGTTCAATTTTTGGACTGAACTTTCGGCTTAGATGCCACAACTAGAGGGTATCTCATTTGTGAAAATTGTCCAGTATAATTGCTAAAATGCCCTTGAGGGCTGTACCTGTAAATGTCTCTTCCATCTAATTTTCTCGATATAACTGATAAATTATCCGTACAGCCTGTATTTAGGCTTAAATTCCACAATCTTCGATCATATGTTTCGTCAAATTTAACTAAATTACACAGGGCATGAATTTACCCTGATCTCTTTGCGAGGCATACTACAGGTTAAATGCCACTACGCGCTAAGTTGATCAAGTTCTTGCGCCTGGTCGCCATGAGTATATGCTAATAACATTAGCTATTCCACATTTTTACATAAAACACGAGAATGTGTCCCGGGGATTCGAACATGCGTGTCCTCTCACTCTGAAATCTTGGATAATTTATTGCTTGAGTTCATCCCATTTGACAGACGAGGATTTCTTTATCTTAGATGCCTATAAATAATAAAATTTCTTGTCATACAAGAGATGGAAAAGACTTTTCAGAATCTAGGAATTCAAATGATTTTTATGTCTTGTGCATGGGGGTTGTGTTGTGGGTACTGAAAGCCTTTTTGAACTATCATTATTGTCGCCCTGGTTTCTGAATTTTGGCAACTCAGAGAAAGATTTATTTTTTGTTCTTTTTTGTGATTTTTGGTAACATTTAGAAAGAGTTTGTACCTGGACATGCAGATTTCTTAATTATCCTTATTTCATTCTATTTGAATCAAATAATTGCCACTTTTCTCTCTTGTCGAATGGTTCTCACCCAGATCTGGGGAGGTTAGTTTTTATATGTTGTCAATTTTGCAGTCAGCATTTGAGGGTGCTTGCTTTGACTTGCAGGTGGATCAAGCCATGGCTAGGCTCCAAGAGATTCAATGCACTATTGCTGGAGGTTCTATATTATGTGGAGGAGTTGCTTTGAGTCCAAGAAGCAGCAGAGGGTACCTCCGGACAAGCCTAAGGTGCAAACAAGAATCCCTAAGGATGAAGGAGTTGGCTATGATTCTGGATGAAGAGACTAACTTAGACAAAGGTATGATTCATTTGAGTGTTTCTCTTTGTGACCCCTCAGTGTTTGCATTCCTCTTGTGTTTCAGGCGTAAACAAAAATGAAAACTCCCTAGGGATGAAAGGATTGACTATGATGGGTAATGAATGATTGGTTTTAATAACATCCACGAGACCAAGCAGTCTAAGGGACCAAATGAATGCAGCACTAAGCAATTTCAATATTCCTTTCCATTTCCAATCTTCTTCTATGTATCTTAACCAAAAATCCAGCAGTTAGGTTGATCCTGTCAAATTCAAATAAGCTATGCATGCTGTCCACTTTCAGGATGACATCATAGTATGTTCCGATGTTGTCATATGCTGTGCATTCAAAGAGAAAATGCCATTCTGTTTCAATTGCTCCCATCTTACAAAACATGCAAGTTCTCTCCTCCCAAGCCTATTTGGGCCTCTTCCATCTACCCGTCTCACATCTTAGGTGATGAGATTCTGTCCTCAATTGTCGCACTAACATCCTTGCCTTAAATAGCAGCCCTTAGATAAGCTTTGATCCTTTTCGTTTTGTGACCTGTTGAATGTTTTCATTGCACTTTTGCTAATTTGGTGACTCCTCTCAAAAAACAAGTCTTGATGAGGGTTCAGTGAACATTTTGTTTTCATGGGGTAGCTGTGATTTCAACCTAGGAACTTCCATAAGTATGCTCAGTATGCTGAGATGCTCTACTATTTCAGATACTGGCCGACTTATGATTCAGAACATGATTTCTTTACTTCTGGCACATCTCAAGACACACTTCTCAACCTGGGGTACTCTTCTGACTCAGAAATTTCAATGGATCAGCTAGCCTGCAAGTTGCTGCTGAGTTAATCTTACACTGAGCTACTTGTCCTACTCTTAGAGGCCTCAAGTGTGTACCATTTCTAACATCCTCCCTCTGGTCAACTTCTTCCCCACATTAACACATTTATGCAAGAAAGATAAAAGAGATTGCATGGCACTGCCTTGTACTCATCTATAAGTATACAAAACTTCTACCGCCAATCAAGTCCTAAAATATGCTCATCTTTACATATCTGATTGTTCAGGTGCACAAGATCTTAATCTTGCCATGAACACTATAACCTTACATTCATTACTTTAGCAGCCTCAAAGACCACAAATCCAGGTTTAAAGGTGACAATTTTGAATCATCAAGGATACTCAGCTTGACAAGCTAGGACTCAAACCTAGGACTTTTCCCATGACCATTCTCAGAACACTGGGTTGCTTTTCGATTTGAGCTGTTGGGCGCTTTGTAGTCTGGATGTAACATGTCTCCTTCCAACTCAATCACTCTGCAATTCTACTAGTTATAAGTTCATCAATAGTCTTTGTTGAACTCAAGCACCCAGTACATGCTTATTTGGCTATTTAGGGAAGTGACCAAAATGTTGTCCTAAGTAATCCTGACTGGACTCAAATATAGTCTGTCCTGTGTTTAGTCGCTTTGGAACAGTGCAAGACATTCAGGCAATTCCAAATTTATTGGGGCCAATTCCAACAGAGTTGCTTGCAGGGTGTTCATTTTTCATGGAGCGTGATTTATTAATACGTAGAAATTAGGGTGAGATTAATAAGTTTACAATGCTTTCTTATTATAAGTCCCATGTAAAAGATTGCCCACAACGGTTGCCTATCAGAAGATACTGATGGCCGGTCCATTCAAATGCTTTGCAGGTCAACAAATTGTTAGATCATCAAGTCTCAGACGCTCAAGTTCTAATGGTAAGGCGCTTCAATTGTGTTCCTAGATTTAGTTTTTTCCAATTTATGGTATTTAGTTACTAGTTTGGAAAGAACGGGTCAAAAGTATTGCAACTAATAGGTTTAGAAATGCAGCTGTTTGGCTTTTACCTATGTTGTATCTGGAGTTGTGATTCATATTTCCACTTCTATTTTTACCTCCTCGGCGTTTTAGTTTCTGTATCTATGTGAATTTTGTACATGTGCTTCTATACCCTGCAATTAACAAACAGACCTTGACTGCAAGTTACTATAGAACAACCATTATCTTATGTTTCAACACTCCTCTGATCTCCCCACCTTATTTTTCGTAACTTTTGCAAATGGATATTCAAGGTATATAATTGAAGCCCTTCTTTACCCTTTTTGAATTATAATCTACCTATCTCGTTGGCATTTTTTTTAATTATTCTCTCACAGATTAAAAACTGCTTTTACTGCTATTTTGGTCTCTACACATTCTTTTGTTAGATTCATGATTGGAACATTTTCCAGTATTTGAAACTGGCCTAATTTTGTCTGTGTTTCTAACATTGTTCCCACTCTTTTCTTTGGAGTCAAAACATCCATTGAAAAGTTTCACCAGAAGTACTTAAATGCCAACCTTTATTTTGTGTTTTTTACAGTAAGATTAACTTAGCTTTCACGTCAAAATGCTGATTCATTGTTATTATTTTTTGGGGTATGATAGTGTAGGCTTATTAGATTTTGTCCAACACAATCTTGAAAAAGTTGCTGATGTCATAACATGACAGGAGAATGGAGACGATGGTCAACGCCAGCGTTCCTCATCCAGCAGGCAGTTGGTGAAATCATGGAAGCTAGCAATTTGACCAAAGAAGTAGCTCATCTTGTTTCAAATTCAATTGAAGATAAGCCTACAGAATCTCCTAAATCTGCACAAAACAGTTTGAATGGAAAATCAGTGGTTGAAGAGCATAATGAATCCAGTTATCATTCCAATGTTAAACATTCCCTCAATGAAACTGAAATGCAACATACTGACTTTGGAGAAAATGATGGATTGCAGACATTTGGACCCAACCTCCCAGAAAATCCAGTACATAGTTTCAAAGTAATATATAAGGACACTTCAACCTTAAAACACCATGGAAAGATTGAAAAGGAAGAATATGCTACAAGGGTAAGAGCAGAATCACCTAATTCAAACACAAGATTCCAAAGACAGGTGAGCTTTCAGGCTTCTGATCAAGTTCAAAATGAAGGAAGAGCCAAAAAATTAACCTCTTCTCTGCCTGTATCACATTGCTCACCTCCAGTTAGGTTGATCAGGGAGAAAACAATTTCTGCAAAGCCGCTTGTAAAAGCGGAAGAGATTAAACCTAAACCTAATTCATGGATGTTTCGTTCAACTTCTACTAAGGCAATTATGTTTCCTAATTCAGCTTTTGTTCCTTCCCCCTCGAAGAATAATCAAGAGAACACAAGCAAAAATGCCTCCATGAAAAGGAATTCACTACCTTCTGTCAAGGATCTGAAATCTTTAAGAACTACCGATTATCCTTGCAATAAAGAAGAGCATTCTGGGACTTTCATGGTTGCCTACTCTCCAACAGTGAGAAAATCTTCATCACTTTCAAGGATGTCTCGTTCAAGTTCTACTAAGGCAACAGTATTCCCTAATTCAGGTTTTGCACCTTCCCCCTTGAAGAATAATCAAGAGGTCAAAAGTGCCTCCATGAAAAGGAATTCCCTGCCTTCTGTCAAGGAGCTGAAATCTGTAACAATTACCAATTACCCTTGCAATAAAGAAGAGCGTGGCATGGTTGGCGACTCTCCAACAGTGAGAAAATCTCCATCGTTTTCACGGATTCCTCGTTCAAGCTCTACTAAGGCAGTAATGTCTCCTAATTCAGCTTTTGTTTCTTCCCCCTTGAAAAACAACTTACAGGTCAAAAGCACAAACGCTTCCATGAAACGGAATTCGCTACCTTCTGTCAAGGATCTGAAATCTTTAAGATTTGCCGATTACCCTTGCAATAAAGCTGGTCACTCTGAGGTTTGCATAGTTGCCGACTCTCCAACAGTGAGAAAATCTCCATCACTTTCATGGATTCCTCGTTCAACTTCTACCAAGGCAATAATGTTTCCTAATCCAGCTTTTGTTTCTACCTCTTTGAATAATCCACAGCTCGAAAGCGCAAAGGCCTCCGTGAAAAGGAAAAGGAAATCACTACCTTCTGTCAAGGAACTGGAATCTCTAAGAATTACCGATTTCCCTTGCAATAATAAAGGAGACCATTCTGAAGTTCGCATGGTTGCCGACTCTCCAACAGTAAGAAAATCTTCTTCATTTTCATGGATGTCTCGCTCAAGTTCTACTAAGGCTGTAATGTTTCCAAATCCAGCTTTCGTTTCTTCCCCCTCGAGGAATAATCCAGAGGTCAAAAGCACAAGTGCCTCAATGAAAACGAACTCATTACCTTTTGTCAAGGATCTGAAATCTTTACGAAGTACAGATTACCCGTGCAATAGAGAAGAGCATTCTAGGGTTTGCACTGTTGCGGATTCTCCAACTGTCAGAAAATCTTCATCATTCTCCGCGGCTTACCAACCCAGCGCTTCAAAGTTAACAAAACAATCACCAATGTCTTCACTACTAAACAAAACACTCAAAAAATTTCATGTTATCAAAACTTCCACGCCTGGTAGTCCTCAAACCCCGTCGGAATTTGATGCTAAAATAAAATTTGAAGCAACCCCTGGCCTTGAGAAAAGCGCGAGTCTCAGATTCGTTTCATCTTCCCAAAAGCAAGACTACTTGGTCAGAAGGCACTCTATGGCCAGCGGTGATCCATCTGCAGAGAGCAAGGTTTCTCGGTTGTCAAAGCAGCCCATTAAAGCATTGGTCCAGCTTCCCAAGAATATCAGTTCTGTTATACTTCATCCCCACTCCGTTCCTCAGGTTGGGGATATTGGTAACGAAAGCAGTATGACGTCACAAGCAGGGGAGGGTCATAGGACGAGGAAATTGTCAGAATTTTTAGCTTCATCGGCAGAAGCTGTCAGGAAACAAGGTGCTAAACGGGTGGAGGACAATAATATGAAATCAAACCTGCCCATTGTGGAAAGCATTTCAGTAAATGAAATGCAACATGGATGCCATGTTCAGAAGTGTAATAGCCCACTCAACTATACTAAAGAAAGACATCTTAGGCCTATTTCCATCAATTCTTCAGTCAACAGCACTAGCAGGCACGAAAACAACACGGGTTCATCACAAGAAATGCTCTATGCAACTCCATCAAAAGATAAACTCAAGAAGCAGAAGATTAAATTGCTGAGAAAGGAGAACAGTGACAATGAAGAAGACAAGGGGATGAAGAAATCAACTGGATTTTTAAGAAACAGCTGGTCATTTACACCTGACAATACCAGATCATCCCATAAAGAGAAGCTCGACGCCGCTACAGGTGGGGGCTACTATTTCTAAACGGCTAGTTTTTCTTTTTCTGTGTTTCTTTCATGTCTATCTTATGTAGTGCTATTATTGTTTTCCACTGCAGGGAGGTTGCCTTTTCTCAAGAACGTCAAGGAGTGGGTGACATTGCAGAGGAGTGCTAGCAGCATTAATCGGTGATATTGCATCTCTGCATTTGAAGATCTCTTTTTTAACCATATTTTCGCATAACCAACATTTCAGTGTTACATAATCAAGTGAGCATTTTCTATATTTGTACAAAATCTGAATATGTTGATCCATTGGATAACATTTCAGTGTTATATATTCAGGCGGACAATCTGAAATTGTAATCCATTGGATGACATTTCAGAGTTATGTATTCAAGTGGGCATTTTCAATATTTGTAGGAAAATCTGAAATGTTAATCTATCGGATGGTTTCAGAGGTTACTCCAATTGTTTTCTTGATCAGTATTGTTCCACAAGTCTGAATCACCAGAGAGGGTGCTCTCAATCATTATTTGGTTTGTCAGTTCTTTAACAAACTTTTTTTGAGCTCCTGGATTCGTATGAGTTCAGTTTACAAGGTGGTTGGAATTGACAGCAGATATCAGAAAAGTATCAAATTGAAATAATCATGTAACAAGATTAACGCTGGTGTATTTTACTTCGTAATCTTTTTGTTGTTGGGATAATATTAGCAGCATTCAAGCTGTTTCCATATATAGCAGAGCCCCATTGCACTCTCTTAAAATATTTCTGTGTACCACAGTCAGATATTAATACATTCACTCCATTTTGATTAAATGTCAAAGCATTAACCAATCACTATATAGAATTTTAAATTTTAAAAAAAATACTTTTTTTCAAAAGTGACAAGCCACTATACTTTATTGACAATTGATGATGATTGGTTAGAGAACTCGAGAAGAAAAGAACCAGGTTGAAAAGCTCCTATCCTTGCTCATCACAATAAGAATAAAGGCTCCTCTCTTTGCTCATCAAAATAAGAATTGAAGATAAAGATAAAAACCTCTGACCCAAACCCACCAAGCTTGATCAACAGAAATCACCAATTCATGGTTACAATGATTCCAAAAAGAGTCAACAAGGCCCTTACATAAGTATAGTTTTGCTCCACCAATCAACAACATTCTTCATTCTAACAAGACTGCCTACAATTAAAAAGACAGCCTTTTGCTGCTTTGGATTCAATGGAAGACACTTTCATAGGGTTATTGGTAAAGCCTCAAAGAGTGTTGCTTCTGCTCGATTCAACAATGGCTTTCATGCGGCTCATTTCCAGTGCTTGCAAAGGCTGGAAAACCTGAGCTATCCCTGTCATAACAAACTGAGCACATAACCTTATTATGAAATTTTTATGAAATATAACTTACTAATGGGCTGAAGGACATCCATCACATGAAGCTACAGCCATCACATAAAACTCTGACAACGTAACCATATAAGGCAGCAATAACTATAGTAGATGCACTTCATAATATCATATCAAACCAGCAGATTAATATGGCTCCAGTGGCGGAACAACATCATAGCACAATCTCCTCCCTCAACTTGTGGAACAGCATCATAGCACGATCTCCTCCCTCAACTTGTTTTCTGAAATATTGACATTTGAAAATAATTGACCCGCAGAGACACCCTCAACCATGAAATGGAATGATAGTTTTCAATGACATCCATGAGACCCATGGTCTATGGGACCAAAAGAATCTTTAAATTATTGTGCTTTCTCCAGGCTGTCCTTCTTGTTGTGGAGACTTGCCTCTTCGAAAAGTTCTTTTATGTGATCCCTGTAAAGTGTCCTTGTGCTGGTTGCAAATGTCCTTGTATACGGTGCAATCTTTCACATAGTGCCCTTCTGTTTTTACCACTCCATGTTTGCAAAACCTACAAATTCTGTCTTCCCACTCTTCTTGAAGAACCTCCCAAAGATCAAACCATAATCAAACAAAACACCCAAGTTCGCCAAATATTGTGAATCCTTGTAAGAGTCGTGGCAAAAGTGTCCAAACTTTTGGAAATGCCAAAATACAATGGTGTTGGAAGATAATGTCGCAATAATCAGTTGCAAATCACCTTGAATGTTTCTAATTTCCATGTCAAGAGCCAGTCTTATACCCTCCAAGCGCGCTTGAGCCTCGACGAGGTTATTAGATCGATCTGAAAATCTAGAGAAACAAGCGTTTAAGAACTTACTTGAAAGATCCCGCTCAACACCGTACCCCCGATCTGCTGGGTTCTATCAAAAATTGAATGATCCCGCTCAACACCGTACCCGCGATCTGCTGGGTTCTATCAAAATTTAAATTTTAACATATGAAATTGAAGGATGTTGTCACCTAACGTGGGTTTAAATATTTTTTTTTTCCCAATTATCATCATAAATTAATTAAATATTGTAACCTTTTTTTAAAAGATTTATTTTATCATTGTTTTTAAGAATTTGTCAAATTAATCTATATTTTCCTTTACAAATTTAATTTTGATTTTGGTTTTTTTAATAAAAGAAAAAGGAAAGGGACTTTTTACATCCACCACACCAGCCATAGGTTTCCTCCAATAGAATTTGAAATTGATTTACACAATTGAATGTTAAAATTATCTAAGTTATATTTCTTAAACTTGTTTGTTTTTTAAGTTTCTTAAATAGATTTAGATTTTAGCTTTAATATTTTTTAATTTGTTTTTAAGTCAAGAGGCTTTCTATAGTGGCAGCAATCTTCAATGTAAACATTTTCCACTTCGAAAATTATTCATTTACATGTAAAAATAACAAAATAGAAATAGACTAAATATAATTATAATTAAAATCGCGAAAATTGTAGAGAGGAAATGGAAGTAAAAATGAGGCAGATCAAGAGCTTCCTCTTAGGCTCACATAAATATGTGATGATGAAAATTATGGGATTATGAAAATAGACGTCTCGAGAAGGATATCTCTTGACTTATTTTATGTATATATAATATATATAAGCTAGTTTAAAATAGTTTAATTTTTTACTTTTTAAATTAGATTAATTTTTATAATTATTTTAGTTAGTTTTTAATGATAGATTTTTTAAGTGAAATTTTTATTCATATATGATAAATTAAATATAAGTAAGTAATATTTTTCATTCTACTTAAAATATTACCTATTGACTTAACAAAACATGTAACTACTAATATTTTTTAAGTTTTAAATATATTATTTTAGTATTTATAAAGATTTGAGTTAACCATGTCTTAATATAGATATTTGAGATTTTTTTAGTTTTAAATATAATATTTCAATATTAATGAGGACTAAAATTGTTATATAGAGATATAATAATGGTTCTAAAAAATAGTTATAAAATTTTGAAAAGTGTTTTTCAAATGAACAAGAAATTTAAACTATCAAAAAAAATTACCAAAAAAACTATTTAGTTTTTGGTCAATTAGAAATATATATATATATATATATATTATCAAACTACTAAATAAAGTCTTTTAATTAGGTAAGAATATAAAAGATAAATTTTACTAAAAGCTTGATTGAATATAAATAGCTAACAAACAACAAAAGTCATCGTATTTATGAGATTGAGAATTGACAACTACAAAACAAATATTGTTCGAGTGATTAGATATTTTCTAATTAACTCTAGTTTGCTTAAGTTAAAGTTTAGGCGTCTAATAATTAATTCTTTTATAAGGATGATCTCTCTTTGCAATTAACTGATTCACTTTTGATAATAACAATCTCTTTTTTGCTCATCAATAATGTCTCATCTATGGATCTAGGAATCCCAACCTCCATAGCTTTTGCTTCTCTCTTTGTGTGACAGGTGTTTGTATGCAAGTGATTCTTAGGAGGTGTGGGATTGAGCTTTCATCAACTTCAACAAATGGGTGAGTGCACCAAGATGGTGTACAAAAGGGGGTATAAGTGGACACCTTTTTTCTGAAATCAAGTAAACCTAAACTTGGATGAGACATTTGAGGGTCATCCACTAAAAATGACAATATGTGTAAAACATATAAAGTATAGTACACTGAATCTACTTTCTAAACTACTAGAGTTTTTACAAAATGGATAAGATTAGGTTGGTCAAACCCTACGCACACGAAAAATAGTTCCTAAGTTTTTTAGAAAATATAACATAGTTATTTTTGTGTGCAACACAAAAGACTAAGTTAAATTTAGTATCTTGCATATCCCTTTGGTAGGATGATAGTTAAGAGACATTTCTAGAAGTTGCTTATTTTTTTGTAATTTTATGATGAGTATTTTTTTAATTATGAATTATTAAACTGACTACATCCTAAAATTTTGGTACTTGTTCATGTCTTGAGCATAACTTGCTTCAAAACAATCGAAAATGAAAACTTTTTTTTAAAAAGTGTATAGAATCAAGTGTAGAACGGTAATATATAATTTATTTTAAATTTGGTTAAGTATATAAAAAGTTATTAAAAAAATGGTAGACATATGTTTGTAAGGAATGTCAAGGCATTGGTAAAAGTAATTAAAATTCGCAATGTTAATATTTTTCAAAAAAAGAAAAATTTATATTGTTAGTGTAAGAATTTGCCTTAGGAAAAATTCACTCAAGACCAAGGAACTCAAGCACAAGCACAACAAGACCAAAAGAGTATGATCATAATAATGATATGATATTCAATTCAATGTGAAAGTACACTAGGAGTGCATGTATATAGAGGCCTCTGGAATGCTTCTAGAATGCCTAGTAGTTAGCAACATGATAAGTCTTACAACCAGACACCTATCCACCAAGTGTGGATTATCCTCCATTAAGCACAGGAGTAAGTGCAATGATGAGATGATAAGCCTACAAAGGTGTAGCACGCAAAATTATGTTGTAGACACCATGTGCTAAAATAGGAGTGCAAATAACTATGTTGTCTACGTGACAACTCATAAGAGTATGCAAACTCCTAAGTGTCTCACGTAAGAAATAATAAAATAATGCATTAACCTAAGTAAACTTAAGTAAGTGTAAATATTAAATACTTATTTACACCAACACCCCCCCCCCCCTTAAGTGCAACTTAGGGGAATGCACTTAAGCTTACGAAAGCTAGGATGAAATGAAAGATGGGTCTCAGCTACTAGGACATGTTAGGTACCCATATACATAATGTAATGCAATCTCTCATAAAGCAGAGAAAAAGGGAAAACCTCATAGGAAAAACCCTCTCCCAAAAAGAGAGATGAAAAATCAAGATGCATCGATGGATGAAGTAGTCAAGATCCTCCCATTACGACATACATCAAGTATGTACAATAGAGAAATATGAGAAGAACGCAATCCCAAAGGAGAAAAAGGTCCCTCCCACAAGAGAGAGAAGAAAGGAGACAAGGTAGTCACCCCCCCCCCCCCAAATGAAGAATGTTGATTAGTAATAGCGAATCCAATGTAGAAGTTGATCCATGACTGCTAAATAATGTTCCTCCCCTTTGGAAGAATCAATATCATAGGTACATATGACATGCTTCCCCTATGTGTAGAAAGAATCTCGATGATCAATGATGCTTCTAAAACTTGTGCAATTATCCTTGTATCAATATTGATTATCACCCCTTCCAACAGTGCTAAAAGAAATGAGTGCAAAACTAGCAAGGATGGATGTAGAACCTGTCCCAAAGAACCTACTATCTCCTCGAATGATAAAGAGACCTCCTGCAACTAATGTACATAAGAATCCACAATCATATCAACCTGTGAAGACTGATCATGTAGAGAATGGACATGAGGATCAAAGTGAGCCCTCGCAATAACTAAAGAAGGATCTTCTTCATCAAAGAGAAGATGTATATCACCAATGATGTCTCCCAAAACTGTGATGTGTGACTCCACAAACAAATTTGAAATATCTATCAAGAAGTCATCCCCTGTTGCTGGAGCTAGAAGACAAGGTGCACCCTACTACATTGGACCTATCACTGTGGTTATATATGCACGTGGAATGTATTGATGTTGTGACCTCTCCCTATATCTATCAATAGGATCCCACATATCTGAGTCTGTTGAATCACTATCGCTAGTGTCACTATCAGTTTCCACAATGTATGAAGTGTGGAGAGGATTAGAGGACAAGTTGGGTGAACTTTCCTCAAAGTAAACATTCCTCTCTATAAAGATCTCATGAGTCTCAAGATCCATAAGTCTGTTTGCCTTAACATTGTCTTCATATCCAATGAAAGTACAAGGCCATGGTGGTGGTGCCTTGCATCCTCTGGAAGATATGTTTGCCCATGTTGGACAACCAAAGACTCTAAATTGTCTGAAAATTGGTTTTCTGTTGCACCATGACTCAAAAGGAGTCTTTCCATCTAAGGCATTATGCAAAGACCTATTAAGTATGTTTTTAGCATTGCTTATAGCTTTGACTTCAAGTATAGGATCTAGAGACTTGGCTTGTATCATGCAACTTGCCTTTGACTTAAGAGTTTGTATCCTAAGTGTTGCAACATCTGTCTTGTGCGAACTGAATGCTGGTGGATTCTGAAGATCAATACCCTCAAGTTTGCAAAAGTCTTTAAGTCTTGTATTCACATATTTGCTTTCATTATCGATCCTAAGAACTTTGATGGCTTTCCTTGATTGTTTTTCAACATGACTTTTGAAGGCTAGAAACTTATCCAAGACTTCATTCTTATGATAAAAAAAGTAGACCCATGTGTAGTGTGAAAAGTCATCAATGAAAGAGAGGATATAGTGAACCTAGTTGACTAATGTCACTGCAAAAGGACTTGCTAGTACCATGTGAACCAACTGAATAACAACTAGTGCTCTTGGAGACTTCCCTTTATCAAACTTCTCCTATAGATGCATATCCACTAAACATGTTGATCATTCACCTTTGGAAAAGTTGAGTGTAGGTAGACCTTTGACCATATTGTTTGAGAAAATTTGATGAAGATAGTGGAAGGCTAGATGTCCATACCGCCTATGCCATAATGTACTTTATGAATTGGATTGAGTCAACAAGGCATGTGAAGGAGACTTAGGCATTAAGTGGGAGAAAGAATACAATCTTGTGTTATGATTAACTTTCCCCATTGCAACCAATGAATCATCTTAGAAAGTATGCACCATTACTGAATCTAGAAGGAACTCAACTTGATTGCCATCTCCACAGTGAGTGATATGGTAAATTGAGAGGAGATTAGAGATAAGGTTAGGAACATAGAGAATGTCTTTGAATTCCCCATTTTTCATCTCTACATGTCATTTCCCTTCAACTTCCATTTTTGTATCATCTCCTACAAAGATGTGTGGTACCTTAGACTGCTTCAAGGAAGAAAAGTCTTCTTTTAAAGAACCCATATGATATGAGGCACCTAAGTCAAGAATCCATTTCGCTGAAGAACTTAAGTTTTTCATAAGTTCTTGCCCTTTACCCTTTGAATATGAAGATAAAGATCATTTCTCCTTACAAGCATTAGGTAGTGGAACATTTTGTTTCTTTATGATGTTCGTCAACGCATCAATCTTTTTGTGATAACACTCATGTTCATCAGGAACCATCTTCTTGCAATAGGCACCCTTTTTCTTCTCCTTATTAGGGTCCCCCTTCTTGTTTGAATTCAAGGAAGACTTGCCTTGTTGATTTGATGGTGGTGTTGTCTTTTGTGTATCCTCTTGTGTGTTATTTTTCCACTTCTTCTTCTTGCCCTTTCCTTTATTTGAAGTTTGACTAGTTGAATTTTGAGAACCCTCATTATTGGCCACCAATGCCATAGACTTGGATGACTAGAGAATCCCCATTGATTGCAACTTCTTTTCTTCATCATCCAACAGTTGAGCATAATGATCAAAAGTGACTTTCTAATAGGCAATCCCTAATATAGTCTTTGTGGTGTTGTAAGAAGAAACAAATGTGGAGTACTCATATGGTAGCTTATTATGAATGAGATAGATAAACCTATCATCTTTAATAGGACTACCACTATCATCAAGCTTTGTTCTTAATTCATTCACCTTAATAATGAAATCGTGTAAAGAATCAAATGTCTTAGGATCTAAGGAGACAAGTTCATCTTCAATTTTGTGAATATCCTCCTCAGACACTTTACCATATAAATTTTTGAGGGCATCCCAAGCATCCTTGGATGTCTTGTACTTCTCAATCTGATAGAGGATTTGTCTTCAACCCCCAATAGAATATCACCCAGGGCTTTCCTATCTACTAGTTCCCAAGCATTAATGTCACTTTTAGATACTTGATCACTTGTTGGTTTAGGAAGGGTACCATCTACATATTGAGAAACTTCATTATGCATTAATTGACACCACATTTTAATGGACCATGTAGCATAGTTATGTGGTGTTAATTTTGGAAACTTAAAATTTCCCATGACGCAAGAAATGAAAAATAAGAGCAGGAAAAGAGGAAAACAACACCAAGAAACACTCCCCCCACCCCCCCCCCCCCCCCCACCTTCACTCAATCAAGAAACTCCCTCAAATGAAAGATTTTGGCACTTTATACTTAGTGCGTTTACAATGGCCACTTGCCAATTTTGCCAATTTTGGCATTTGTGGACTTATAATTTTGTTGTTTACAACCTCCTTTTGGAGTTCAAAATTGATTTTGAGTCCAGATGAGCACGTACGAAGCAATTGAAGTTGCAAAATGTAGGATTGGATAGGTACAATTTGTCATGCCCTAATTTTTACAAGGCAAAAACACAACCACAGTTTTTTTAAAAATAATTAATTAATTAATTAATTTAAATTTACATTTTATTATATAAAAATACTTAGCAAACAGACATTGATATGATGAATTATTATTGGATAGACAATACATTGAATTTAGAATGGTTGCATTTTAGAAGATCAACACATGTAGTTGAGTTGTTGCCATGCTTACATCCATTATATTAACTACACTGTAGGTGTCACTAATAAATATAATTTAGGACCAGATGTTTATAAGTCAAGTCAAGATTTCATAGATATTTCCTAGTTAGTTAAAAAGGTTAGATGAAAGGTGCATCTTGAATAGTGGGAGGTTTATGCATGAAGCCACTCACCAATACCCGCTTCCATTAGAGGACGAGGTAGTACATACCCATAAATTTCTTAGTGTAGTATATCATATATATATTGCAAATATGATCAATCTTGATCTTCCTGATACAAATATTATATGTTTGTACCCAGTATATGTATCAAGTAGGCTAAATATCATACTACTTATCATTAAAAAGTTTTCTAAACAATTCCATTAGATGTAATGCTTTATATTTATAGTTACATTTGATAATTATTCATGATGCATCAACCATCGCATAACATATAGTAAGCATTATACATTCAATGATCACTCATTATTAATGATGATAACAGACTTCAACACACCCTACTTGAAATGAATGTTGCTAATATTATAGGAAGAACTAATTATACAAGGTTTCTATGTATATATATATAAAGATGCATGAATTATTCGTATATATATATTATTTAATACAAGTAACCTTTCATTAGAAAAATATATGTTTCTTTTTTTTTAAAAAATTATAGTAATACTAACCCCTCACTAACTAGCTAGCTATCCCAAATAACTACTAAAACATCTCTCCAAGTTGTTTAACATCAACCATACCTAAGGTTGAGTTTGACACAAAAATTTACAAAGAGAAACAATTAGATGCAAACTTATATTTTTAATAATCAAATACATTTATTATGCTAAAGCCAATTATGCTTTTAATGCATACTTAAATTACTTAACCCATATCATCTTAAAATGATAACACAAAAGATACATTTTTGGCTTAATTAAATCCTAGTCAATTTTTATTCTATTTTTACAATTATCAACTCAAATTCAATTTCCATAATATTTACAATGTAGTTTTCTCAATATATGATATTATAAAGATACTACTCTACACCTGCCTCTTACTAACTTATCAACTCCTCTCTCTATCATTAAAAGAAATGATTTAAAATAAAAACATTCATACTTTCCTAACTACCCCCTAGACACCTATTAATCTACTAACTAATTAACATGAAAATCATATTAACTACCAACTCATTTTTAATAGTAACCACTAACTAGTTTGTAATTTTTTATTTATTTTTTAATATATCTTCTACACTCATTAACATTTATTCTAACTAAACTACTAATATTTTGAACCAATTAATTTATGACAATAATTACTAACACCATAGCACATGTATTAACCTACCCAAAAAAAATCCTTACCCATGTCTATCTTACCATCCTATACCAAGTCCATACCTTATTGATTTAAAATGGGGTCTATATTCACCCTCTTAATTTGCTTTTAACTAAACTACATATGTCTCCCATCTTAGCTATTTTCAAAGCCCCTTATATCTTTCCAAGCAAATTTCATGGCCTTGGAACGTCTGCCCTTCTCCCTTCCACACAAGGTCACCTTTTTCTAAGAATCCAAGCATAAAATTTGTGTCTTATATAGCAATTCGAATGGCCATAATTCTTGCTTTGCTAAGACATGGAAAAATATAGAAAAAAAAACAAAATCTAAGTCTTTTACCAACCCTCCCCACTAGGCGGCAACCCTTCCCAATGCAATAGCAATGATGGTGGTTGGTGAAGAGGAAGGAATGTTTAATGGTTTGTCCCTTTCATTATTAGTCCCTACCTTTAGCAGGGAACTAATGTTTTTTTTACCCCCTCCCAATTAATTTATGCCAACAAACTCATGATATTTTCCAAAGTTTCATAAAGGTTGATATAAAGTTTGATTTAAAATTTAATTATTAAATACTTATTCTCATTTTATGATTGGCTATGTGGCATTTTCCTTGGGGTGTATTGCGAATTTCTTAAGCCAAAAATCAAAAAATTTACAGGCAGAAGTTTCTAGGTTCCTCCATCTCGAAAAAGGCGTAAACGTTTATCAAGCGCAGTGAAGCCACACAGTCTGCCTCTCCTTCAGACATGCAAATTTGTGTATTTTCTCTGATCTTTGAGAAAATTGCTCATGTGCTGGAGAGAGGCTTTTTTCCAAATTTCGTGACCTAAAAATTAGGAAATTTACAAGCGGTTCTCTACTGATTCTAAAATGTTCTAGAAATATTAAGCAATGTCAGAATGTTGTTGATGAGCTCCCACTAAACCAAAATTAACAAAACAAGAAAGCCGACAAGTGGCACTAGAAGTGCACACAAATTCTCTCCGAAAAATTCTGCCATGAATTTTAAAATGATGGTGGGAGCCTCTAAGATGCCTAAAGCGATTCTTGCACAATTTGAAAGCTTGATCGATCAACAGCTTCGAGGGCAGGTCACCTTCATATTTAAACTCTTCTCCACCCATCTCTGCCACTGAGGTTTTATGTGCGAGTTCTCGCTTTTCCCCATCATTTTCTTCCACGATGGCTTTGCCTTGGGTTTCTTCCTCTCTGGAACAATTTGCAGTGTCTGAGAAGGGAGTATTTGATCTGACAACAATCCAATGACCACTCGAAGGGCTTGAACACCAGTCAAGATTTTGAATGCCTATAGCCAATGCCACCAATCTATTCTTCGCCAAAAATAAAGGCCTCTTCAACGGCTCCTTTTTTTTCCCCTGTTTCAGGTTTCACACAAGGCCTTGATATGGGCAGAGATAAAATTGGTACAATAGAAGAGGAGGTCGAATCCCAATCAGGTCTCTCAAAGTCCAAAGTATTGGTAGGACACGGGGGACCCCTTTTCACATCTGTTACTGAATAGTAGAATTATAAACAATCCAAAGGCAGGGACTCGAGCTCTCCCAAGAGCTCTTGTTATTTTTCAGCTCTACTCCCTACTCAAAAAGATGGGCACCAATAGGGTGGGTTCTGGAACATGTTAGAACATTGGTCAGCCCCAAATCTTCATAGTCAACAACTTGAGATGGGAAGTGGGGTAGTACACCTAGGCTCTTAGGAATACATGATTCATATATTTTTAATTTATACCTTTCAATAAGCTGGCCGCCCATGTACCAAGGTTATTTTATTATAATATTTTTTTTTGTACCCTTGTTTGTTTACTAAACATATATGTCCCATTGAAGATCACATAGACATGTTGGGAGAATTTTACAAGATCTCTTGTTTTTAAATTCTGTAAATTTTATACTCTTCTAGGGTGTCTAACAAGTCTCTTATTATTTTAATGTCTGTAATAGGGATGGAATTTTTTTGTCCATCCTATACATTTTCCAGAGACCCAAAATGTGCATCTATAGGAAAGTAAAATTTCCACACATCTTTATAGTCATGTCAGCCATTAAATTTTCTAACCTTGTGGCCTAAGATATTCTTGATATATCACTTCTATGATAATTTGGAGTTTTCTAAATATACTATGTATGGTCTAGATTGTTGGATTTATTTGATCATTTGGCCAATAGATTAAGTACAAAGATATATGTATCATGTCAAGTTCATATGTGAAATTAACTAATTATTCTTATCTATGAATATTGAAGTTTAAAACACCATTGCCTCTAGAACTAATATTGTATTCTTATGCAAGATTCGATTCAAATATGCATTTACAACTACTATACAATAGAGATGAGATGATACTAACATTCAACAAGATAATCTCCCCATCATTACAATTTCTTCTATGATATTGGATTCAATTTGACAATTCTTTGCATGTGACTCAAGATACATCAAGTATTCCAATTCCAGGAGGGATATACATATCATGACTACAACTAAATACAATTCCATTATTTATCAAGTGTACATTATACACTTATATATGCATCAAGATTAATCATAGAATGCATCTACTTATTTCTATGAGAATGGAGGATAAAGGGATAACAATGAGGTAGTCATGTTTGTATCTACTATGATACTAAATCTCTTTTTCAATACATTCCTATTCATGATAATAGATCTACATCAACAATACGCTGGTATTCTCTCTTCTATTTCTCCTTTAATATAAAACAAGCTTATCGTAATTGAACATAAGGTGGTGAACTCTTCTTGTCAATGAAAGGAAATAACACTACTTTTACAATGCATTTAAATTCACACAACGAGATGGGATTTTCCCACAGCCTCATCTCAAATACAACAAAAATGTCTTCATCTCTTATGCACATGGAAAGACAATAAGAGCTCCAAGTTTTTTTCAAGATAATCCAGCAAGGATCTACAAATTAGAGATAAAAATGGTGAACCATGGAGGCTCACCTCCCAAGCTAGGCCTCAAGGAGGCCACCCTTGTGCTAGGGGAAACAAGGCTCAACCAGATACACTCAAACAACATCACAATAACAAGAACCAACACAGATACCACAGTTTAACAACACATTTACAATATCCAACCAAGGCTTACACAATGATTCACAGATGGAATCATAAACATTGGTTGAAGGTGGGCTCTTCAAGAAGGAGAATTCCATATCCTTGTGAAACAAAAAATCTTGCAATTGCAATATTCCAATAAGGCTTCCAGGAAACATGCCTCAACAAGGTCATCAATAACACATACCTCAACAAGGCTATCAACACATACTCCTCTTCACATATCCTCACTTATACCTCCCATAGAACAATATAAAGGCATATGGCTTCAATGGAGCCCATACTCCATGAAAACTATCCCCTCTCCAAGAGAAGGATTTCTCAACTTCAATGTTGAGCCCAACTAACCCCTTCACCTTAAGGCTTCTCTTCCCTCTCAAGGGTGAGTGAAGCCTTCACACCCAACACAACATTCAATCCATCACAACAAAATCAAGAAACAAAATCAAATGCAAGTAAATTCAACATGCTCATTTACATACACAACAACTACTACATACCAAATGCAAACACATACATCTTACAAGAACATTCTTCCAATTTCCTTCTATCAACTTTCATGAGATAAGAGAGAACATGGCATGAGGCATTAATCTCTTTCCAAGCTAGGGTTATGAAAAAATGGTGATGAAGATCTTCCCTTCTCTTTCTTCCAAGTTTCTTCCTTCGAACCCTAAGTGTCTCTACAATTAGAGAGTGGGTGAACAACCACTAAGTTTGACACAAGCTCCCTAAAAGGACCTCCACTCCCATTCCCACCTACCCCTCTTACACTCTTGTACCTTCTACCAATAAGAACTTAACCAAGTGGAGGGTTGAGGAAAGAAGTCATGTGGTACTCTAGTTTTCGAATTGGCTTGAAAATGACTAGTTTAGAGGGTCTCCTAGGTCCCTGAGACCAACGTATGGTTATATTTAGACCCCCAACCTATACTACTACCATGTTGGAGACTTATTTTCACCAAAATAACACTTGGGAACCAGTTTTAGACTCTCTAAAGTTCCTACCAAATTTCAATTTGAATTCCATCATGAAGGTGACTCATCCTAACACTCTCCAAGCTGGGTTAACTTAATTTCATAATGGGGATTAAATTCAAGTTAAGTGACTTCATGCCCAAAAACCTATATGACATGTAATTTACACATGGACAACACAAGTGTCAAATGACACACACTCATTAAAACACTTACACATCATGATGACATGTCTCTAAATAATCATGATCTATAAACTTACACCCATGCACAATCTCATTATGAAACAAACACAATAAAATGAGGTTTTGAATCTTCCAAAGATTCACCTTGGCTTTACTTCGTTCACATAGTTTTGAACCTTGTTTCCTTGAATAATCTCCATGGTTCAACTTTCCTGCACACTCAACTTAATGTCAGTAGCCCAATGAAATAATATAGAAATATAGGTAGATAAGTGCAAAATAATCCAATATTGCTTAATTGCATTAACATATTCAGTTATCTTCCATCTAATCATTTCCATAAATGATTCAAACCATTGAAGTTTCAAGACATGTATAACATTAATCTTTCTAATCATAACAAAATTACCATTCTAAATACCATCACAATCCTTGTCTATCATAACAATGAAACACCAAAGTTATATCTATTAAATCATTAAAACATGTAAAATGGATCTTAGTATATAAGTTAAAATCATTATTGTGTAGACTTGTTAACTAGTATCCTTTCAAACCAACTGACCAAAGTAATATTTCTAACAATGTCCTTTTTGTCTCGTTATGAGGTTTCTATGCCCCTAGGGTTAGTTTCTCATGCCATTGAATGTTTTCAAATTATATCATCATACTTTGATACCAATCTACGAGTGCAACCATTATGTTTTGTTATCATAAGATCTATATTCGTTGTTATTTCCAATGTTAATTCATCTCCCCTAATTGTCTAGTAAATCATACCTTGAATCTCGTGACTAGGTTCTCAGCTTGAACATATTGAGTTTCATTTTCATGTGCTCCTATCTTATCGACCTAATGTTATTGGATAGGATATCTACCTTATAATAATCAAAATCTATATCAATCTCTAATAGAATCTCATAAATCATTATTAGTAACAAAAAAATGTCAATCATAACCTTATTAACTCCTAATCATATTTATTTCATCAAGATCTATAATAGGGTACTAGTATGGGGCTTACACAATTGCCAAAAGATACAATTTCTGACAAATTCGTGCACCAAAACCAAAAAAGAACTACACCACTAAATTTTTTAGGAAATTCTAGGTTAAAAAAATGCACTTGATTTGGAGCCGAGATGACTGATATATGGCCTCCCAAAGTCGGACTATCAAATCAAAAATGAATTTGGAAAGGAGCCTGACTAGCAAAAGACAAGGTTAAATTTGATAGTCAAATAACTGTCATAGTAGTTCTAGATGATGGTCAAATGGCCATCAAATTTAGGATAGTGAACTGCTGACATCAGCAAAAAAATTGCCTGAGTGACGTGGCAGATGACGTGTCTGGCCAACTAAGCATACAAATTTGATGTCACTATGTACAAATTTGTCAAGGTGGCTTGCAGATGTGGACATCGTACTATCCATGTGATGGTTGTTGCACTTTTTGCAGGTCTACATCTGTGGATGTGTCAATGCCTATGTAGCAAACAACATGGGTTGTCCTACTAGGATTCCACGTGGACTATGACTATGCTTCGCGGCTGTTGCATGGTGGACTACGTATGACACATGTCTTTTAATTGAATATGACATGGCTCGTTGTGGATGGCTTGCAGCAGTGACCAGAGGACTTCTTTGGTGATTGAAATTTGCGATAGAGTTTTGCTACAAGTTAGTAGATTTTTGTACCAAAGAACATTGCAATGCCAAAGAAATGGGCGGTGGGGAGGTTTATAAAGACGATGTGAATTTGGTGTTGGTGATCGATGAGAAAGTTCTAGCAATGGTGAGTGTTAATGTCAGTGCTGAAGTTAGTAGGTTTTTATCCCACATTTATCATGGATGGAACCTCGCAAGAGTTTAAAACATGAACCACCGAGGAGTTAATCAAACAAGCCCACCGTAAGTTGTGAACTCAGTCAAGATTGGTATTTGTTGCCAAAAACCCATAATGTGTTGGCCAAAATTTGTGAGTTGCCGGAGATAATAGATGTGTTCGCCTAATAGAATATGCTGAGGGAAATATTCAGCCTGCAGGGGCCAGGGTTTGATCACTTGGTTCTTACAAAAAAAAAATCTTTGTAGGGCCAACTGGCCTAAAATAAATTTGAACAAATTCTAAAAATTAAAATTGTAGAGAAATAAATGTAGATCTAAAAATAAAATTCATAGATCTAATAAAAGATCATATCATACTTGCAAATTGGGCCTTCGTGTGCCAGTTTGTAAAAAAATTGCCTCAAAATCAACTTTGGCCCAATATAGGCAAATTTATAGTCGATTTTCATCAAATCAATGTTCTAGATGCAATGATGAGGTCCGCTTTGGCTCTACATGCTCCCAATGATTGCAAATTCTTTGAATCTAAGTCAAGGTGTAGAAGAAAGAATGGTCTTGAACGACTATGTAAAGAGAATATCCCCAAGCTCTGATACTATGTAAGAATTTCACTTAGGGAAAAATTCCCCCAAGACCAAGGAACTCAAGCATAAGGACAACAGTAGACCAAAAGAGTATGATCAAAATAACGATATGATATTCAATTCAATGTGAAAGTACACAAGGAGTGCCTATATATAAAAGCCTCTAGAATTCCTAGGAGTGAGCAACATGATAAGTCTTACAACCAAGCACATGTCCACCAGGTGTGGGTTATCCTCCATTAAGCACGGGAGTAAGTGCGATGATGAGAGGATAAGTATACAAAGGTGTAGCACTCAAAATTATGTTGTAGACACCATGTGCTAAAATAGGAGTGAAAATAATTGTGTTGTCTACATGATAACTCAGTTAATTATGCAAACTCCAGTGTTGTAAACATCATGTGCTAAATTAGAGTTGCTTACTCCAGTGTTGTCAACATGACAACTCATAAGAGTATGCAAACTCCTAAGTGCCTCACCTAAGAAATAATAAAATAATTCATTAACCTAAGTAAACTTAACTGTAAATAGTGAATACTTATTTACACCAACAATTAGAAATCTAAGAAGATGTGTAAGATTATGATGGTGATTTTAGAGATATCCACTATTAGTAAACATATTTTTCCCTTCAAAAAGAAATTGAGATGATGAAACTCAATATGCCCAAAAAGAAGAACAAAATGTACTAACAGTTGGATCAATTATCATTGATTGATAGTTCTCTCCTTTGAATTAAGAGGTGTAGCTCCCTCATAAAAAATATATTCAATGAATGTAAATAACAACTCGTATCTTTAACCTGAAGACACAAAGGATTTTTGACATTCATCCATCAACATGGAGTGAATGTGATTATAAGATTTACAATGAGATAAATGAAATAAAGATAAAAAAACATCCATAGGACCACCTATTGAGTATTTCACATTGTTAGAAGAGAATAGAGAGAATCAAACATATCATTTTGCAAGAGATAGCAACATAGGACTGTATTTGAAATAGGATAGAAAAGACCACAGAATCTTTCTCAATCAGAAAATAAATATTCAAACCTTGAAATCTAACATACAAAAATTCCTTTCCATTTCTAAAACATAACAAAATAACAATAGTAATATTTCATCTCTTCCATTACAATCAAACGCAGAAAACAAAAGAAAACAACTCTCTACATTCCCTTGCTACGTTCAAAAAGTATTCTCCTTCCTCCCCCTATAGCTACAGAACTCCAAAAATGAAAAAAGGAACCGCTTCTTTGTAAAAATCTGTCAATAAATACTCTTTGTGGATCGTTATTCAGTTTATAATTGAATCTTTAGAATGATCATCCTACAAAAAAATTAATTTATTTTTAGAAAGTTGCATAAAGTGGAGAAAGTTGTCTAAATGAACTCACAAAAATTATTATAATAATTTTGGATTGACATTATTATAATGTTCTATTTTCTCATGTCAAAAAATTCCTTTTCTTTTGCAATATATTAAATCCATGTTGTAACTATTAGAATAATAGGTTGTTGGCCTCTTGGACATATGTCTACACAATTAGCTATAACTTTTGAACACCAGTGAATTTCGCTAATCACTCTAGTGAGATTTTGTAAAACTAGTACCATAACAAAATATCCAAAACTGAGCAAAATCCAATGGTGGGATAAAAATTTATGGTCTTTGCACTAGGACTGATTTTTTTTTACTGTAGAAAGTTTGTGATTAACTTTTAGTCAACAAAATTGTTTTCTATTGCTCCATTTTTATAAACCAATAGTTGGTGAACATATTATCAAGCATGATCAACTGATCTACAATCATGATATTTGGAGTCATTAATGTCTAAAATCCTAAAGATTCAATTGAAATATTTGTGCTTTTGAACTAACAAGCTTGTGCTTTTGAAATTGAACTTGAACTATATGGTTTAGGTTCAAGTTTGGCAGTTCCTAGGAACAATGTATGCCTTCTAAAATAGAATGAATAATTTTATTTTTTGAATGTTTTACTATTGTACATGTTTTGCATTTTATGACCACAAATGGATATTCTAAAGCTGGTCCAAATATGAGTTTAGTATAATGCTTACTATATGAAAGAGTTTTGCCAACTTTGGTATGCTTGGCATTATCTTAACCCATCTTGTAATGAAGTTATTTTACTTCTTGCTTCGAACCTTTTGCATTAAAGAACATGACCCATTATTCACCACCACCTACTGGCCTTAGATCTTGGACTCTTGAGCAACTTATAATATTAGATCTGCTTAGTATGTTATGCATAAAAAAGTGACCTTTTGAACTCTGAACTCGAACTTGAACTTTGTGATTCAAGGTTCAAGTTCAACTCTTTCCTATGTGAATGGATAGATCAAATGACTAGAGGTCGACCATCCACTTTTATCATTTCTTGATAGTGACAAAGCTTGAACCTCAAAGATCTGAATTTCATCTTGCATGCCAAAACCTAGAACTTTGACTTTGAACTTGTTGGCCCAATTTTGAACTTTGAACTTGAAGTCAAAGTTGAACTAACTTGAAGGTTCAACTTCAACTTCAACTTTCCCATATGTGAATAGGAAGGCTGACGACTAGAAGAATGATTGGCCTACTTTTAACATTTCGTGCTAGTAATAGAACTTGAACTTGAACTTGAACTGACTTTAAGGTTCAACTTCAACTTTGACCTAGGCACTCCCAAGACTTAAAAAATTGACTTTAAGGATGAAGAAAAATACAATTGTAACACCCACTTCACCATTAAATTTGAAAAACTGAGCTAACATAATAGACAATTTGATCCTAGGACCAATGGTTTCAAATAAACACAACCTTGCTCATCTTAACTGAGCAACATTGCAACTTTTGGCAATAGGCGAGATACAGATACCAAATCCAAATAGAGTTGAATCTCTAAAAACTAAGATAGGTTGTTCTATGGCTACATAACTCGATCCTATAGCACCTGACAGTTTGTTAATACCTTGTATGAGCTCAGAGATATCCCCAATCAAAGATCGTAGCCTAATGATGCTTAGAGACCCTTAGGGACACTTTCGTTCAATGTATTTGATATTTTTGAAGGGATGTTGTGGCTAAAAAAGGGTTGGTCCTAGCCTAAACCTGACAAACTAGAGTTAATAGAGTAGACAATTTGATCCTAGGACCAATGATTTGAAATATGCACAACCTTGCTCATTTTAACTGAGCAACGCTGCAACTTTTGGCAATAGGCGAGGTACAGATGCCAAATCCAAATAAACTCAAATCTCTAAAAATTGAGATAGGTCATTGTAGGTGTAGATAACATAATTCTGTAGCACTTAATAGTTCATCAATACTTTGCATGAGCTCAAAGAAATGCCCGATCAAAGATCACAATCCAATGTGCTTAGAGACCCTTAGGGACGCTTTCGTTCAGTGTGGTCAATACTATCAGAGGGATTTTGTGGCTAAAATGAGGTCAGTCATAGTCTAATCCTAACAAACTTGAGATAATCGAGTAGCTGTGGATTGCTAGGAAAAGCAAAAATTGCTTATTAGGTCCCCAGAGAAGCACATTATGCAACAATTAAAAGGATATTTAGATATCTAAAGGGAACACCAGAGTTTGGATTGTGGTATGATAGATCTAATGATTTCACATTATTATCTTATATTGATGTTGATTGGGTAGGTATTATGGATGAAAATAAGAGCACCAGTGGTGGAGCCTTCTTTCTTGGAGGAAGATTGGTTTCTTGGTTAAGCAAGAAGCATGACTATACCTCACAAAGTATAGCAGAGGTAGAATATGTTGCAGCAACAAACAATAGTAATCAAGTTGTTTGGATGAAGTAGATGCTGAAGGATATAAGGATAGAATTCAGTGAACCTTTTTTCATACATTGTGATAATACAAGCACAGTGAATATGTCAAAGAATCTAGTATTGCATTCTAAGACTAAGCACATTTCTATCAAATATCACATGTTTAGAGAGAAAGTTGAAGAAAAGGAAATCAAATTAGAGGATGTAAACACCAAAGAAAATATTACATATATTTTCACCAAGCATCCTCCCAAACAGACTTTTGAGTATTTGTGAGGTATGTTGGACGTTATTCCCCTACGTACATCAAATTAGATGATGTAAGAGTACATCACTCCAGTTTTACAAAGCACTATTGTTTGTTTAGACTAAATGTTGATGCTTCCTATATGGGGGAGTATTTGGAATGGACAGAGTCATCTAGGACTCCTAATGGATGTTGTTTCGAATAATTTTTTTTGGACACTTGAGAAAATCAGAGACAGTTGTTGTAGAGATGGATGGTTGTTGAAACATTTGACATTGATGTCAATGGGGGAGAGATTACAACATGAAAAATAGTTTGATATAGAGTACATTAAAGGGAGATATTATAGCTAATATAGAGCACATTGAGGTATACCAATGGGGGAAAATGATTGATAAAGAGGAATTGAAAAGAGAGGATAATATTCTTTAATGTTAGTATTCTTGGACTAGATGTTTTTCATCTATGTTGCCATCAATGCCAAAGGGGGAGATTGTTGGAAGAATGAATGTTGATGATACTTCTATGGGGGATTATTGTAAAAACATGATTAGATCATTAACATGATGATATGTTACATTATGACTATGTTTGTCATTGATCTCAACATAGCAGTTTTCTATAGTATTTGACAAAAGAACTGCATAAAGATCAAGTTGGTATAGACAGATCATTGAGAATTTTCACTAAGAAAAGTTAAAGGGAGATACTAGTAAGTGTCTAGTATGTGTTGCTAACCTCAAAAGCATAAAATATTAAGTCTAGAAGAAGTTATGCAAGTTTTGGTGAAGATTGTTCTGAGATAGAGTTGACTGAAGCATGTTCTGGTAAACTTGTTATATCTCGTAGAAGAGTTGTTATTCTAAGAAAAAAGGTTAAAGTAATGTAGAAGACATGTTGGAGATGACATGGCTAAGATCACTCACCATGATATTACACATACGAAAAGTTATTCAAGTTACAAGTCAACAAATTAATGTTATTGCTAAGTATAACGTGTTCTTAATGAGGTCTTATAATAATTAATTGAGAAGGTGTAATAGCTAACTCAAGGAATTGTTTTATGGATTTAGTATAAAAGAAAGGCATTTTCCTTTGTTATGGATGAATGAATGAACAAATGAAAGAAGCACGAGGAGTGGAATAGAAGAGAAACAAGTTGATATGCAAGGATAAGTAAAGTAGGGAAAAGTTGGAGAAAACTTCATTACCGAGGTTTTATTGTCAGATCTAAGGTTTGATATTTGGATATGAGGTTGGTGACCTAGTCTACAAGGTCTGACAATGATTGGTTTGATTGATAGGATAGAGGAAAGAGGTTAACACATAATACAAACAATTATTCCATAAGGAATAGTTGAGAGATTAGTTGGACAATGAGTTTAATGTTCTTGCCCCATAAATTGTTTGGACAGTGGGTCCTTTTGTCTTCTACAACTTCTAATAAGGTTGGAATCTCTTAATAGGGATTCAAAGTCTCCTAAAAGGGACTCTTATGTACTGAATGTGTTTATAGACTCATAATAGGATCCATCCTCTCGCAAGGAATATATATTTCAATATATCTTTGTGGGCATCATTCCCACCGAGGTTTTCCCTCTGATCAAAGGTTTCCCTAGTTAACATATATGATGTAATTGTGTATGTGCATCTTGTTATGGTTTCTATTTACTTTGATTTAATAGTTAAGATTAATTAAGGTTGATAAGTATTTTAATTGGTTAACTAATTCACACCCCCCCTCTCAGTTATCTTGATGGACTATTATTTCTAACAAGATCATTGTCTTGTATAGTGTTGTGAGCGATATAATAGGTCCCCTTCCCTCTTTGTTCCAATGCTTGGGGGGAAAGGATGCCATCTCTTTCCTTTATGTCTCTCTGGGATCCACTTTTGCTTGGTTAAGAAATATCTATCTATTATGTGATATCCAATCATACATGAAAATTATAGTTTGCATTAAGGATATTTTTCCTTGATCATAACCTATTTTTTGTTTGAAATTTGGTTTCCATGGTTGATAAGTCTCTCACCTTGGAAGCTGAATAGTGTGCTATCCCTCACAAGGATTACTTTTTCTCTTCTTGCATGATATCTCTTTGGATTCATCCCTTCCATGGCCTCATACGAGTTGTGACCTTCTTGGCTTGGACTAGGTCTTGTCTATGGATATTGTCTTGATGTTGAAGAAGGCTTTATCCTTGTTCTTTTCTTTCCTTAACATGTCAAAATAGTATGTATTTTTTCCATCTTAAGGAGGGGGGCATATATATCGTCTCCCTTATTCTATATTATGCATTTTCATTCTAACATTTTGTTTTGCAACATGCTAAATCTCATAAAGTAATGCACATAATTTGCTAAATCCTGAAGAGATGCATTTCCAATTTCAAATATGCTAAATCCTAGGAAGGTAACACACATAAGTTGCTAAATCCTGAAGAGGTGCACATTTTATAAATGTATTCTATGGTGATATGAGTATATGGATACATAGGTACTTTATAAAATCTGTTGGAATACACACTATATACATGCACAAAGGTGCTAGAAGGCACACAAATTTATGGGGTGTCTATCAAGTGCTTTCTTGGTGGGCCATCCTATCCTTTTTGTGGTTCATAATGAGATACACACATCTTACTCGGCAAGCTAGCCACTCTTCTCTCCTTTTTCTCTCTTTTTTCTAGTGATGTCTCTCTTATTGTAAACTTGGGGTTGACAAAGGCTTGAGTCCCTGGGGGCTCAAGGATATATTCGTCCCTCTTATTTTAATAAGATTATCTTTTCATTTTGATCTCCTTTACCAATAGTTTGCATTGAATGCATACTCTTGCTAAAGTGTGGGCTTAATGTATCATCTTAAAATGGAATCACTTCCATGTTAAAAGCACTTAGCCCTCTGAGTGAGTGGTTTATATGGTCATGTCAAGCACCTTGAATGGTTCCTTGATTTAGACCTAGATTTTTTCCTTGATATTACCCCCTTTTCCACTTTCTTTCTGCATTTTTCTAGCATTCTAGATTGAGATCCTAAGACTTTTGACCTCAAGGTCAAGGTCAACCTCAATCCTAACCTAGATCAAGGATGACCTTAACCCTAACCTTGGTCAGATTCAACCTTAACCTTGACCCAAGGTCCAAATTTTAAGGTTCCATGATTTTCAAATATTAGGTTTCAAAAAGGCTTGTTTTCTCACTTCTAGGTCGATTGTTTTGGTCTCTAAAATGTTAAACTCTTAAATAACATTTAATCTAGATCCATTTCTAGGGTAAGGGACCAATGGGAATATAATTATCATATTTCAGCTTCTCTATGAGTTTGTGCCCTAGATTTCTATATAAGGAAGCCTTCCTCTCTCATTTGATCCATTTGTTATCCATTATCTCGTGATCCACCATCAAGCATCCACTTTCATGATCAAGTTCTCAAGTATAAGAAAGAATTCAAGCATTCAAGATCTAATTCATCAAGGAGATCCATTTGTAGCCATTGAAGGATTCAAGCTCTATGGAGCCCTATTGTTGAAGACTCATCAATTTCCATTCAAGCTTCTTCGTAGTTCAAGATCCATTCAAGATTGGTGTTGAAGATCTAAGATAACTGATTTAAGACATCCTACAATTAATTCTACATTCATTTGGAGCATCCATACTTTTGGATTCAAGGATTCAAATCCTCCATAAGGATTTCAACATAAGCAAGGTGAATAGTTTCATTTATTTTGTTCACACATATTACCATTTCAATTATATTTCAAGGTTGATTGCAAACTAAATTTTGACCAAGGAAAACCCCCCATCCAACATACAAAACCATTTTTCTTGGAGGTATAGGTGCCGAACAATGAATATCATTGCATATTTGAGCACCCTTTACAGTGAACTTTCAAGATCCATGAGCAAAAATTTTGTCAGAGTAGTACAGGTCAAGGTTGAGTTTTTGGGTTAAGGTCAACTTTTTGAGGTCAAGGTTGACTTTGTCCACACAGGTCAAGGTCAACCTAGCTCAGAAAAGGAAAATATTTTTGAGTTTTGTAGATCTCACAGTTTTGGTTTATAATAGCAAAAATCAACAATTTCTAATATAGTCTAATAGGGTTTTCAGCCAATTCTTTTCTAGAGCTAAGTACCTTTGTATTTCTTCATTTCACTATTAATCTCCTATATTTACATCCCATATCATAAGAATATATATGTATGTGTATATTATTGGTTTAGGATCTCTTTCATGCACATTATTATAAACCCTATTCAACCATATTTTCCATCATACACATACTAACTTTGTCGTGTTCCTTAATACTTCTCCATCTTCATTCATCTTATTTTTGAATACCCATTTTGTGCCAATTACATTTTTTTCTTTGGGTCTAGGAACAAGATTCCAATAATTGTTCCTCTCAATTTGTTCAATCTCTTTATTTATAGTCTCAATCTAAATTTCATTATCCAATGCATCTTTAAAAGTTCTAGGTTCAAATTCAGTAAGCAAGCATATACCTTTTAATTTGTTCCTTGTCATTGTACCTTTTGACTAATCTCCAATGATTTTCTAGGGTGCATTATACATTCTAACATATCTTGCAAGTATAAGTACTATTTTCATGAAATCTTGCACCCTTGTCCAAATTTTTTACCTAAGGACAACCTCGTGAGACATGGAAACAACCTCCAAGCTGTGGGACTTGAACTATGAGGTTGAGTCTTTGGAGAAGGTCAACTTCCTCTACTATTAGGATGCACTTAAACTATTCTTGAAGGAAAAAGGGAGAAGGAATACATGAAAGTAACTACCTAATCTATTCTAAAGAGGTGATGCATCAAATAGGGTGTTTAGACCAAACTCTGCTCATACATGCATAGTACAATTATTATGACAACCCAAAGATATACAGATTCAGACTTTTTTTAATCTATTAACCACATACATATCAGATAAGAACATGAACAAAACAAGGAAAAATTGCTTCACTTCTTAATATCCACAAGCCAAAAGAGATACAAGAATGCATATTATAGATATTCACAGTACATCAGAGAGAGGCAAACAAAGCTTGCACAATATATCGACGGTTGAAAGAGATAAGATAGGATGTCATATAACTCAGAGGCAAAGAGGGAATTTACAATAGCTCGCCAAGGCAATACCAGAGAAATAGAGAAGATCTGGCTCTAAGAAAGAGTACAGCATTTGCCTCTATAATGCAAGCATAACTTAGATAACTTCCATCATAAGACAAAATTCAACCACTACAATCAAATCTAGAGATAATAATCAGTGCAAAACTAGAAAAATATGATCACAGCTTGAATCCATACATGAGAAGATCACTTCTTCACCAAACAAAGCTCTAAGAGGTCAAGAATGATGATCATTAACTTATGATAGAATGGATGGATCAACAGGTGGTGGTGGAGAGTCTTTTTGCATTTATCAAAGCTAGGGAATGATGAAAGTGGTTGTAGGAGATAGGAAAGATTGGATTCATCATCAAGGAGTTGCCTCTACTATTGTTAATTTTTCCAAATTTACTTATGTTATTGGTCAATTGGATTTAAGCATCAAGTCTTGCCCCATGGACCAAACATTTCTTACCATTCCGCCACTATGTTGGTAATTCAACTTTATGCCTTGCGTTTGACTATTCGCGATCACAACCTCACAGCCACCTTCTTTCAATGACAATTACTGCTTGTGAAACTGTGACCATGAGTTATCATTGCTTCATAACCTGCTCTTAACTTTATTCATTAACCATCATGACTTTATGTAGGATGACATTTGACCACATTTACACCATCACCACCTTAACCCGAGGCTTCTTTCTAACCCTTGTGACCAAGTGAGAAAAGGGAATCACTTGATCACAACTCAAACCTTAACCATTTCTTGACTTATTGTGATCATGTATTGGTCGTAGATATGAAAGATCTAATGGTGCAAGATATGTCTTTGAAGCATTGAAAATATTCTCTTTCTGCACTACCACAATTTAAACCACAGTGTGTTAACATAACCTTCCAATCAGGCAAAAACAAAGCAAACACACTTTCACCATCCCAACCTTGGTTAGTGCTTAACCAACCACAACTATGTGAATTGCATGATTGTGACTTAAAACATTCCAAGGCATAATATGAAATATAGCCAATACTAAATTAAAACCTTAGGCGACCATTAAGCAAATTATATTTAAATTTGATTTTTTGGTTGGAGGGCATTTTGGTTAACATTTTTGGTGACTTAGAGGGGATACAAGCCTACTTGGCATATGATCAGTGACCATAAAAAGATCCATTGGGCTACAGAGTCCCTAAAATCATGAAACTCATCAAATTGATCACTTCTACCACATTCTAAGCTACAAAACATGGCTTTCCTCCTTTCCAACTTGCAAAAAATTTAGAACCAAAACTCTCTGCTACAAAACAAAACATGTTCCCATGCACTTCTTGGAAAATAGGAAATAACGAAAAACAAAACTACTCTAACTATGTATAAGAACATTTATTTTCATCAGAAATAGGGCTTGAGATATATTCCATTGACTAGAATAGACAAGATTTCACCATTAGTCTTGCTCAACAAGAAAGCATTGGCTTGCTTGCAACTAATGATTACATAGGGACCACTCCATAAGGCATCAAACTTTGACTGTCTTTCTGATTTTTCTTTGTCTGCATCCTACTTTAGCACAAGATCACCTTCTCTACAATTTTTTGACCTTAGCCCTCTTATCAAAGCTCCTCTTCATTTATTGCTAATGTATTTCTTAGGTCTATATTGCTTGACTTCATTTCTCCTCTAGTTCCATCAAATATGTCATTCTTATAGACATAACATCATTTTTAATTAATTCCAACTAATGATCTAACTCAAGAGTAGGAATTTCCAATGAGATAGGAATCCTAGATTCCCTACCATATACTAACATGAAAGGAGAATTTTTTGTGGCTCTCTTGGGTGTTATTCTATCAACCCAAAGGGTAGTCTTCAATTTCTAGTGCCAACACCTTTGGTTATCTTCAATAGTCCTCTTGATGATTCTGATCAATTTTTTATTGGATGACTCAACCAAACCATTACCTTGAGGGTAGTAATTAGAAGATGTGCTCAAGTAAATACCATGATCAATTGCCCATACACAAATCTGAGCTCCTACAAATGATTTGGCATTATTTGATATTATGGTAGAAGGTGCACCAAATCTCTTGACAATTCCATTAAGGAATTGCACAACTAAAGCTTTTGTAGAATCCTTCAAGGCTACTGCCTTTGTCCATCTTGTAAAATAATCTATTGCAACTAAAATCCATTTGTGACCAAAGCTCGAAGGTGGATTGATAGGACCAATAAAATCTAATCCCCACTAGATAAAAGGTTGATCAACCTAGATGGGGTGAAGTTGAAGGGTTGCAAGTCTTTGCTTACCTGAGAAGAAGGCACACTTTTTACACTTCCTTACATGTCCATGGAAATCATGGAACAAAGATGGCGAACAGTAATCAACCCTCATGATTTTCATTGCAGTAGTTCTTTCTAAAAAGTGGCTGCCATCAAGACTGTCATGAAGCTCTTTAACTATCCTCTCTACTTGCTCTGCATCAATACATATTAGCAAGGCTCCATTGAAGTCTTGCCTAAAAATGAACATCATCAATTATAGCATAAGGAATGGACTATAGTCTGAACTGTCTTCTTTTAGCTTTATCCAACCGTTGAGGATATCCATTACTAACTAAGAAGGTCTTCACATCATCTGTCCAACTCCTTGGATTGTCATTTCATGCCTCTTGTTGTTCTGTCAATACCAAGACAAATTCTTCATTAGGCTCATGATATGAGATCATCTATTTGTACAATCCTTTCCCTCTTTCTAGTTTGGTAATCTAAATGTCCACATCATTTTCCATTACCTTAGTAATCCAACTGGCTCTTTTCTCACTAATGTCTTTACTCAAAAGAAAATCCTTAACACTAGCATGAGGGACCAACAAATGGATTTTTTTATGAGACAACAAGTGTCATAATTTCTTCAAGGCTCTTATGACCACAAGGGCTTACTTTTCCACATAGTTGTACTTATTTTCATACTCTTTGAGTCCTTTACTTAAGAAAGCAATAGGCTGCTCTTCATTTTTATCATTTAATTGAGTCAAAACAATAGAAATACTTGACTCACCTCCTAAGGTGTAAAGAATGAAATATTTATCTAATTTTGGATTAATGAGAGTAGGAGCTGAAGCTATGGCTGCTTTGATTTCTTCAAAACTTGCTTTCCCTTCCTTGGTCCATGAGAAGGCCATATTCTTTTTGAGCATAACTATGAGAGGTTTCACCATGGTAGCTAGGTTAGGAATAAATCTTCTCACAAAGTTTATTCTACCAAGAAAACTCTACAAACCTTTCTTGTGACTAGGAAGAGAAAGGGCAAGTATTTCCTTTGTTCTCTTTGAATCAATAGTCAGACCATTCTTAGATACAATGTGTCATAATAATTTCCCTTTATTAGTAGAAAAGACACCCTTTCTTGGATTCAAAGATACTCCATACTCTTTACATCTTATAAACTATTGTCTATGATGACCAAAATGTTCTCCTACATCTTTTGAATATATTGTGATATCATCAAGGTAGACTAACACAAACCTTTCAATCATATTTTTGGAGGCCATCTCTATTGCTTTTTGAAATGTGGTGCCTACATTTGTTAGTCTAAAATATACTTTACTATAGGCATAGTTGCCCAATTTGGTAGTGAAAGCAGTTTTATATTTGTCAGCTTCTTTGACTAACACCTAACTATAACCAGAGAATCCATCCAAGAAGGGGAATTTCTTTGAATCACTAACTTTAGACAATATATGTTCCATAGAAGGGAGAGGATGATGATCTTTAAGGGAGGCTTGGTTAAGATCCCTAGAATCTACACATAGTCTAATTTCTTCATTCTTTTTCCTAACAAGGACAAGATTTTCCACCCAAGAGGAGTGCTTGATAGGGAAAATGATATTGGCCTCAATTAATTTGGACAACTCATTTCTCATTAGTGGCTCAATCTTGGGGTACACTAGTCTCTATTTTTTCCTAACATGCTTGACATTATCCACTAGATGTATAGTATGTTAAAAAAAACTATGATCAAAACCCTTTAAATCATCATATGTCTAACCAAATATATCATTAAATTGTTGACATTGATGAACGAAACTTTCTTGCATGGTTTTAGAACATATCATCGCTATGTTTAACATTCTCCCATCAACACCTGTGATTGGCATATGGTCTCTTTTGTTTTCAGCGAGGTTCATGTCTCTATCCCTTGCTTGGTCATTGGGATTAAAGACACTCTCTAAGGTAATGAGACCCTTAGGTAACTTATCAGAGCTAAGGTTGATCATTTGATCACCATATTGGTCATACAATATTGACTGATTTCTATATGAGAACTCTACTTCATTGTACAAGAAACTCACAATTTATGCATCAAATTCAAAAACTTGCCAATTGATATCATTATCAGGGACAATGGGTCTCATAACCACTTTAATCTTCTGCTTCTGCTCATATTTTAGGCTCCTTGGATCATCATAAGATACATCCACTACCACAAGTCTATCAACATTTCTATTTCTTCTTCTAGGGATGCTCTGAATATTAAATGCATTGAAACCTTCAAGAAAATCCCATACTCTATGTTTATAAGACTTGAGAAAACTATTATTAGTAACATTTTGATTCCTCGCCTGATTAATCACTAGCTCACTATCTCCATATAAACTTAATGCTTGGATTCCTCTTTTTTGAGCGAGCAAGAGCCCTTGAATCAATGCCTCATACTCAGCCACATTATTAGTACAATTGAATTGAAGCCTAAATGAGAAGTAGTATCTTTCTAGTGCAAGAGAAACCAACATTACACCAGCCCCTAATCCATTTTTATTTCTTGATCCATCAAAATACATATTTTAGATCCCACTTGTGTCTTCTTTAGTTTTCATTAAGTTAGGGACAAGAGCATCCCTCTTAAATATACAATAAGTTCATAGGCCTATCTCCAAGGTTTCTGATATAGGATCGAATTGATATGCATTAGCCCACTCATCCAAGAGGGAATTAGGTGTATAAGCTAAAGAAGTGGCAGGCTCATTTTTTGTATCATTTTCATCTATTTCTAAGATGGTACAATTCATATTGATGAGATTAGGAGTGTATGGTTCAATATGATGGAGGGCTAATGATTATGCTCTGATTGAAGTTTTGGTTCCATATCCACTTCTAAAAAACATATATGACCAATCAAAAGATATGCAACCACTTATTTGAGCAGTAAAGTCTATTGAAAGTCAAATGCAAAAGTGTGGCTTAACCTCAACAATTGATATATCTTGAACTTTAGTACAACCCGGGCATGCATGCAAGGCCATTTCAACATTTCTAAGGATTCCTGCAGTCTTGAAAGTACTACCATCCAACTACAATACATCCTTAATAATGGGTTCATATTTCACTTATAAAATATCAACAACACATTTGGGCATTACTGAGCTACTAGCCCCTAAATCAATCATGCAGTTGTGGACTATTTTATCTCCTATAATCAGATAAACATAAAATGGAGGAGGTCTAACATTTTTACTTGTTTCTACCTCGTTTGCTGGTTGTACCAAAATCACAACATCCTCCATGCTAGACAGTTGATCTCTAATTTTAATGCTTTCGAACTCCTGCTACAGTAGCCTTCATTGTGACAATATAGTAGTTACAATATCCCACATAAAAATGTTTGCATTGGTCATCCTCATTTGATCTACCACAATAAAAGAAGCATTAGATGTTCTGGTAGAAGCCTTAGAAGTAGAAGCTTTAGGTGGGATAGTTTGTGGGTTATTCACATTATCTTTGCCTTTTCTGTTGAGGGACATTAGGGGGTTAAACAACTTTGTGTTGCTAGGAAACTACTTGTTCATGTGGCATTGCACTTGATGTTGAAGTCTAATTAAGGGGTTTAGGAGAAACCTCTTCCATAGCTCTTCTCTTGTTTCTGGTATTGTAAGCACATAAATCCTAGTTTACATTACCATGCTCTTCCACCAGGCAGTTCATCAATCACCCTATTGAAAAGTATCAGTAGGTTGATTAGCATTGTGTTGTTGGGCAACCGCTTGCTCTAGTGCAGTTAAAGCCAATTAAGATTCTTCCTTCTGACACATGCAATATCCATAGGAGCAGTTACAAGGACATAAATCTTAATCTTGGGAAAGGTTGTTCTAAGGGACTAAAGCCCTATTTAGGTTGATTTTTGAAGACTAGGGGTAGTCAATAGTTTTATTCTAATTGTAGGGGACGTGACTCTGGTTTGGAGGTCTGTCATGAATGGGACCTTGACTTCGGAGTTGGAGAGGCTTGTTATTTTGAGCTTGTTGCCTCTTCATGGTCACCAACTCAATTCCCATCTTTTGTACTATGGCACTATTGTCCTCCACCTTCTTTTCTTGATCCAACATCCTCCTATCTACATTCTACATCAATGTTTGCGTCATGGCCAAGTAAGATTATTCCTTCTAACACATGCAATATCCTTTGGAGTAGTTACAAGAAGGACATAAATCTTGATCTTTAGCAAGGTTTTTCTAAGGGACTAAAGCCCTATTTAGGTTGATGTTTGAAGATGAGGGGTGGTTGATAGGTCTATTCTAATTGTAGGGGACATGACTCTGGTTTGGAGGTCTGCCATGAATGGTACCTTGACTCTGGAGTTGGAGAGGATTGTTATTTTGAGCTTGCTGCCTCTTTATGGTCACCAACTCATTTCCCATATTTTGTACTATGGCACTATTGTCCTCCATCTTCTTTTTTTGATCTAACATCCTCTCATCTACATTTTGCATCAATGTCCACATCATGGCCAAGTAAGATTCTTCCTTTTGACACATGCAATATCCATAGGAGTAGTTACAAGGACATAAATTGTGATCTTGGGCAAGGTTTTTCTAAGGGACTAAAGCCCTATTTAGGTTGATGTTTGAAGACTAGGGGTCGTCAATAGTTCTATTCTAATTGTAGGGGACATGACTCTGGTTTGGAGGTCTTCCATGAATGGGACCTTAAATCTGGACTTAGAGGGGCTTGTTATTTTGAGTTTGTTGCCTCTTCATGGTCACCAACTCATTTTCCATCTTTTCTACTATGGCACTATTTTCCTCCATATTCTTTTATTGATCCAACATTCTCCTTTCTACATTATGCATCAATGTCTACATCATGGCCTTAATCCTATCAACTCCATTAGAGGATGTAGAAGTTATTGGGACCACAACAAGAGGTTAACTTATAGAGGAAACATGAATAGGGGCTATAGTAGGATGATGATTGGGAAAGTCAAGGAAGAAAGGCATTGGGGGCCTTGGAGCTAACTTCCCTTCGCGTATCAAAATATTTTTAGCCCTTATGGAAACATCATAAGCATTTGGTAGAGTGTCCCCTCCAATAGATTTTAGAGTGGTAGCAATATCACTATTGAAGGCCATGAGATAATACAAGAATGGATTACTAGGAGAGGGTTTCACTGTAGTAGATATTTTGTCCCATGTCTTCTGAAATTTATAATTTAAATTAGTCATACATTCATGGGGTGGCCTCTTGAGAGTTGTTAGCTATTCTAAAAGTGACAAGTGGTCACTTTTGTCTTTGAAATGCTTGCATAGGGCTTCCCCTAACCCATCCCAACTAATAATAGAGTTATGAGGAAAACCTCTATACCATTGTAGTGATTTTCCTTTTAAGGATGAGGACAGAATCCTGATTGCTACATCATCCTTGGTGACACTATAAATATTGCAAACATTAGATACCTCCTTAATATGCTTAATAGGGGAGATAGAGATTTCACCAGTAAACTCAAGTGTACTCTTGAGAGTTGATACTAGTATCTCATGCCTTTGGGTTAATAGAAGGGGGCTCCCACCATTAAAGGTAGCGAAAGCATGAGCTCTTCATGTAAACAAGTGTTCTATTGATATGAGTAGATGGTATTCTAGGTTGAGATCTAACAATAGGAGTGGAGATAGATCTTGTAGGGGTATGTGTTAGTGCCGCACTCCTAACTAGTGATAGAGGTACTCTAGCCTTTCTTCTTGGATTAGAAAGAGAAAGCTCTTGGTATTGGAAATTAACTTTGGAAGATGCCCTTGTGTGTTTCTTGGGCATGAATCATGACAACTTTGGTCTAGAAACCTGATTGTGCTTGAAGCTTAGATTTGCCAAGTACTTCTGAACAATAAACCTCCTAAAGGCTTTATGCTAAAGGCAGTACTATCTCCTTAGCATGAACATGGAATCTTTTGTCGACGCTAGTGAATTTTAAATGTTTTTAATATATTGTCCCATTGGGCATGCCAAAATCTATTGTCATGAAAGCTTGCACTCTTGTCCAAAGTTTTTACCTAAGAACAACCTCATGAAACATGGAAACAATCTCCAAGTTGTGCGACTTGAACTATGAGGTTGAGTCTTTGGAAAAGGCCAACTTCCTCTACTATTAGGATGCATTTAAACTATTCTTGAAGATAAAAGGGAGAAGGAATACATGAGAGTAACTACCTAGAATCTATTCAAAAGAGGTGATGCACCAAAATAGGGTGTTTGGACTAAACTCTACCTATACTTGCATAGTATCATTATTATGATAGCCTAAAGACATATGGATTCAAACTTGCTTTAATCTATTAACCACATATAGATTAGACAACCACATGAATGAAACAAGGAAAAATTGCTTCACTTCTTAATATTCACGGGCCAAAAGAGATACAATAATGTAGATTATAGTTATTTATAGTACATTGAAGAGAGGTAGACAAAGCTTGCATAGTACATCGACAATTGAAAGAGATAAGACAAGATGTCATATAACTTAGAGGAAAAGATGGAATTTATAGTAGCATACCAAGGCAATAGCAAAGAAACATAGAATATTTGACTCTAAGAAAGAGTAAAATATTTTCCTTTATAGTGCAAGCATAACTTAGATAAATTCCATTGTAAGACAAAATTCAACCACTACAATCAAATCTAGAGAAAATAATCACTGCAAAATTGAAAAAATTTGATCATAGCATGAATCCATACATGGGAAGATCACTTCTTCACCAAACAAAGCTCTAAGAGGCTAGGAATGATGGTCATTAACTTATGATGGAATGGGTGGATCAATAGGTGATAGTGGAGTGGCTCTTTGCATTTATCAGATCTAGGGAATGATGAAAGTGGTTGCAGGAGATAAAAAAGATTAGGTTCATCATCAAGGAGCTGCCTCTGTTATTGTTAATTTTTCCAAATTTAGTCATGTAATTTGGTCAACTAGATTTAATCATCAAGTCTTTCCATATGAACCAAAAATTTCTTACCATTCTTCCACTCTATTAGTAATTCAACATTATGCCTTGCATTTGACTATCCATGATCACAACCTTTCCACCATCTTCTTTCAATAGCAGTTATTGCTTGCAAAACTATGACCACGAGTTATCACTACTTCGTAACCTGCTCTTAACATTCTTCATGAACTGCTGCAACTTTGCAAAGGTTGAGATTTTACCACATCCACATCATCACCACCTTAGCCCAAGGCTTCTTTCTCAACCTTGCAACCAAGTGAAATAAGGGGAATCACTTGATTGAAACTTGAACCTTAACCATTTCTTGACCTGTTGTGATAATGCACTAGTTGTAGATTTGAAAGATCTAACAGTGCAAGATATGTCTTTGAATCATTGAAAATTTTCTCTTTCCACATTGTCATAACTTAAACCATAATTTGTTAACATAACTGTGCGATCATGCAAAAATAAAGTAAAAGCACTTTCGCCATCCTGACCCTGGTCAACACTTAACAACTGTGACTGTGCGAATCACATGATCACGACTCAAAACATTCCAAGACATAATAGAAAATATATCCAATACCAAATTAAAAAATTAGGTGATCATTAAGTGAATTATATTTGAATTTGATTGTCTTGCGGCAGGGCATTTTGGTTAATAGGTACCTTGGATTTAGAAATCATTTCACTTGGTTCACCATGCACAACATGACCTTCTAAGTTATGATTGGGTCCCACTATCTATAACTCAGATCCTTCAGACTAAGACTCAGTTTGCACTTGCTACAACTCAGGTCCTTCAAATTGTGACTCGAGTTCTTTAGACCATGACTCGGGTTGCATTGGCTATAACTCAAGATGTACTTGAGACTTAGGGGATGTAGTGCCTCTCATGTTTTCAATTTGTACCTTCTTATATTTTGATTTGAGAGATATTTGTACTCATGTTATGTTTTACATGTGAGATGACTTAAGGTTCAGATGTTATACCTTGATTTCAATATCATAGACACTACACTACTATGCTATAGTTTATCATATTTGAATTATGATGTCATTTTGAGATGATAGTATGTTTTATGATGGTACATGGTTATTCAGTATTTGGACATATCTCTGATTATGTTTATATGGTGGAATTAATACTATGGCTATTTACCTCATTCTTGTTTCTTTATGCTTTATGCGAATGTGAGTGATGTAAATGGATTATTTCATTATAATTGAATAAATGGTTACATTAGGTGATTTAATGCACTTATTTCTTTAGCTATGATGTTATGTGCAATTGTACTTGATTGTGTGTTTTAGTGTACATGATTTATATCCCTAGAAGTGGCACATGGAGTTACTGATTCAGTTGTTCATATTTGCCAATGTCATCCCTATATGGTTGATGTATCCTTATCTAATTGTTAAATTAAACCTTTTGGTGATTATTATATCTGAACTCATTTGCATCATGTGACTACACCTACAAATGTGTCTATGTATTTAAAGGTTCGCATTGTCACAAAAGCTGTCAAGGAAATTTCTGTGATTTTGGGTTTTCGGGCATTATTTAATTGATTTTTAATTTTGTGTAACTTTGCCATAGATGAATTCCTATTACTAGGAATAACATGTTTTCATTTGGGTCGATTCAAGGTTTAATTAGGTGGGCTGGTTATTTACCCTAATCAATTATTCATTCGAAAAGTGAATAAGTATTGAAAGAGGAATTTAATTCCTCACTTCTCATTTTTACAAATTACAAAATTGAGAGCTTTTTTAAGAATCCTCTTCTGGAGGATTGTGTTTCTATTTTTTGTGAGAGATGGGGTTGTGGGATCTTCGCTAGGTCAATCTTGTTGGATCTGACTCAAGGAGACCTTATTGTGTTGTGATTTCTGGTAGTTGTTGTGGGTTATTTATTTTATTGTGTTGTTTCCTATTTCAACCCCTTTTGTTGTTAGGTGGGGCTCTCCTATTTTCACATTTTAGCTTAGTTTCAAGTTATGTTTCTGGTAGTTGTATGTTAGGAGGCTAAGAACTATTGTTCCTCTCCATTTTCTTTGTTGGTTCTGCCTAGTTGGTCGAGTATGAACATTTTCCCTATTTGTGGGATGAGGGTTTGGGGTTTCACATCGTTATGCTTCTCATTTTTGCATACAGAGTTTGAACCTAATTTTTATTGGATTTTTGTGGCTTTTATGACCTAAGACCAAATGGGTTTTATTTTCAAATTTTTTCAATTTTGGGGTTTTTACCTCATTTTGTATGCATTTTCTTGAGTTTTCTTGGCATGATGTTCGTCATGGACCTAGATCATTCGTTGGGATGCCAGCTAGATCATTGTTGCACTTTTAAGTTGCATTGGGATGTGCATCACATCTGTTCTCCTAAGATATTTTGGTTGAGTATTTTATTGCTTTTTTTCTCATCTAGCCCTTGTGTTTTGATATTCATAATGGTGGTGTGCCCACTCAGAATCACATGTGCCTGCGTCTATGGGGTGACTTATGAGGCTCAAACTCTCAATGTTAATGTAATTGAGTTATATCTTTGGGGTTTGGTTGGGAATATGCATGCCTACAAGCACTCATCATTGGATGAGTATGGGTAGGGTAGGGTATCTTCATGGAGGGGTTTCTAGCACATTCCCTAGTGACTATGCCCAGGTTGACAGATAGAAGGCTTAATTAAGTGATAACTAAATAAAATATTGGGTGGTAATAAACTTAAGATAAAAAATGTGTGATTACTTGATTAATTTTGAGGACACAATGCGTGACCCTTCCATTGGGAATTTGATTCCACACCATGCTAGCTTGGGCTACTTGATGCCATGCCATTTCCCCTCTAGGTGAGTTCCTACATAGTAACCCATTGTGTGTCTGACCAAGACCTGTCGTACTTGCATTGTCTTATGCTCTTAGTTGTGTTCCTCTTATTGTTTGGCATGAGTTTTAGCCATGGATGTTTGTCTTATGTGAGTGTGGTTGGATCATTATCTCCTTCAACATGACAGGAGTAGACCCACGGGTTTCACGTGGTTGGGAGGCATAGCTACCTTCACCACTGCTAGGAATTGGTGTACAGAGATGGTCTATTGTTCCAGTGTGACCGTTGCTTGATATTTTTCACTTGACACTTTGGGTTTTGGAGTATGCTTTCTTGTGATTTATGCTTTCATTGGAATGCTTGGATATCATGTTTAGATGATGTTGGTTATTTGATGCATTCCCTTATTATGATGTTTAGCATAGAATATAGATGATGTGATTTGATTGGTTGGAATATCTAATGCTTTACTTTTTAGCATGTTAGATTTCCTTATTCTTATGATGTAGTATATTTTAGTAGTGACATCCTCATAAGACAACTACCACAATCTAGTCAGGAGTTTGGGATGTTATGCATGGGGTATGGCTAGGACCTTCGAGATCTCATGATATTATTATGGTTGGGAGAAACCACACATGAGCTTGGTTATTCTTGTACATTGTGATGTTGCTTATGTACACTACAATGTTGCTTTTAGTACCTTCTTTACTACTATGTTTCATATGGTTAGATGTAGTTTCCATCTTTTAGTATTACCATTATCTGATTTGTGGATCCAGTACTCCCCGATGTGGAGGAACTTTATTTCTTAGCTTTTTAAATTTTTGTTTTGTGTCTCACTATTTTGGATTCTCATGCAAAATTGTGCTTTCTCATACGAGAGTGCAAAATTTTGTGTGGTGTGCTAGGTTTTCTCGCACAAATCTTGGTACTTTCTCATGTGAAACCCCACACTAGTTTTGAGTGTTTTGGCTACTAGGCCAAGTGTTTCCTCACATCATTCCATGCATTTCCTCTCACCAAAGGTAGTTTCTTGTGTGGGGTGACTCGTACAAGATTTATGTCTATTGTTGTCCTCACATGAAAAATAGGGCGCATCTCCACTAATTTTTGGGGAATACTTTTTGGTGTTTTAAGTACCCTTTGGGTTTTCTTAATTTTCCATGCTGTGATAGATCTTAGATTCTTCATTCTATTATCATCTTCAATTTTCATTTCTCTTTTTGTGTGTGTTAGTTTAGTAGTGGCGTTTAGAGATTCATTGGTTGTTGGGATTGTGGTTAAGTCTTTTGTTGTGGTCTTTGTGATCCTTGTATATTGAGTGTCAAGTACATCCATACTTGTTCAGAAAAAATTATCTTGGCTTGTATTGAATTCTTGTTCCAAGGATCTCCGAGCGAGGCATTATAGGGGACTTTGATGGTCAAGTCTATTGATTTCCAATTGCATTAGTTTGGACATTAGGCAATGTGTCAAGTTCAAAGTACACAAAGCTTTTGTAATTTTTAGGTTCTTTGCTGCTTTGATCTTCACTCTTTTCTACAAACTTATCAATCTTTACATTTGCACTCTCTATAACATTTTGAGTAGTAAGATTCAAAAATTTATGTGCTTTGCTTCTGCTGGAGTATCCAAGGAATATGCCTTCATCACTCTTTACAAAAAAATTTCTTTTCCTTGTCTCTTTTCAAATATAAAATTTTCTTCCAAATACTTTGAAATAATTCACATTAGGTTTATAGCTATACCATAGCTCATAAGGAGTTTGATTTGATTTTTTCTTCAACTGAACTCTATTCAAGGTATGCACTATTATATTGATTACTTCCTTCTAGTATTTGATTGCAACATTTTTCTCTCTCATTAATGTTCTTGCACAATCCATAATAGATCTATTCCTTCTTTCTGCTATGCCATTTTGTTGATGTGTATCGGGGGCTGATACTTGTTTCCTGATTCATCTTTTATTGTAAAATTCATTGAATTCATTTGAGTTGAATTCTCCTCCTCTATCTAATCTTAAAAAATTTAGTTTCTTGCCTATTTCTTTCTCTACTCTAGCCAGATACCACTTGAATTTTTGAAAGGCTTAGACTTATCTTTCAAATACATCACTATCATCATCCCATAATAATCATCAAGAAATAAAATTAAATACTTATCTCCACTGTAGCTTTATGTGCCAATAGGTCCACAAAGGTTTGTATGAACCAGCTCCAAGACTTCTTCAGAATGACAATTCTTTCTTTTGATTGTCTTTCCCATCTTTCTAATTTGACATTTTTTTGCACATGCTCATATCAAGTTTCTTTAGGCTTGGAATGCCTCTCACTCTTTTGTTCTTTCTTATGTTGACCAGGTTATCATAATTCACATGACACAACCTTTTATTTCATAACCAACTATCCTCTACTTGAGCTATAAAACATAAACTTTCAGTTAGATCTGGTAGAATAGATTACCTCTTGTTTGATTGCCAGTCCCAACTAGATTTCCTTTCCATCCAGTAGCTTGGCCTTCCCATTCATGAATTCTACCTTGAATCTAATATTTTTTAGTTGTGCCACACTAAGTAGATTGTGTTTCATTACTTCAACCCAATAGGAATTGTCACATTTGAGTTCATCAATCAATGCAATGCAACATTTTTCCTTTACATAGCAAGGTTCGTCATTTCCAAATTTGACACTTCCACCATCATAGTGTTCCAAATTCTCAAATTTGGATTTATCACTAGTCACTATTAATAATCCACATGTCATTCTTGCTAATATTAGAAATGAGGGCCATCTTATCATCTTCATTATTTGATTCATCTTTTATAGCAATGTAAACCATTTCATCATCATCACTACTATTTGAATCTTTAGCCATGTAACAAGATTTCTTACCTTTATCATTGTAATCTTTGTAGCTTTTAAAATCTTTATTGCCTTTGTACTTATTGTTCTTCTTTTCTTCTTTGCCTTCTTTCTTTGGACACCTTGCAGCAATGTGACCGACTTCTTCACAAGAAAAAAAGATTAGGGGTATTTTACCTTTGTACTTTTCTTTGCCTTTGGGGAATCTTCTTACAAGTAGGGCTTCAATGGTTTCAATATCATCACCAGAACTATCTTCTTCTTTACTTTCAAATTGTTTGCCTTTACATTTTCCACCTTTTTTTTGAGTGGAAGATTAGCTTGAAATGAAAATTCAATACTACTAGAGTTAGGGACATACTTATCAAAGTTGTCTAACTCAAAGGTTGTCAACCTTCCCACTAGTGCATCCAAAGTAATGTCAATCTTGGAATTACATCTTATTTCTTGAATAGCTAGAACTCTAATTTCATAAATAGGAATATGATTTTTGAGTACCTTTCTGACCACTATGACATTATCAATTTTTCCTCCTAAGGCTCTAATTGCACTTACACTTGCTTTGATTCTTTCACTGTATTTTCCAAAGTTTTCATCTTCTCTCATTTTCATCTGATCAAATTGACCTCTTAGAATTTTTTCCTTGGCTCTCCTTCCATTGTCATCTCCTTTGTAGATATCTTTTAGGTTGACCCACATTTCATGAGCAGTAATGCAATATTTTCTTTCATCAAATTTAGCATAATTGAGAGTAGAGGAAATGTCAATCATCAATATCTTATGACTCTTGTTTTCATCAATTTATTCCATAGTTAAAGGTCTAATAGGTGTAACATACTTGGTGTTTAGATATATCAAACCTAAGTCTCTAATGGTTTCCAAATGTAGCTTCGTGAGTTCTTGACATGCCTAGAAGTTATCTTTGTTTAGCTTGGGAATCTCTCTTCTGTAAGACATCTTTATCTTTAGCTTAGATCATTGAAACCTTCTCTATAAGCACCAAATTTTTTGATACTAATTGTTGAAAATATAAGAGGAGTAATTGAGAGGGGAGGGGTGAATCAATTGCCACAAAAAAAAAAATCCAAGATCCCTTAAGATGTCAACACAAAACCAAAACTCTTCTGAAACTATAATATTGTTGTAACTTGGTTAGCACAGGATTACTCAGTTAACACTAAGAATTACTATCACTCAGAAAACATTGAAACAATAAATCTTAAGATGTTTAATGTGTTTAACCTTATTTAACTTAGTTGCAAAAACATAAAGGAAATAGAATGAACATAAGAGATGTCAAGATTTAATGTGGAAACCCAATTTGGGAAAACCACCAATTACAACTAGTTACTATTTTTCACTCTTTTGAAGTGAGCCCTATTAGGAGCCAACCCTATTAAAGATTACAAAAAAAACTATTAGGTGTGACCCTGTTAAAACATTTAGTTCACCCTATTAGGAGTGGCCTTGTTAGAGGTCTTCAGACACTTTAATCTAAAAATGCCACCTTGTTAGAAGATATACAAAATAGTTGTTAGGCTAACTCTTTAGAAGATTTGATTTACTATTACAATTGTTAGAGAGCGACAATGACTTGACCTAATTGTTGATGCAACTAAATTTTCCAATTCAAATCTTAGTTTTAGCTTGATTACTTGATCCTCCTTAATCATATAATTCTTTGCATCTTAGTCAACTCGAATACTCTGTTATCCTTCCAATTTGCTTCCTTTATTCATCTTCATATCTTCCACTTTTTAACACATTCAATCCTCAACTTGACCTTATACTTATATGATTTACCTTGTCAAGCCAACTTGAATACACTTTTAAATAATCAATTTTCATCCCTCGAGTTAGCTAAAACTAACAAATTAATTCATCGGACTTAATATGTTGTCACAAGAAAATCCTTTATTATCTGACTCGGTCAATACTAACTTAGAGAAGACTTTCCTTTGGTAACCAAGTAAGCTTGGCTAACATTGGATTTCCTTTGATGCCTAAGTGAGCTTGTTTGATACTAACTATGCTTGTCATTCACTAGAAACTATCTTCAATGCTCGATTGATCTCAGCTAACATTGATTGCTCAATAAAGGCTTGAAATTTTTTGTAACATCAAAGATAATATACAATTGAATAATTGTTGTCAACACATTCACAAAGGTTTTGGTTTCACTTTGATTTCATTTCCTAGAGTTTTTGAAGTTGAGTCAAGGATATTGCATCTACATAATTTATTACATTCCAAATTCAAGAGCATATTCATAGATTTGCATTGATTCATGTTAGATTTATTTCTACTACTTGCTAGCATTCTCTATTTTCTATCACAATTCAAGGTTAGTTCATAAACTGGGGTTTGACTAACAAAAACCCACCCTCTAAACAATAAACCAAAATCTCTTTATTTTGCATGTTGTAGATCTTGAAAAGGCAAAAAGTTTCATATTGGGATACTCTTTTTGTAAAGATTTGGAGATGCAAAATCAAAATCAAGTTCGAGAAATGCTAACCAAGACTATATTTCTTCTCTACATATGGAAAACTTATCCCTTCTTAGAAAATTTGACTCCACCAAATAGTTGAACAATTTCTAAGTTTTTTAGATCTCACCATTTTTCACCGAGAAAGTGAGATTTAGCCCTTTTAGAGGTTATTTTAAAACCCATTTTTAGGTTTTTATCTTGTGAGGTATATCATCTTCCCTTTTCATTTCAATACACTTTATCATCTCTTTATATTTCTATTGGAAGTATGAATGTTGATGAGACTCCTATGGGGGAGCATTGTAGATATGTTATCATGATGATATGTTACATTCATGACTGAGTTTTTCATTGATGTCAACATAGGTATTTTATGTGGTATCTAATAGAAGAACAAGGGAAAGATCAAGTTGGCACAGATGGCTAGTTGAGTATTCTCACTATTTGAGGTTATGGGAGATACTTCTAAGTATCTAGTATATGTAGTTAATGTTAGGTGAAGAGATGTTTGGTCTCAAAGAAGTTATGTAAGTTTTGGTGATATATGTTCTGATATAGAGTTTATAGAGGCATGTTCTAGTAAACTTGTTATATCTCTTAACAGAATTGTTATTCTAAGAATTGAATTTGAGGATGTGACAAAGACATGTCAATGATGACATGGCTAAGCTTTCTCATCATAATGTTACATGTACGAAAAGATATTCAAGTTGTGAGGTGAAAGATTAATGTTATCACTAAGTGTAATGTGTTCTTAATGTAGCACTATAATAATTAATTGAGAAGGTCTAACAGTCGACTCAGGAAATTGTTTTATGGACTTGGTATAAAGGAAGGACATTTTCCTTTATCATGTGACATGGAATTGTATCAATCAAAAGTGATTGTAAGTAGCAGAGAGCATAATGCAAAGTTGTGCAAAGTTGAGCAGAGTAGAGCAAAAGTGAAGGAAACTTCATTGCCAAGGTTTTATTGTGAGATCTGGGGTTTGATCTTTGGATCCAAGGTTCATGACCTAGTCTACAAGGTTTGACAGTGATTGGTTTGATTGATAGAACAAATGAAAGAGGAACCTAATAGTAAATTACTTGTTTGGATAGTGAGCCTTCTTGTAATTGAAATTACATGTTTGGGTAGTGGGCTCTTCTTGCATACATTGTACTACAACTCCTAATAGGGTTGGAATCTCCTAATAGGGATTCAAAGTCTCCTAATAGGGACTCATATGTACTAAATGTTGTAATAGACTCCTAATAGAGTCCATCCTCTAACAAGGATTATATATGTTAGTACATCATCTTGTGGGCATCATTTCCACTGGGGTTTTCCTTCTAATCAAGGGTTTCCCTAGTTAACATATCAGGTGTAATTGTCTATGTGCATCTTGTTATGGTTGATGTTTACTTTGTTTTAATGGATAATATTATTTAAGGCCAATAATTAGGATAATATTGATGTTTACTTTGTGCATCTGAGTTAAGTACCCTCTGAATGCATCAAATGATGTAATTTTGGGATTATAACCCTTTTTGTTTTGATTAGTATGTGTTTTTCTATGTAGAGTTTTCGTATGTTTTTGATAAGGTAAACAGGTTTTAAGGGGTCCTGAAACCCATAAGTTTAACAACAAGAAAGGCTGAAAATAAGCGAAAAAACGCCCAGCCAAAACATAAGCCTTACGGCTGAAAATAAGCCCAAAGGCCCAGCCCGAAACAACTGCCCACTAAAAAGGCCAGAGAATTACCCCGATTTGAGGAGAAAATTGCTTATCACAACGTTGGGGGTTCATTCTTGGGGGACACGTATTTGGACGGGAATTTTTGGGAGACTACTTTTGGAAGCAAATTTCAGAAAGCTAAGACCAAGAAAGTTTTCCAGAGGAAGGTTATTGAGGGAAGCGAATTCTCTTACAGTTCCTGGAGATTGCATAATAGCATCAGGATCAGGTAGGGTCTTGTGTTTTTTATTATCGATTTATTATGCAATTATCCTTTCCTATCTTCTTCATGTCTGGGGTTTGTAAATTTGAATTCTCTGCGAGGAATGTTTAAACATTACGATATTAGAATTTATCAGATGCTTGTCTATAAACTTCTGTATACAAAATTTAAATGGGAAGGGTTGAATCTTAGACTGAAATTTTAAATTAAATGTTCGGATGATTGACTATATTTTCTATATCAATATAGAGAAGGAAACAATTTTTCAATGCATATATTTATATATATATTAAAAGAAATTATTTTAATATATATATAGTTATAAATATATATATATATATATATATATATATATCCTTAATTAATTGGATTATTAATAAAATCTTATTATAAACGAATTGTATTCTTTTAAAAATATATATATATATAATTTAATATATTTAAATTGGGGGGAGGGAATCACCCCGTACCTACCCCCACTGTCGGCAGGCCGACAGTACCTGCGTCGCAGGTACTGCAACGGCAGGTACAGAGTACCTGTCGCCACAGGCCTGCGGCAGACCGTAGAGGTCTATTTAGCCGACGGGCTATAAACGTATGTTTAAAACATGTTTTTTTTGGTTTTTATATATAATTTTTAATTATTTATAAAAAACAAATTTTATTATTATTTAGAATTTTTAATCAATAAATTTTTAATATATATATTTTTAAATTAACAAATATTTTAATTTTTATTAATATTTAATAATTAAATAATAATGCATTTAACATAGTTTGTAAATATTAATTTATTAATAATTTTGGTTTAAAATTAATAAATTAACAATTAATGAATAGATTAAGATAAGTAAGTAGAACAAGCAATTATTGATTAATTTAATTAAAATTAGTTTAATTAAAGTTAATTACTAATGAATATTATTTGACTAAATTATAGATTTGGATTATTGATTTAATGGAAGTTATTATAGAAATGGGTTAATCGTAAGGGGTAGTTATGAAAACCTAGTTACTTGAAAATCGACGTTAAACTGAAACATAAACCTTACCTTAACTCAATAATATACTTTCAAATCCAATCTCTGAGACTTTGATGTTTTCTTTGTGTTCTCTGTGTTTTGGGGTTGTTCTAGTATTGACCAGTTTAGGTTGTTACCAGAGGGTCGGGATTGTGAATGTGATGTCATGATGATTTGGTCTCGATCTTTCTTAACCTGACCATGGTGATGTGATGAAGTGCTCTATGACATGATTGTATTTGCTGTTGTTATTGCTTTCCAGTTTCCTTGTGGTAAGCTGAGGTGTATGTAGTTGAGATACCTAACTTAACCATTTTTGAGTCTCGATCAGTTATATTTGATAACTATTTCTAAGTCTCGATCAGTTATACTTGTATTACCTTCTGGTTGCTTTGACTGAAGTGTTCGTTTAGATCTTGATGATGTCATGTTGTGACATGTTTTGACTTGACCATTTTGGAGTCTTTGATCAGTATTGTAATTTACTATTGGGATACTTTCTGGTTGCTCATTGGAGAACCATTGGATTTTGTGATTTATCATTGATGCCTTCAGTTGCTGATAAAGAACTGTTGTGATCATATGATTATTATTTGATGCTTGTCTGTTGCTCATGAAGAACTGATGTAATTTTTGTGGCTTATCTTTTTATGATGTTTTTCAGTTGCTTGTATAGCACTGAGGTGATTTTATTATGATTCTTTGATTTGTGATTTCATGAGCCTAGGGTAGGTTATCTATGTGTAGTGTCGGAAAGTGGCTTGCAATGGGGATCAGGGCCCTAAGAGGCTGCCTGGAGTAACCCATTGTAAGTTGTTTTAATAAGTGAAAACATTTACACTAAATGAGAGAAAATGAACCTAACAAGATAATTGTATGTTCTCTCCCATGCCTTGAGTGCTAGTACAGGCTAGGATGGGGTAGAGAGGATGCTTGGTTACGACCTTGCATTCCATAGTAGGCCTCGTCAGTACGAGAGGATACTAGTGGCCGCAGGATCAGTAGGGACCCGAGATTCCTAAGGGATTGCTCAGGTAACTTCTACATGACTTTTGCGATGACACTTTCCCGCTTGCATATTAGGTTTCCTACGTGTCTTGTGGTACCTCTAGGTTTAGATGTCGATCTTTTTAGGAACCCTTGAGTTAGCATACTTATAGGATTTCCTGGACTTAGAGAGTATTTATGATTATAGGTTTTGTTATCCTATTTGGGACTTCAGACTATCTCCTCAGCGCGGTGGAAGTGGACCATTTAGGTTCCACGCGGTTGGGTGGTAGTGCTTTTACTCTTACCATTGAAATCCGTTCCGTGGTCACCGTGGCTGGAGTTTTCGTGATTGGCATTTACCTTCACTATGTTCTTGGATTATTATGATGGATGGTTAGATTTTATGATAGATGTTTTATCATTTTGGATGTACGGAGGTATCATGTATGGTGAATAGTTTCATATATTTTAACTGTACTTTGTATCATGGATTCGTGGAGGTTGATGCATTTCTATTTTTACATATGTATATTCTTTTAAGCCTTTCATACCTTGTGACTTGTACAGTGGATGATTGAGCATTCCGAATTAATTTGCCAAGAGGCATTCGGAACAAATGTATAATATGGACATGGAACTTCTGATTATTCTTTCATATGTATGTGATAGTTGTTAGACTTAGAATTAATTAAATTTAAACGTGACTCAACGTCTTGGGATCTTTAAGAAATGTAACTTGCAATGTATGTTTGTCGATGATTACATGTTATTGCTTCCGCTACTATGTGTTTGATGTGAATGTTATACTTTCTTACTTAAAAAAAAAAAAAATGTTTAGCAAACTTAATGAAACTTTAGGTTAATTCTTTTGGATCCCTTGGCGGGGCGTTACATCTGATATCAGAGCCCGAGTTTCTACATTGGGAGCTCTGGGTATATTGGAACGCCACTAGTGTTAACTAGTTGAACAAAAATGCAAACCTTAAACTGGAACTTGAAACTAGTTGAACTGAAACATTATGTAAACTATTAGTTACCTATCTTTCATACTTCAACACTTAGACTTCAAAACTGAAATTATAGGTAAACTGAAAATTGAAAATATCTTGTTGCAAAACATGTGTCTTTTATCTATGTGTTTCAGTAGTATGTTTCATGGTTATTTTAGCATCTTTTGTCTTGGATAATTATTGTAGGATGGTATCTGGAACGAGATCTTCCATTAGAGGTCGTAACCTTGGCCGTGGCAAAGGTCGTGGACAAGGCAGAGGTATTAGTGTTCATGAGTCTATCCACGAGAGCCCCATTCAGGAAGAGAATAGGGAAGAGCATGTCAGTGAACATCAGGAAGAGAACCATGGAGAGGGACATGTCGACTCTAAGGAGGTTGATCTGAGGCAAATGAACCAAACCCTTATTGATCGCTTACCTCCTGTTCTTGAGCAGGATAGAGCACACCAGGCAGGACATGAGCATAGACACAGATCTAGGAGTCCTCAGAGGGATCGACATAGATCCATAGTATCTTCTCAAATGAAGGACCTTCAGAGGTCCAAGATCAAGCCCTTTAATGGGCAAGGTTCTGGGTATGTAGCTGAGCAGTGGCTTATTGCCCTTGACAGGATTTTTTCTATGCAAGACTTTGACAGTAATGTCAAAGCGAGGTTTGCCATTACCAATCTAGAGTTATTTGGGGCCACCTGGTGGACTATTGAGGAGAAGAAGTTGGGCATTAACATGGGTAGTGTCACTTGGGAGATTTTCTTGGAGAGTTTTCATGAGCGATTCCTACCAGAGGAATGGAAGCAGCATAGAGCAGATGAGTTCCATAACCTGAGACAGTTCACTATGACCATTGTAGAGTATGAGCGCAAGTTCTATGAGCTCATGCCTTTTTCGAGATTCAGTGACAACCCAGCGCAGTTGGCACAACATTTTATTCGAGCCTTGAACAACTGTTTTATTGGGGGTGTTAAGGTATTTGAGCCTAAGACCCTCAAGGATGCGGTACATCGAGCTATCCTGGTAGAGCAGAGTGTCAACTTTGGGCAAGGGGGTTTTGTGGGAACACCTACTATAGCAGGATCTAAGGGCAACCACAACTCCGGTGGAATCAGGAAGCCTCCCTTCCCTAGGAGGAATCAGCATTCTCAGCAGCAGCCTCAGCAGCATAAGGGATTTTACCCTCAGGCACAAAGTGGTGGCGGTGGATCCAACTCTAGGATCAATCACAATGCTCAACGTAATAAACAGAATCAGCGATCTCGGCCTGCACAGAGCAGCCGGTCTTTTGCTAGCAGGGGTAGCCACCAGCGGTCGAATGCACCATCTATAGGGAGAGGATCTGGTAGAAGCACGGGATGTTATTCGTGTGGACAGATTGGTCATATTGCAGCGTACTGCCCACAGTGAGCATCTCAGTATTCAGGACCTAGGCCAACAGCATCTGAGCCTACATTCGAAAATGCAGGTGGATCTCATAGAGTTTTTGCAGCGGTGGATCACCGTCAGGCATACCTTCAGGGGACAGTAGTTGAGACTACAGGAGCTATCCGAGGTACACCTCTCTCTGTATTATTTGACTCAGGTGCTACAGATTCTTTCATTTCTCCATCTCTAGTTGATAAGTGTAAGCTGGAGTCGGTTAAGCAAGATCATGGTTGGCAAGTGGAACTAGCCTTAGGTGCTAAAGTTTCCACAGATTCTGTAGTTCATAAGTGTGGACTTAGCATAGGAGGGTTTGAGACTTCAATCAATTTTTGAGTTATTCCTCTTGGCTCCTACGATGTGGTCTTAGGTATGGATTGGCTTGGCTCTCATAGGGCTAGTATAGACTGCAGAAAGAAGACCATTATGTGTCAGGATAACCAAGGGAAGGATGTTGAGATTGTGGGGATACCGAGGCCTATATCCCTAGGAATGATCTCTGCTATGCAATTAAAGTGAAGCTTTCGTAAGGGATGTCAGGTATTTGTCATTACGGTAAATGAGCTAGATGAAGAAGACTCTACGAGGAAGACCCTAGATCACCCTATTTTACAGGAGTATGCTGATGTCTTTCCGAGTGAGATTCCAAGCATGCCTCCGAAGAGAGACATTGATTTTAGCATTGAGCTCACTCCAGGAGTGGAACCTATCTCTAGAGCTCCTTACCGTATGACCACTCAGGAGTTAAGTGAGTTGTGTTTGCAGTTAGAGGAACTTTTGGCCAAGGGTAGTATTCGACCTAGTGTATCACCATGGGGAGCTCCAGTGCTCTTCGTGAAGAAGAAGGATGGTTCTTTGCGCCTTTGCATTGATTATAGACAACTGAACAAGGTGACAATAAAGAACAGGTATCCTTTACCAAGGATTGACGATTTATTTGATCAGATCAAGGGGGCTACAGTGTTCTCTAAGATTGATCTTAAGTCAGACCATCAACTTCGCATCAAGGAGGCTGATATTCATAAGATCGCCTTCCGAACTCGCTACGGGCATTATGAGTTCACAGTGGTACCCTTTTGGCTGACGAACGCTCCATCAGTTTTCATGTGCTTAATGAATGGGGTGTTCCGTTCCTATCTTGATAGATTTGTTCTTGTGTTCCTTGATGATATTCTGATATATTCTAGGTCCCAAAAGGAACATGAGGAACATTTGAGTTTAGTTTTGCAGTGCTTGAGAGATAATCAACTTTATGCCAATGCGGCAAAGTGTGATTTCTTTCAATCAGAGATACAGTATTTGGGACACGTTATTTCAGGCGAAGGTATCTCTGTAGACCCTGCGAAGATCCAAGCAATAGTAGATTGGCCTGCACCCACTACTGAGTCGGAGATTCGTAGTTTCATGGGTCTAGCTGGGTATTATCGAAGATTTGTTCAAAACTTCTCCAGAATAGCACACCCTATTACCTCCCTTCAGAGGAAAGGAAAGAAGTTTTTGTGGACAAAAAAATGTGTAGAAGCATTTCAGAAACTCAAAGAGCTTCTGACCAGTGCACCGATCTTAGCATTACCTGATCCAGAAGGTGATTTCATGGTGTGTACAGATGCTTCTCTTGAGGGTATTGGAGCCGTTCTAATGTAGAATGGTCGAGTGATTGCATATGAATCACGCAAACTCAAGGATCATGAGTTGAATTATCCTACACATGACCTTGAGTTAGTAGCAGTAGTTCATGCCTTAGTGAGATGGAGACATTTCTTGTTGGGACACAGATTTGAACTACATAGCGATCATCGTAGCCTTCAGTACATATTCACGCAGCCTAATCTGAATGCTAGGCAAAGACGTTTGATGGAGTTTTTATGCGAGTATGACTTTGAGGTAAAGTATATCCAAGGGAAGGAGAATGTTGTAGTTGATTCTTTGAGTCGCAGGAAACATGTGATATCTATGACTCTTAGTGTCGATTTGAGGTGTCAAATACTTCAAGCACTCCCCACTGACTCATGGTACCTGGAGGTGTGCAGTGAGATCAATTCAGGGAGACCCTTGGAGGGTAAGTTTTCAGGCTATGTCCTAGAGTCAGATGGCCTTTTGAGACATTCAGGAAGGATCTATGTGCCGCTACTGGATGAGCTTCACATATTGATCCTATCAGAGGCCCATCATGCACCTTACTTGGCACATCCAGGTGTCAAGAAGATGCATGCAGATTTGTGATGTTTATTCTATTGGTCCGGGATGAAGTGCGACATTGCTGATTTTGTGGCTAGATGTCTTGAGTGTTAGAGAGTTAAGGCAGAACACCAGCATCCAACAGGACTTTTGCAACCGAATCTCATTCCTTCATGGAAGTGGGACATCATCTCTATAGATTTCATAGTAGGATTACCTATGAATCCTCGTCATCATGATGCTATCATGGTCACCGTTGATCGGTTGACTAAGGTGGCACATTTTGCACCAATCAGGTCTTCCTACACTGCAGCTTCTATAGCTAATGTCTTCATGCGTGACATTGTGAGACTACATGGTATTCCTTGAAAGATCATTTCGGATAGGGATCATGTTTTCACTTCCGCATTTTGGACATCACTAGAGCATGATCTTGGAGCGCAGTTGAATTTCAGTTCAACATGTCACCTAGAGACAGATGGGCAGACAGAGAGAGTGAATCAGGTTCTCGAAGATATGTTGAGGATGTACGTGATGGATAGGCAAACTCATCGGAAGGACTATCTCTACCTAGTGGAGTTTTCTTACAACAATGGGTATCACAGTTCTATTGGCATGGCACCTTTCCAAGCCTTATATGGACGCCCTTGTCGTACACCTTTGAGTTTGGATAGCCTTGAGGATCACATCCTGTTGGATCCAGAGATGCTTCATGACATGGAGCAACAGGTTGTGTGTATCCGAGAGCACTTGACAACGGCATAGGATAGGCAGAAAAAGTATGCTGATGCACATAGGACAGATAAATAGTTTGTTGTGGGAGAGAAGGTTTTCTTGAGAGTGCGTCCGCGGAAGAGTCCGATCCATTATGGAAAGGGCTCAAAGCTAGCACCTCGCTTTGTGGGACCATTCGATATTCTTGAGAGGATTGGTCTAGTTGCCTATCGTCTTGCTTTACCGCCCAGCCTTGCTTGCATTCACAATGTTTTCCATGTTTCAGTACTTAGACAGTATAACCCTGATGTTGTACATATTCTTGATTGGAATGCATTGCAGGTAGAGGATGGGTAGCTAGCTTTGGAGCCAATTCGTATTCTGGAGCAGCGGGAGTTGACCCTCAAGGGTCGAACCATAGAGTAGGTAAGGGTCCAATGGGACCCTACTGATGACTCTTCAGCTACATGGGAGGATGCATCTAGATTACGGGATTTATATCCCTATTTGTTTATAGGCTTCCAGGAGTAAGCCTAAGTCTAGGGGGGGTGGATGTAGAGCCTGCCCCTAGTCTACATTTTTTAGTTACATTCCTGATATCATTGCCAAACTCTTTTAGGCCAATTTATGTTTGATGATTAGTATTATTATTTTAGAGATTATCCGATGTTGTTTTACACTCAGTTTATTATATGATGAGATTACTTGGTACTTTATATTTCATGCATGTATGATGATTATTCAATGGTTTCAGTTATCGATGATGATTAGTTAGATGGTTTATTATTCCATGTGCTTCTTATGGATACTTACCCCATACTGCATGTGTATGGTGTGCGTGTTGTTTTATTTATGTATGGTGTTTCTGATGTGGTTAAGGAAGGGAGTCGTAGTCACCTGCTAGACGGGATCTACACAATGCACCACTTCCTGCCATTGTCTGTTTAGCTTAGAATATTGTGTTTGTACATGCGTGGATTTTTATACAGGTTGCAGGTACCGGGTATCGACTTCCCTGAATTGTCAGGATGAGCGTACCCTATCGCATTGTCTCAATGGTAAGAGAGGGGAGATAAACCCTTAACTCCAATTCCTAAACCCTTTAGCCAATTGACCTAATTGATAATTAGGACAAGTATCTGAGTTAAGTACCCTTTGAATGCATCAAATGATGTAATTTCGAGATTATAACCCTTTTTGTTTTGATTTAGTATGTGTTTTTCTATGTAGGGTTTTCGTATGTTGTTTATGAGTCCTTGATGTGTTTTCTATTAATTAAGTCTAATTAAAAATATTAATTAATGATTTAGTTGAATAGAGAATTAATATGATATCTTTAATATTTAATTAATTGAGAAATTAATTAAATAAAAGAACTAAATTTGGAGATTAAAGTTCAAAGATAAATTTAGAACAGGATAATATTTATTTAATTTAATAATAACATAATTGGAGTTCATTTTTAAATAAATGCTAATTATTATTGTTAATTAAATTAATTAAATATATTATCAATTAAGCTTCTAAAATTAATTTAAAAAGTTGAAAGACATTAAATTATTAAAGGATTTTAGATCGCATGATCTAAGCAGGAGTTTAAATTTGAGTAATAAATTAAAAGATTAAATTATAGAAATTAATAATGTTATTTTAATTTCATAAAGTGCACATAAGATTAAAGTAATAAATTAATTTAAAATAGAAGTCAAGTAGAATATTAACTAAAGTTATTTAATAAATCAACTTAATATGCATAAAAGATGAATGCAAATTAAAAGAAAAGATAAGAAAGGTTAATTTGGAGTTAACTCAGTTGTGCAAAGAGTCTTCTCGGGTGAACGCACAATTAGTGCCCCGATTTGAGGAGAAAATTGCTTATCACAACGTTGGAGGTTCATTCTTGGGGGACACGTATTTGGACGGGAATTTTTGGGAGACTACTTTTGGAAGCAAATTTTAGAAGGCTGAGACCAAGAAAGTTTTCCAGAGGAAGGTTATTGAGGGAAGCGAATTCTCTTACAGTTCCTGGAGATTGCATAATAGCATCAGGATCAGGTAGGGTCTTGTGTTTTTTATTATCGATTTATTATGCAATTATCCTTTCCTGTCTTCTTCGTATCTGGGGTTTGTAAATCTGAATTCTCTGCGAGGAATGTTTAAACATTACGATATTAGAATTTATCAGATGCTTGTCTATAAACTTTTGTATACAAAATTTAAATGGGAAGGGTTGAATCTTAGACTGAAATTTTAAATTAAATGTTCGGATGATTGACTATATTTTCTATATCAATATAGAGAAGGAAACAATTTTTCAATGCATATATTTATATATATATATTAAAAGAAATTATTTTAATAAATATAGTTATAAATATATATATATATATATATATCCTTAATTAATTGGATTATTAATAAAATCTTATTATAAACGAATTGTATTCTTTTAAATATATATATATATATATATATATATATATATATATATATATAAAATTTAATATATTTAAGTGGGGGGGAGGGAATCACCCTGTACCCACCCCCACTATCGGTGGGCCGACAGTACCTGCATCGCAGGTACTGCGATGGCAGGTACAGAGTACCTGCCGCCGCAGGCCCTGCGATCGTAGGCCTGCGGCAAACCGTAGAGGTCTATTTAGCCGACGGGCTATAAACGTATGTTTAAAACATGTTTTTTTTGGTTTTTATATATAATTTATATTATTTATATAAAAAAAAAATATTATTATTTAAAATTTTTAATTAATAAATTTTTAATATATATATATTTTTTTAATTAATAAATATTTTAATTTTTATTAATATTTAATAATTAAATAATAATGCATTTAACATAGTTTGTAAATATTAATTTATTAATAATTTTGGTTTAAAATTAATAAATTAACAATTAATGAATAGATTAAGATAAGTAAGTAGAAAAAGCAATTATTGATTAATTTAATTAAAATTAGTTTAATTAAAGTTAATTAATAATGTTATTTGACTAAATTATAGATTTGGATTATTGATTTAATGGAAGTTATTATAGAAATGGGTTAATCGTAAGGGGTAGTTATGAAAACCTAGTTACTTGAAAATCAACGTTAAACTGAAACATAAACGTTACCTTAACTCAATAATATACTTTCAAATCCAATCTCTGAGACTTTGATGTTTTCTTTGTGTTCTCTGTGTTTTGGGGTTGTTCTAGTATTGACCAGTTTAGGTTGTTACCAGAGGGTCGGGATTGTGAATGTGATGTCATGATGATTTGGTCTCGATCTTTCTTAACCTGACCATGGTGATGTGATGAAGTGCTCTATGACATGATTGTATTTACTGTTGTTATTGCTTTCCAGTTTCCTTGTGGGAAGCTGAGGTGTATGTAGTTGAGATACCTAACTTAACCATTTTTGAGTCTCGATCAGTTATATTTGATAACCATTTCTGAGTCTCGATCAATTATACTTGTATTACCTTCTGGTTGCTTTGACTGAAGTGTTCGTTTAGATCTTGATGATGTCATGTTGTGACATGTTTTGACTTGACCATTTTGGAGTCTTCGATCAGTATTGTAATTTACTATTGGGATACTTGCTGGTTGCTCATTGGAGAACCATTGGATTTTGTGATTTATCATTGATGCCTTCATTTGCTGATAAAGAACTGTTGTGATCATATGATTATTATTTGATGCTTGTCTGTTGCTCATGAAGAACTGATGTAATTTTTGTGGCTTATCTTTTTATGATGTTTTTCAGTTGCTTGTATAGGACTGAGGTGATTTTATTATGATTCTTTGATTTGTGATTTCATGAGCCTAGGGTAGGTTATCTATGTGTAGTGTCGGGAAGTGGCTTGCAATGGGGATCAGGGCCCTAAGAGGCTGCCTGGAGTAACCCATTGTAAGTTGTTTTAATAAGTGAAAACATTTACACTAAATGAGAGAAAATGAACCTAACAAGATAATTGTATGTTCTCTCCCATGCCTTGAGTGCTAGTACAGGCTAGGATGGGGTAGAGAGGACGCTTGGTTACGACCTTGCATTCCATGGTAGGCCTCGTTAGTACGAGGGGATACTAGTGGCCGCAGGATCAGTAGGGACCCGAGATTCCTAAGGGATTGCTCGGGTAACTTCTACATGACTTTTGCGATGACACTTTCCCGCTTGCATATTAGGTTTCCTACGTGTCTTGTGGTACCTCTGGGTTTAGATGTCGATCTTTTTAGGAACCCTTGAGTTAGCATACTTATAGGATTTCCTGGACTTAGAGAGTATTTATGATTATAGGTTTTGTTATCCTATTTGGGACTTGAGACTATCTCCTCAGCGCGGTGGAAGTGGACCATTTAGGTTCCACACGGTCGGGTGGTAGTGCTTTTACTCTTACCATTGAGATCCGTTCCATGGTCACCATGGCTGGAGTTTTCGTGATTGGCATTTACCTTCACTGTGTTCTTGGATTATTATGATGGATGGTTAGATTTTATGATAGATGTTTTATCATTTTGGATATATGGAGGTATCATGTATGGTGAATAGTTTCATATATTTTTACTGTACTTTGTATCATGGATTCATGGAGGTTGATGCATTTCTATTTTTACATATGTATATTCTTTTAAGCCTTTCATACCTTGTGACTTGTACAGTGGATGATTGAGCATTCCGAATTAATTTGCCAAGAGGCATTCAGAACAAATGTATAATATGGACATGGGACTTCTGATTATTCTTTCATATGTATGTGATAGTTGTTAGACTTAGAATTAATTAAATTTAAACGTGACTCAACGTCTTGGGATCTTTAAAAAATGTAACTTGCAATGTATGTTTGTCGATGATTACATGTTATTGCTTCCGCTACTATGTGTTTGATGTGAATGTTATACTTTCTTACTTTTAAAAAAAAAAATGTTTAGCAAACTTTGTGAAACTTTAGGTTAATTCTTTTGGATCCCTTGGCGGGGCGTTACATTTAGCAAAGCAAAGAAAAAGTGAAGGAAACTTCACTGTTGATGTTTTGGTGTGAGATCTAAGTTTTGATATTTGGATCTGAGGTTCGTGACCTAGTCTACAAATTCTAACAATAATTGGTTCAGTTGACAGAATAGAGGAAAGAGGAACTTAATAGTAAATTAGTTGTTTAGACAGTGAGTTCTTCTTGTTATTGAAATTACATGTTTGGGCAGTGGAATCTTCTTGCATACGTTGTACTACAACCCCTAACAGGGTTGGCACAACTCCTAATAGGGTTGGAATATCCTAAAAAAGATTCAAAGTCTCCTAACAAGAACTCATATCTACTAAATGTTGTAATAGACTCCTAACAAGGTCCATCCTCTAACAAGGAATATTTATAATAGTACATCATCTTGTGGGCATCAATCCCACTAAGGTATTCCCTTTGATCAAGGGTTTCCCTAGTTGACATATCTAGTGTAATTGTCTATGTGCATCTTATTAAGATTTTTGTTTACTTTGGTTGAATAGATAAGATTGTTTAAGGTTGATAAATGTTTTAATTGTTGGATAATTGATTCACCCCCCACCCCCACCCCACCTCTCAGTTATCTTGGTGGACTATTGTTTCTAACAATTTTAGCTTCACATTTCATATCTATTTATGTTAAGCCCTCTTGAGGTGGAGGTAAGAGGGAAACAAATCTAAGAAATTCATCCTTTTTTCTTAGGTCACACATTGACACTTCCTTTTGTGTTAATCAAACCTATCTTAAGAGGTGGAGCTTGGTTTTCCCCCTTCATTATTTGTTAGGATGGTTGATTCCATTTTGCCCCTACACACCAAGAAAGCATACCAAGCCTCCAAGACTAATGTACTCTAAGACATCCATAGAATATGTATTTGTTATTCCAATATTACAAGTAAGAGATGAGAAGAGTGTATGCTCCCATGCTAAAGTTATTACTAACACTTTAACAAGAGCAATGACTTTAGCAGAGTATACATACATCCACTTAGAGACATTCCCACTTTGAAATGCCCCCAAGAGAAGAAAAATAAAGGAGAATAATCACACAACATATAGAGAGAAAAAGAGGGATCGACAAACTTTGAGGTTAGTATGATAATATGTAAATATTATTTTAGGTATGAAATGTTATCATTCCCCAAAGGAAGTAGAACTACAACATATTGAAAGAAAGAAATATAAGAGCAATGAAGAAGAGTATCTTCAGACTACCATCATGGGGACCAAAAATAATTGGTGCTATCATATTACAAATTGAAGCAGGCAAAGACAAGGATATAGTTACAAACACCATCACATGTACAACATAAAAAATAGCAACATATAGAAGAAGTGAGATAAAAATATAAGAATGATATGATATTTTATTCCCTTATCACCTCACACCAATGGAGAAACAAGGATTATACAAAGAAATCTAAACAAACATATAGGAAACACAATATGAGGAAGCATATTACAATAGGAAAGTACACAAAAAGATACTATGCTAGAGCACTCACTCAAGTGCATTTCCCCCTCCCCTATGTCGATATGTAGTATTTATTAAAGGTAGAAAACTTGTAAGAGGAGCAACATCCAACATAATAGGAACAATAGGTAATTCTAAACAAGGACCTCCTGAAGAGTCTCTATGCTCGAGACTAGGTGCAAGTGAAAGTTGTTTTTAAATTATGTTAGAAAAATCATTATCAAGATCAGTACTCTCATACTCACCATCATCTAATGTATCTTCTTCATCAAGATTTATATCAGTAGAATCCAAAATATAATTATCAAATTTATCTATCACATTAATATTATTAACTTTCTCCATAATTATGGATTGAATGAAGGAGTGAGAAGAAGAATGAGGAGAATAGACATAGGCCTTAACTTGATCTCAAAGCTTCTTTCAATGACCAAAGGAATGTTGGTTACATTTAGTTTTGATAGAAATTTGTTGAGAAGAAGAAGTATAAATAGATATAGGTCCCTTGCCATCATTATCTAGGATAATAGAAGGAATGGCATCTAGTTGGAAAATAGGAGGAACCACACTAGAAGGAGTATTAGATGTAGAAGGTGGTGGGCCATTAAACATAGAATAATTTGAAGAAATAGGTGTAGAAGGTGTAGACAAAAGACTATGAGTAATATTGTTAAGTATACTCAACTCAATCATTTTTCTAAATTTATGAGCTTGATATGATTGGAAAAGATAACCAGGATGAGTAAGAGGTGCAGTTGGAATAGAAGGCTAAAATAAGTCAAGGGTGGCACAAATCGTAGGCCTAGGAGGGTGATAAATACTATGATAGATCATCTTAATGTCACTGTCATGAGGGGTTTTAATGCACTGATGAATAGGAGAAGCAATTGCTTGCATGGAGCTCAACCAAGGTAAACCAAGCTTTACTTGGAATTGATTGGAAGTAGGAAAGGTACTATTCACCACTTTTCCCCAGAGTTCAACAATCATGGAAACATAACCATGAGGTGGATACAAATAACCATTAGTGCAAGTCTAAACCCAAGTATCAATTGAGTCGTACTTCAGTAATGGTGCAATTTTTTAGCAAAAAAAGTTCCTTAGTGATAATACTAACCATGGAAGTATGATCAATAAGACAACCATAAGAAAGATACTTAGCAACCCTATTGGTAATATAAATAGAACCATCAACAACACATTTGAAAAATATATGAATTATCAAATTAAATAATAAGGTCTCTAACATGCAAAGAGAAAGTTTACACATATGTTGATGATGAGATGAGATCTTAAGTTTAGGTTGAGGTGGAGGTTGAGACACACATTCCAAAATATTAACCTTATGGTCATTCTCTTCCTACTATTCATCATATGTGATGTTCATACCAAAGAAAGAAGAAGGTTGGGCAATTGTATTAGTAGTATGTTGAGGTAAATGGTTAGTATAGGTTTGAAGATTTTTATTAAGAGGCACCACATATTTGTTTCTTCTATCATGACTATCAATAGATAGATAATTGGAATGAATCAAGTCTTTGATCTTATGTTTCAAAGTATAACATTATTCAGTAACATGGCTAAACTAACAATGATATTGATAAAAGGCCTCAGGATAAAAGTGTGGATTTGATGTGGTAGAAGGAAGAAGTGCTCTAATAGGAAGGAGTGTAATAATATTAACACTTAATAGCCATCCCATAACTGAATGTAAAGACTCAGAGAGAGGAGAAAACATATGGCTCATCCAAAAAATAGAGGAAAAAGTAGTGGTGCTTTTGCATGCAACAACTACTTGTTAATCTACTGTATTCATGGCTTTATTCATCTTGACATGTATAGTTGTTAGGTTTCTAAAAAAAATTATTTCTAGGTGTAGCATCATTCTTATCAATGGATATGGAATCCACTAGAGTGGTGCTCTCAATTTGGCTCACTTTTAGTTGATAATAATATGAAGTGCTACTCAAAATTGTGAGAAGAAGGTAAATTCTAAGCAGAATCTTATGTCTAGTACCTTTTGTTAAATTACAAATCAACATATATTGAATATAAATATGAGGCACATGATAAGAAATATGAGCATGCAAATGCTTAATTCTACCAATAAGATTGGTCACACTTTCCTTAGGACCTTGTCTACGATGCATAAAATCAATCGAAGACACTTGGGGATTGAGGTTATTCTAAAATTGTTGGGTAAATTCATTAGCAAGTTTATCCAAGGATTTCAATAGAATAAGGTGGCAAAGAGCAATACCATTTCTAGGCCTAGTCACAAAAAGTATGAGAAAACAACTTGGCTAAAATCCTATGATCATGAGAATAATCACTACATAGAACCAAAAAGGTTTTAAAATGAGTCACAAAAATACCCTTACCATTATATGTATCAAGGCAAGACATATCACCTTGTTAACAAGAAAAGGTATGGATAATGTCTAAGGATAGAGGACTAACCATATCACATGTAGGCACATTGAACTTGGATTAAGTTAAGGAGCCAATTTCTTGTTGCAAGGAAGAAATAGTTTGACAAAGGCTAATAGTAGTAGAATTATGAGAAGAAATAGTTTGCAATGGCACATGTGACACACTAGGAAGAGTGTATGAATTAGTTGGAATGGAAGGTGTTATGGGTGGAACACTAACCATGGTAGTAGGATGATTAGGATAAGTTTAAGGAATACTATTGTGTGAAGGATTTAAGGTAGAAAATGAATTAGGTGAAACAATCACATGAAGAGAAGAAATAGGAAGACCCATGATAGGAGGATTTAATGGTGGAAGAGACGTAGTCACAATATGAGGAACATATGTAGGAATGCTAGATATAGGTGTGGAAATAGGAAAGGAGTGTTGGAACTATGATTGGAATATTTGTTAGGTTTTCATTGATTTCAAACCTTACTAGTAAAATATTTTCTAATAGTATAGAGTACCATATTATTTGATTGATGAAGAGGATTTTAAAAGAGAGATAACAAGATGGACTAGTAAAGTGGTTGAGCAGCAAGGAGTAAGTATGATGGAACTACAAAGGGCACTTGATAAATTAGTATTTGACAAGATAATATGTTGTTTGATCATTGTATTAAGTGAAGAAGAAATATGAGTTAAAGTGTAGAAAAGATTATTAATAGAAGTCAAGAAGTTAAGTAAAATACTAGTTTGACTGAGCAACATATTACTAGGTCAATGCATAAGTTAAGAATTACTAAGAAAATAATTAATGAACTTAAGTATTAGCTGAGTGATGGTAGTGATCAAGTAAGATGAAGGAAAACTAAAGTAGTGACTGAGTATAGTGATGGTTGAGCAATCCAATGCAAGCTAAGTGAGACAGATCAGTAGTGACTGAGCTACCCAATGATGCCTAAGTGTCAACATATTAATAGTTCGAGAAAGATTCAAGATTTGAGGTTGACACGATTGAATTTATAGAATAGTCAAAACATGTTAAAGATGAGTATTGATGAGCCATAATACTTAATGTATTAATTAAGTTTAATAAGTGATCTAAGATGAAGATTCAATGAGAAGTTTCTAGAATTTTCAAGAAAAGAGAAGAAAGAAAAAATCATGAACAAATTCAATGAATCTGATCAAACCCTAAGATCTACATTCATGTTTAAGAAATAAAAGATCAAACTTGTCTATTTAAGGAGGCATATGAGATATTTTATAGGTTTATCAATCAATTTATGAAGAATAGGTGGAAGAACAAGGATTGTAAAGGAAGAGTGAGAAGTCGATGAAAGTGAGATTATTTGAGGTGTTAGCAAGCATATCAGAGATGAATGTAATGAAGACTAGTCAATGAGCCATGAATGAGTTGAATGGACATCTAAAAATGCAATGTGAGTTGTGATTTATCATATCAACCTCGTTATTACTTCTAACCATTATGATAGTAAAAATCCTTTAATCGAGGCTGATCTAATAGTCATGTCGTAAACCCTTTAACCAAGGTGGCATTCTAATGGGATGTTTTTGAAGACCTCTAACAAGGCCAATCCTAACAAGATAATTAATTCATTTAATAGGGTCACAAATAAATAGTGTGTTTTTAAAACTTTTTACAGGGTTAGCTCTGTTGGTTCTCATAATTATTGGTTGAAAACCTACAAGCCTTACTTGCTCGATGTTGGGAGATCAAAAAAAAAATTGGTCAACAAAGAAGGTTGAAAATACACTTACTCAACCCTCCCCTTTCAGGCTCTGCACAACCTAGGTGGTTATACCTTCTTATCTCAATTCTTATAGAGGACGAAAATCACCTATGCAAACTTAAAACTGACACTCTTGAGTAGGAAAGTACTTTCTCAAGGATAAATCAAGTGATAATATTCTTGAAAAATGTGAAGTGATATAAGTGAGAAAGAGAATGAAACAAATAATTTTACCTTCCATTGAATTTCACTTTTCCTTAGAAAGAATAAAAGATGAGTCCTTTCCAGATGAAGAATAGAGTCAATTACAATATTTTTTGCAATCATCCAATCACTTGGAGAGATGCACATTTCTATCAATTGTTGGATCAAGAACTAGAGATTATAAAACCGTAGTTAATTTAATTTAACTCTAATAGTATTAAAGACCAATTACACAAAACCCATGCATCAAGGGTTTTATTTCTTTAATTTCAATCCATCAACAACAATGTAAATCTAAGAAGATGATTTTCAAATGCCAACAGTTATGATTTATTCTCGAAATTTAGAAGAGAAACAAAGTTTTATTTATTTATTCTAAAAATAAGTACAACTGGGCAGTGATTAGTTGTAATGTCTATATATATGCTACACATCCATATATCATTTTTTGTGTATATCTATCTTCCTATTCTTATTAGGTCTTGGTACCCTTTCTTATAGAAAATGTAAGGATGCAAAAAATCTTCAAACCTTTATAGAAAAAGTAACTAACAAAAAATTGCAACCATTCACAAATTTTTTACAATGATAAGATTTTTTAAGATTTTTTAAAACGACATATCACAATTCTCGAATCATATCAAAATTTTCTTTAAAATGTTGGTTGCCATGAAGGTCTTCAAAATCAGCCAAGATGGCTCTAACTTCATCTCTATCTTCTTCAAGCTCTAGCTCCTATATAGCTTGATGTAGTTGGTGTAATTCTTCTACAAATTCCAGGCCACTACATACATGTTGTTAATAACATTAATTGGTCTTTCTCCATCAATGATAAATCTGGTTGCATGACTGGTTTTGGGTCTTCCTGATCATTGTATGCTTGAGTAGGTAGTCCCATGATGAAGAGTATTTAACACCCACACAAAAATAGAAGAACACATTCACAATAAAAAACATTCTGAGAGAATTTCTCCTTATAATGTCCTCACTCAACAATGGTCAGTAAATGCATTAAACTCCAACCAATAGATCACATGCGCAAATGAAAATAAATTGTCACATCTAATTTTGTGCTAATTCAAAATAGATTGAAAATGTACTTATCTTTAAATGCTCATGTCCTCTTTTTTGGAATTTGAGAAGATATCTTTAGAAGGAAAATATTCACTAATTCAGCATGATGAATAAACATAGCATGCGAAACTGTGAAATTGAAATGCCAAGAAATCTAGTTCTGTGAACTCATGACATCAAGCAGAGAGAACCACCTTGAACATGAAATTATGAAATTAGTGATTCCTTAAAACCTTATCCTTGAAATCATGAAATCGAAAAAGCCTTCTGACATCATTCCCAAAATTTTAAAATTGAAACCTTGTTGATCATCTCTTTGCAAAATTGCGAAATCAAAATCTTTGATAGATGAACATAAAAATTATCTTTCTTGAAAGGATTTCAAGGCTCCATTAGTAACTCTTTCTAGGGACATATATTTTCTTGAATATGATGAGAATCCAACTATCTTTGTAATAAAAAAAGAAACAAAAAAGGTAAAAACAACCATACACTAACAATAATATATAACATAAAATAAGTTTAAAAGAAAAATAGTTTAAGATGTTGAGCATGAACAAAAAATTCTTGTACATTCCCATTTGTATCTTGCAAAAAGAATGAATGGTCTCCTTCCTATTCAGATATCACAAAAGGTCCTAATTAGAGAGCATCAAATTTCCCATGTTTTCCTTTGTCTTGATCCTTTACATTCTACTTTAGCACCAATCATCAATGTTAAAAGTTATATCTGACAATTTCTTGTCATCAAGGTGTTTGACCCTCTTTTGTCTCTCAATATTGTGCTCCAATGCTATCTTTTTGTTTTCATCTAATGCTACCAATGCATTCAACCTTCATATGTGAAGTCTATAAATTCAATCTATTCACTCCTGATAAACTTGTAAACTAGTAACAAGTTATTATCAAGAAGCCTAGCTTCTTTTCCATGAACAAGCTCAAATGGAAAAAAATTGGTGGCTTTCTTTTTTGTGATCATTTCTACCCATATTGCAAGATGTAGCTTGGAATCTTAGAGTGGGGTTGCCATTGCACAAAAAGATCAATCTGTCAATGCCTGATAAAACCACTCAACTTATAGTACAAAGGAAATGGTTAAGCCCTTGTCATGAATCTCAAGGGGAGCACTACACAAATTTCTAACAATCTCCCCCTTAGTGTCACCCAAGGGTCTGAGGGTTCGAACCTGTGACCAAGCTCTGATACCACTTATTAGAGTGGGGTTGTTGTTGCACCAAAAGACCAATCTATCAATGCCTGACACAACCACTCAACTTATAATACATAGGAGGTGGTTAAGTCCTTTTCATGAATCTCAAGGGTAGTGCTGAACAAATTTATAACATGGACTCCCAAGCTTTCTTGTTATTACCCAATATCCTCCTAATAATTTTTAGTGTATTCTTATTACTGGATTCAAATTGACCATTTCCTTGAGGATGATAAGGAGAAGAGCATGAAAAATGAATATCATATTTATTGTAGAATCTTAAAAATTCCTCCAACCTAAAAAACATACAATTATCGACAACAATCCTTTTTGGCACTCCAAATCTGGTCAAATTATTGTTTGTTGAAAAATTAGTAACAAAAATACTTGTGGATCATTTTGTTGGTATAACTTCCACCCATTTAATAAAATAATTAGTAGCAACAAGGATCCAATTATGTCCATTACTTTATTTGTTTTTGATTTCACATATGAAGTCCATCCTCCACATTTGAAATGGTTCCTCAATTCATAGAGTTCTTAGAGGTAAAGCTCCATCATATTTAAGCTTTCCTTAAAACTTCTGGTGTTCTTCACCCTTTCTCACATAAGTAGTATCGTCTCCAATAATATCCAACCTGTAAGATCTTTTGAGTAGTGCTCTTTGTAGAGAAATGTCCCCCACAAACCCCCCTCATGTATCTAATTTAAAATTACGGGAGTTCGACCCATGTCCAAACAATAATGCAAAACACTATCTTTTTTTTTCCAATAAAGATCACCCTAAATAAGCACATATTTTACTACTTGTAATTTTACAGTCCTTTTCTGTTTTTCACTTAATCCCTCATGATATTTCATACATCTCAAATAATAGACAATATCATGATACCAAGGATACTTTTAAATACTAACTTGAGAGTAATCTTCTTCAACTTGATTTATTTGAGTCGCCTCTTAATTTCAATCAGCCATAAGTTTTTCTAATCCTTGACCTCTAACCAATTTAGTTGTTTGAATGTTTATATTAAACTCCTATATTTGATTGATCCATCTACATCTTCTTCCTATAGTGTCAATTTATTATTAAGATTTCTTTAAGTGTTGCATTGGGAAAACATTCTATGACATCAATGACCACTAGGTATGGTCTAAAAGCTTTGACAACTTTCACCAAGGCATATGCTTGTTTCTCATGGATATCATAATTAAGTTCTGAGCTTTGTAGACTATTGCTAAAGAAGGCAATAGGTTGTTCATACCCTTCCATGTTCTTCTAAAGCATAACTTCATTGATAGTATGGTATGATGTAAAGGAAAATATCTAAATGGCTTATCAAAATCTAGAGCCTTAAGAATAGGGGCTTCTTTAATTGTTTTCTTTATTTGAGAAAATGCTTGTAAGGCTTCATCATGCCAAATTATTTTAGCTCCCTTTTTAAGCATCCTAGATATGTGCTTTAATTATTTTTGAAAAATTTGACACAAATCTTCTTACAAAATTAATCTTCCCAAAGAATGATTGAATTACTTTCATAATTTTGGGAACTTTTACGCTATTAATGGTAGCAACTCTTTCAGGATCTATTCTTACTCCATCCTTTAAAACAATATGTCCTAATAATTTTCCTTCTATGACCCCAAATTGGCATTCTTAGGATTAAGAGATATCCCATATTCAATAGATGTTTACCATGATTCTCAACCTTATGCAAATAAGTAGTAAGTAGTAAGATCATCTTGATAGACTACCAAGATCTTATCAATTAATCATTTGAGGTGACATACATAGCTCTTTGAAAATTTTCCCTAGCATTTGTTAGTCCAAAAGGAATTCTTGAGTAAACATATGTTCCCTAAGGAGTAGTGAATGTTGTCTTGTATTTTTCTGATTCTTTGACATTCATTTGATTATAACAAAAAAAATTGTCCATCATGGGTTGCAATTCATTCCTTGTTACCTTTTGCATCACGGTCTCCATATTTGGGAAAACATAAAATTTTTCCAATGATGAAATGTTTAAATTTCTAAAATTTACAAAAAGTCATATATCTCCATTCTTCTTCCTAACAGGGACCAAGTTGGAGACCCAACATGAATATCTAATAGGCTTGATTATGCTAGCATCTCTCATTTTAATTATGTATTCTATCATTTTAGGAGCCAAAAGAGGATTTATTGGTCTTTTCTTTTGTTTGAAAGGTTTAGCATCAAGTTTCAGAAGTATTTCATGCTGAAACAAATCTTCTTGGTATGCCTTTAATTCATCATAGGACCATGCAAACACATCCCTATACTTCCTTAGAAAATTTATCATCTTTGATCTTATTTTTGCTGATAGATTATTTCTAATAATAGCCTCCCTTAGGGAATGTTCATTTTATAGGTTAACTTTTTGTTAATGATTTGTTTTATACCTTGAAGCTTAGATAGCCCAATGGCCTATGGAAAACAAGAAAGTTAGCAACATAATGAGTCCATGTAGTAATCTATTAGAGACCCTTGAATTGAAAGGTATAGCTCCCTTTTGAATGCAAGATATGCAATGAATTTTGTTTTTTTAGTTTCGGGAGTATGCTCTTAATCAAAGACCACAAGAGGAAAATACCAAGTTTCTTAATGTTTTAAACAACTCAAGCAATTGAAAAGGGGACTAACTCACAACACACTATATTTTGACTTAAATGCAATGAATGGAAACATGCATAAACTAATTATGACAATAGGAAGAAAGGAAGAGATGGTGAAATAGGTAATTCCTATATTACACAATTAGCTAATGTTTTGACAATACCTAGATTGTCTATCCGTTATCTACTCCATCCACTAGTTTCTGGCTTCCTTATGCATCAAACTACACTAGCGTACAAACCAAGGCATATAGCAGAAAGAATAAAGAAACTTATGCTAAAGAGAGTAAGACATACAATCTATTGAACAAAGAAAATAAAACCAAGTTCATTTATATTCATTCCATTCTCAACAATAGAAAATTCATTCCATATACTATACTCAAACTAAATGAACAACAAAACTAGAAATGGACTCAGAGTCACACACAATAGTCCCAACTACAGGGCTCTACCCAAAAGTAATTTTGCGGATCTTATTAACTTCCCAAACGATTACATTTATAGGCCTTCTCAAAATGGCCAATTACAATGGATGATTTCTTCATAAATAATCTCTAAATAGAATAAACTAAAAATAGGACAAGCTTGAATATACCATGAATGACTGCAAAAAGAAAGAGAAAAGGGGGAATGATAGGTGTTTGGAAAAGAATCAAAACATTATGTCTTCTTAGGAGTAGCTGATTTGGCTCTATAGGATTTCATGGTGTCAGTTACTTTATCCAGTTCTTTGACATTTGGAATGAGGATGTTGTCTTCTCAAACCATCTAGTAGTCATGCATCTTTGTTAATTCATCTATTATGGCAACCCTTGACTGGAACTTTTCCAATTTTATCTTTATGATTACATCCATTGCTAAGAGTTCTTGGATCTTGGACACTTGAAAGTTGAGTGGGTCAACAACTTCATCAACAAATGCCAAGAACTTTGACTTCATCCTCTCAACATCCATGAGCTTGCCATTAGTGGACAAAAAGGACTCTATGTGCAATATCTTCAAGTACTAAAATAACTCCTCAATGACCTTCTACACCAATTCATGTACATCCTTGAGCTCATTTTTGAACCTCATGGAGCTTTCTATAATAAACTCCAAGTACTATTTTTAGTGAAACAGTGACTCCTTTCCCATCTTGAGGATCCCATGAGTAACAGAAACACTTGTTTTCATGTTAATTACTTCTTTTAGAAGGGCCAATTGCTCTATCACCTTGCCTATTGCTTATTGTATGGTGGTTAGATGATTTGAAGCTACCTCCCTAATCTACCCATGTGCGACCAACTTGCCTTAATTGCCTTTCTTGTTGTAGCTTTAGGAGTAGATTTTTGTTCTCCTCTACATTTGGGTCAAATTGGCTTGATGAGGTACTCCTAAGTACAAACTTTATGTACTCCACCAATTCTTTATTTGAAGCCTTCAAGATTTCTTTTTCTGCTCTAAGCTCTTCCATCTTATTTTCAATTTTCTATTGGTAGACTTCCACATGTTCACCATGGAATCATGAAAAGGGATGCCAAGATTCATTTTTTTGATTTGGAAATCAACCTTTGAAATCTGATGAAATTTTCCTTCCTTTTGTGGCTAATGATCTCCACTAGCATATGGCCAATTGTTGAATCTGTAGCCAGTGCAATAATCATCTTCTGCTTCTTTATCTTCTTGGATGGCTGAGACAAGGTGACTTGTGTGATCAAGTCCTTAGATGGAGTTGCTTCCTCGTATCTTCTCTTCTTACTACTAATAGTCTCTTTGAGTCATGACTCTATAGAGAGCACATTAACAACTAACTGTGAGGCAGTGGGATCAAATAACTTACTCAGAATTAACAGAGTTTTCTTGATTTGAGAAGTAACAAGGAAGGCAACAAACTTAGTCACAAAAATGGATAAGGTATCCCCTTTCTAAGATGCATCTTGTTTCTGGTCATCCATGGGGTTGGTATCACCATCCAAATTGATAACTTGGACAAGGGAAGATAGCTTGGCCACTTATTTTTCTTGTTATTTCCCCTTATCGTTGTCATCCTCCTTCTCCTTGATTTTCTTGGTGTCTGGAAGAGAGCCACCTCCATAGGTAGGAGTTATTGGCACATTCTTCTCTAGAGGTTGGTCTCCTCCTTGCCCAATAGATTGAGTTGGGCCTACAAATATTGAAGTGGTGGCCAGGGTAGTTGTTGTTGTATTGGACTGAGCAGCTCCAAATGATACTTCACCCATAGAACCAGTACTCCATGTCCTCTTCTTCCTTTCTTGGGCCCACTCTACCTATTTTTCCATTCTCTTAATGATTGCATGCATTAGGACCTCCATGGTGTCGATAACAAGACCTGTAGGTGAGCTAGACATAATAGGAGTGCCTTTGATCTTTTCATAAGATGTGGGGTGCATGTGAGCTCCATCATTTTCAAGGTTAGAAATATCAATAGAGTTATTATATAACTTTATTTCATCAATTTTTAATCATGACCAAAATTTATCCTGGTTTTGGTACTCATTGAAACACCCAACCTAGTAGTCTTCAATATTTGGAACATGTTTGTAGGCATATCCTAATTTCAAGTGATCTTCACAAATTGATTAGATCATACTAAGGCCCGAGTACCTCTTATTCTAATAACTTAATCTTGATCTTAAAGCTCTTCACTAGATTGTGAGCATCTAATCTAGAAGTACATGAATATGGTCCAACCACTATAGGAAAAGGAATCCTGACCATCTTCTTAACATTAGAACACAAGGTGTTCACTTCAAGGATTTATTGACACAGTTCAACTAGAACCACCTTGTCCTTTGGATACCTTGGAAGCCTCTTAGAAAAATTGTCATAAGATTATATTCGTAAGTAGGAGAAACTCAAAAACTGGATGATGAGCATCCAAATTGGCTAATGGTCAAGATTGCCTCTAGTGAAAATCTCCTTTCAAGGCATCCTTGCAATTCTTGGCATAGCCTCATTGTTAAGGCATCATTTACAACCACATACTCCTTATAACTTCCTTCCAATTGGAGATATGGGTAAAATTCATACCTTGTATTCTCATCATTATTCATGATGTTGGGAAGGCTAGGCCATAAATGATGTGTAGCCAAGGCGTAGATGAGGTATGATGATAGGTAGAACTGCTTGAATACTTTTTGTTGAATTTAGCCATGATGCTAATTCATCTCAAATGATTTGTTTCAAGTCAATCTACATGCCTTCAACACATATAGCTTGTGCCAAAAAGAAATGGTGCTCAATGAAATCTAGGATCTCTGGTTTTCCTTTCAATCTATGTAGTAGAGCAAGAATATCCACTATCTCCCTCTTTAGATCTATGTTGAATATAGTCTTAGGCATTTTTCTCCTCTTTAAGAAAGGAGTATGAAACCATGTACTTTGCATGTCTTCTGATTTGAGGGTCTTCTTCTCATTAACAATTGATGCGGAAGAGCTAAAATCAATGTCACAATACTGCTGCTTCATAGGCAGGTTGAATGTAGACTACATCAAGGCCTAGCTAAGTGAGATAAGAATGGATTGGTCTAGGAAAATAATTTGCTTCATTTCAGGGTTATATCTCTCAGTACATTCCCTCACAAGCTCTGGTGCATGCACTACCATTAGGAAATTGACTACCTCTACCAATCCGCTCTCTTTTAGCTTCTAAGTGATTGGGTGAATGGGTTGAGAATTTAGCCTTATATGGAGATCACCCAAATCATAAAATTTGAATGATGTGTCTATAAGATTCTCTAATTCACTCTCCAAAACAATTAATTTATCATAACTTGCAGCTCTAATTACCATTCGCTATCATTGCACAAGATGCAGTTCTCGATAAATAGTCATTTTAAATATACTTGAAGAAATAATTTTTTAAGAAATCCTAATGAAATAGGTGTAGTAATTTGAATGATAATGCCACATGAATGAAATTAAGTTCAGCCAACAATTATAATGGCAGGATTTGCATTTAATTCATTAATCAACAACTATTTAAACTTTCCATTCATTTTCATGTAAAACATTAAATTATTGAAAGCTCTATTACTTTCCTTAAAGTTAAGTCATATGACTAAGTATCACTTAACAACACAACTAATTCAGCTTTACGGGAAGGGCCTTACTTTGCTTCAAAATCTAGAATCTAGAAATACTTGATAATATTAACACATGTAGAAGAGAGAGAGAAACTTAGCTTTTTCGCAAACCCACTTTCCTTCTGTTTGGGATCGCCACATGGGGACTGATCCTTTGTTTTCTTATGCACTTCATTCTTTCACTTTCTGTTAGGATTAAACCACAGACTAAAATAACAATTACATGCAAATACCAATAACAGAAATTAATAGATCACACAGAAAATAACACAAGGCACCAAGATTTAACATGGTTCACCCAATCCTTGGGCTACGTCCACCAAACAACAAGTCAATATTTTTTATGATCCAGTGATTACAACCTAATTACAATTCGTAATCCCTTATAGCTCAATACTGTTGCAAGAACCAATTTTGCATCAGACCTTATGAAAAATCCCTAACCCTAAGCCCTTTTATACAAGTATTTTAACCACTTTAGGGTTATAATTAATAATTACATGTCGGCCCAAATTTTTGATAAAATAGGGCCCAAATTTTTGTTTCCCCAAAGAATTTATGAAGTATGTATAGTACTTTCCTGATCAGTCACCACAATCTAACACTTTCCACCTAAATCTTTTACATTGCATTTCCATTATATCAGGGTCACATTCTCACTACTAACTTCTCTAAAAGTATCTTTCAAGCATCTCCTAAGAATTTTTGCACTTTAAAGTTGCATGTTCTTCTATTCCCAAAGCCTCTAGATAAGTAACCTCTTTCATTTACCTTGGGGTAGAAAACCCTTCTTTTAGCAACATTTTCCAAACTTTAGTACAAATAATAGCACTTTACCTTAAACCTCATTTTGATGGCCTCAAGGCTATGTCTCGAGCATTCCTTACCAATGAAAAGCTCACAACAATTCTTCCAACATCAAAACTTTATTGCTTTCATGTAAAGCCTTGTATGCATCACCAATCACTATGGCCTAGAAGCAAAACAAAACACCTTCTCTTCCATTAATATGCATTAGAAAGCTCAAGGATCCACTCTCTTTTTTTGAAGGTAGAATCTTCCTCCACAACTTGAATGAGCTTCTTACTGACCCATATTTGTAGCTTCGTGGGTCTTTCCCTTTATCCTACAACTTCTAGATTACTTTCATGACTTCTTCTTTCGATTATGCACTTGATTAAGTTCATCAATAAGGAAAACTAGAAACTGTAAGAGAAAGGATGTTGATGCAAGATAATAGATAATGAAACATGAATAACTTACTTCTCATTAGGAAAATGCTAGAAAAAATCCCAACCATGCCTATATCACCTGTACCTTGCATGCATCAAGAAAATAGGGAACCCGCTTAGAATGATTAGGTAAAGGTAATGAAAGGGAGGACCCAAAAAGTAGAGAAAGTAAAGAACTTTGAGAAAGATGAGAAGTAAGTAACCTAGATGATACCTAGACATTATACTTGGACACAAAATCATTCACATCCCAATGACTTCAAGTTTTATAAAGGTGGGACTCAAACTTGGAAACACTTTCTCAAGTTGTTCTTGCATAACAACGGGTGAATACACCTTAAGCTTTTCATGCTCATCAAAAATATTCTCTAAAGTTACCAACCCTTTTGGTATCTTATTTTTCTTAAGTTGCATAATTTTCTCTCCTAGAATAGTATAATTTATATCTTTGTTTTTAATAAGCCCATTCCAATCAATACCAAAATCTTGATAATCATTTTCATAGGTCAAGAATTATAACGAATCTTTATCTTTATGAAAGACTTGCCAATTATTAATATTGTCTGGAATAGATGGCATATTCTTCATTTCAACTCGAACAACATCTTACAATGGGACATCCATCTGTTTAATGGCCAAATTGGCCATTATGTCAACCAAATTTTTTTATGTCCTATCAATCTAGTTAATCAAAAAATTCTAGAAAATCCCGCACATAATTTCTATATCTTTTCAACCTTGAATTTTTTGTCATAAATTTATCTTGAATCTAATAGATTATTAATTTAGAGTCACAAAAAACTAAAAGTAACTTTATATTATGAAACTTGACAATATTTAGGCCTAAAATTAATGCTTCATATTCAACAATATTGTTGGTACATTCAAAATTTGAAAGAAAAAAATACCTAAATATCTTACATGATGGTGATGTAAGAACCACACCATCTTTGTTTTCTTCTTTACTACATGCTCCATCAAAATGATTTTTTCATAATCCATCATATTTTGATTACATATGATCATTATTCCTACCTTTTGTAACTTGATTAGATTTATTCACACTCACTTGAAAATTATCCATATCTATTTAACAAAAATGTATTATGTTATTAGGTTGAAAATTTTCCACAAGATATTCATATCTCAACTCTTTATCAATCCTAATATTATGGCCATTAATAGGAATGGTTGCATGGGATAGGTCTAATTATATATGACCTCCAACTAAATTTGACCATTGTCTTGAAAGAATCATACCATAATAGGCAGGAACTTCAACTATAGTAATATCTATTATATAAGAGGGATCATAGGAGGCAGGAAATTTAAAATCAACATTCTTAACAACCCCCACCATAGGGATATGTCTATTATCCATAGCATAGAACTTCCTATAGAGTATGTCTATATTTAATCTATCTCTCTCATCAGTTTAACATGAATTATATTCAAAGTTGCTTCTGAGTCTACCATATAGTTTCTTACCAATTTATTATTTATCAACAAAGTCAAGTAAAAAGGATCCACTTCTAGGTCATTCTAATTAATATTTGTCCCTAAGTAGACAATAGGAATCTCATTAGGATTAACATATCCCTCTTTGTTAGTCTTAGACAAAATATTTAAGACCTATTTTCCATATTGAGGAATTTTTAACAATTTCTAAAAGTCATGAAGAGATTTTTAACTGAGATAAAACATTGTAAATAAATAAATTATTACTCACCAATTTCTTACTTGTTGTAAAGTGTGTTACCAATTTCTTGCATGACAAGAAACAAGTTCAAAAATGATACATGTCTACTATGAGAGTTTGAGCCAAGAATAGTTAAAGATGCATTGGATAATGAAAATTAGATGAAAGCAATGAATGAGGAGATTGATCAAATAGAGAAGAGTAAAACATGGACATCGGTACCAAGGAAAATGGATAAGAATATGATTGGAACCAAGTGGGAATTTCGGAATAAATTGAATGAAAAATATGAAGTCACAAGGAACAAAGAAAATTGATTTTTAAGAGATATAAACAAAAGGAAGGAATTCACTACAAAGAGATTTTCTCTTGTTGTAAGGTTGGAAGGAGTAAGAACATTACTTGCATATGCTTCTTACAAAGGATTCAAGGTAACTCAAATGGATGTCAAAACATTGAACAACTCGAAGGATTTGTTGAACCTAGCAAGAAGAACATGGTTTGTAAGTTGTGCAAAGCATTGTATGGTTTGAAAAAAGCTCCTAGAGCATGGTATTCAATATTACATCTATAATTAGCGAGAATTGGTTTTACAAGAACTAATGATAATGGCAATCTATACTTGAAAATTGAATATGAGGATAAGATATTGTTAGCTGAAATATTTGTTGATGATATCATATTTGGAGGACAATATTTAATGTGAAAATCATTTTCTAATGAGATGAAGAAATAATTTGAGATATTAATATTTGGAGAGATAAAATTGTTTGTTGGTTTGCAAGTCTGTCAAATGAAATCAGGTATATATATTACACGATCAAAATATATCAAGGAGATACTGAAGACCTTTGGAATGGGAGATTCAAGACTAGTTGGAACACCTATGACTACTAGACATAGAATTTCAAAGAATGATAATTATGTTGAAGTAAATCAGACATTATATAGGCCAATGATTGGAAAATTATAATATGTTGTTCATAAAAGACCTAGAATTGTATTAGTTGGTGGAATTATTGCAAGATTTTTTGCTAATCCTAAAGAGAACCACCTAATGGTTGTGAAAAGGATATTGAGATATCTAAAAGGAATAGAAGATTGTGGTTTATGGTATAAGAAGAATGACAAGTTTGAGCTGAAATTTTACACAGACATTGATTGGGTTGGAAACATTGATGATAGAAAGAGTTCAACTGGATGAGCTTTCTTCCTAGGAAAGGAATTGATTTCATGGATAAGTAAGAAGAAAAATTGTATTTCATAATCCACAATAGAAGTTGAATCTGTTAATTTCTCAATCATAGTGTGGATCAAGCAATTGTCGAAAGGTATAAGGAAGAGATTACTAAACCTGTGGTGATATATTGTGATAACACAAGTGCTATAAACATATCAAAGAGTCTTATTATGCACACAAAGGTAAAACACATCATTACTTAAGGGAATTAGTACAAGAAAAAGAAGTAAGACTAGACTATGTGAACACAAAGGAGCATATAATTGATATATTCACTAAGGCATTACCCAAGGATTCATTTGTTTATCTAAGAGGTAAGTTAGGGGTCATTCCCTATTTAATGAAAAATAAGAAGGGATGAAACAATGCATCAATTGTTATAATGAAAATATCTTGCAAATTGATGTAGGAGATCCCACTTTTGGAGTTGTCTAAAGATGTGAAAAGAAGGACAATAGCATGAATTGATGAAGTTGCAAGCAGGCACACGGTGATACATTCAAGGAAAAAGATAAACAAAGATGGCAATGAAAGAGGAAAAGATAATTCAAAGATCAATCAGTACAAAGGATAAAAAAATTTACATGAAGTCTTTGGCATTGTTGTCAAAGAGGGAGATGTGTACCAAGTTACCAAATCCAATATCTTCAGAGGATGAGAAGCTATCGACAAAATGAGAGATATGTCAAAGAGGAAGCTAATACAATTGGTATTAGAATGAAGAATCTCAATTTATATCATAGAGGGAGAAGTGTAAAGAGACAAAGAGGGGGCATATCAAAGATCTATATGGATGAGAATCAAAATGAAGCTAAAGATATTAATGAAGATTTGATACAGACCATAAAGGGATTTGACAATAAATTCTAGAGAACACTTTTGTCATTACATGGAAACTACATGTGTTCCAAAGAGGGAGATTGTTGGAACAACAATTGGAACAATTGTTATATTGTCATTGATGTCAAACCTTACTAGTAAGACATTTGATAATAGTGTAGAGTGTCATTTCATTTGATTGATGAAGATGATTTGAAAAGACAGATAACAAGATGATTATACTTGTCTATATAAGGAGGCATATGAGATGTTTATAGGAAAATTGAGAAGTTGATGAAAGTGAGATTACTTGAGGTGTTGCCAAGTAGATCAAAGACGGAGAATGTAATGTAGACTAGTCAATGAGCCAAGAATTATCTAAATGGAGATCTAAACTTGAAAAGTGAGTTGTAATTTATTGGATCAACTTAGTTGTTACTTTCTAACCTTGGCCTAACAATCATGTTGTGAAACCCTTTAATCAAGGTGACATTTTGAAGGGATATTTTTGAAGACCTCTAACAAGGCTAATCCTAACAAGGTGATTAATTCCTTTAACAGGGTCACACCCAATAGTGTGTTTTTTAACCTTTAGCAGGGCTAGCTCTTAAGCAAGCTCAATTCAGAAGAGTGAAAAAGTGGTAGCATGTTACTAGGTGGTTCTTTTCCAAGTTGGGTTTCCATGTTAAATTATAGTGTCATAGTTGTGTGAATTTTTCTTTTATGTGTCATGTTGTTTACTATTTTATGTTTCTACAATTTGGCTAATAATAAAACAAAGAGCTAGGTGTTGATATTAACAAGTTGAAAAATTGATGATTTTCTATATTGACTGAGTGAATTTATGAGTTTTAAGTTGTTTGAAGTTGTTAAAAAATGAATTAGTACCTCTGGATTTGAGGATAACTAATTTACCTCCCCTCTTTGTTATTCTTATCATTATCACAAGGAGGGTTCAACATGAGTGACAGGTGGAACCATTCCTATCTTGAATGTGGCTTGAGCCAAAGGCTTAACATGAGAGTACACAAGATGTGTTAGACCTCACAAAATATCATATCCATGTTCATCATTTTGGATCAATTTCGTAAGAGTGTCAAAAGCAACAATATTATCAACATTGTATTTCTCTTGAATAAGCTAATCATGCATCTTGACAATCTTAGTAGCAAGCTTATGAACTTGTTTAGCAGGGACTCTCAAAGCCTCATATAAATCATGTGATGAGTGGGAAGATTCATTCTCCATGGAAAATTGGGATCATGGGAAACCATAGTGTCAATAAGATTCTTAAAGAGAGGAGAAGAAGATTCTAGATTAAAGGAATCCATTAGTCTATGACTTCTCCTAACATGAATACCATAAGTAGGAGTTAAAGTAATGAAGCTCATACACAAAGAAAGAAAAGAGAAAGATCACCCTAAAGGAATCTATCCTTAATGTATGAAAGAGATTATAGAGCAAAAAATGTGGTTTAATGAAAGTAAATGCATACAACATGCAAAGAGATATCACAAGAGATGTATTTAACAAGATAACACAATCAAACTCTAAAATAAAAAAAGAAGTAAATATTGCTAGTCGAGTTCACCAAAAATGAGCAAGGAAAAAAGTGAATCAATCATACAAGGGGTCAAACACTCAATATTTCCCTTAACCTTGTACCTCAAAGGGAAATTGAATTAATTTATCCTTTCAATTCCAATTCTAAAGTAATTAGGTCTAAGAAGATCAGTGCCAACCAAGTGATAGAGGAGCACTAATCCAAGCAATGATCTAATGATTATAGAATTATAGAAAGAATGCAAGACCCTTAAGACCCTAATGTGGAAAGAGCTATAAAATTCAATGAAGACAACAAATCTAGGAAGAAAATATGATGAAATAAAAAAACTATTAGATGACTCACCTTGAAGATGAAGTAGAATATTAAATCATATTTTTTTGATGTCTTTGCAACTCTAATCAACGAACAATTTGAGCCTTAAAATTGAAACCCCAATATATTTGAAACCTGTAAATTGCTTGACTATCTAAAAAATTCAACTTTTATCAACAAGGTTAACTTTTGACATTATGGTTAACTTAGCAAGGCTACATTACATCCCTAATTAGTAGAGCTTGATCAAAAATTAGTTTCTGAATCTTTGAAGTATGGTGAAAAGAGTATCTAAATCTACAACCTACAAGGAAAAAGGGTTTTTAGTTTGGTGATGGGGGGTTTTCCTTAGTCAAACCCTAATTTAGGAATTAACCTTGAAATTGAAATAATAAAATGTTGGAAGTATAAAGTAAATGCATAAATTCACCTTACAATAGTAGGATATCTAAAATCAAACATAATGAGATCACTTTACTAGTTGAATGGATCAAGAGGAAGTGAATGTAGAAGAAGCATGAATGTAGAAGTCATCCCTTGATGAAAATCTTCATTATTATATACGAAGGAAGCTAGAACTTGAAAGGTTGTAGCATAAAATGGAAGAGATGGTGAAGCCCCAAATGAACTCCTCAAAGCTCCTTGAAAACACCCTAAATGAACTTGAAGATAGCTTGGGTGCTTGAACAATTGAATGTTTGATGACTTGAAGGCTTGAGTGCTAGTGCATGTGAAATTATAGTATGAATGCATGATGAAAAATGAGGCAAATGGATGGGCTTATAAAGGGCTAAGAATAAATTTTCTCCCATAAGCCAGCTGAACATCAAAATTAACACCTCAAATCAACCTTGGAACAAGAACTGAGAAGGGGACCAAAAATAGGTCCCAAGCAGGGACCCACCATGTCCCTTATTAGCCTTGACCAGGGATGCACTACTTCCTAATTGAGTAGGGACATAATGCATCCATGCTAATTAGGTCCCATAATCTCTAGGAGGGTTCCCTAAGATTCCATAATAGGTTCCAATTTCAAAAAATCAAGTGCAAATTTTGAGAAAAGTTAGTTTTAGTGCAAGGAATAGGCTTAATGTAATTGGAGGAAGTCAAGGAAGGAGCCAAGTGGATAGATCCTATGTATATATTTATGCCATGAAATATGACTACTAAGGAGGATCTATTAGGTTCCACCCTGATTTTGTCTATTGAGGAGAAATGAGAATAAATGGGAAGAAAGGGGAGAAATGCAAATGAATGATGAAACCACATTAAATGGGTGCTCAAACATCATTGAATTGAGGTGTTTCCAATTTAAGATGGTGCAAAAGGCTAGAAACCCATCTAGTTTGACAACCATGTTTGGATAGAGTTTCATTAAAGAAATTTCTATTTATACTTTAGTGAATTTGGTGTTTAACATCTTGTTATGAAATTCGCTGAGAATTTTGGGGATACCCCCTATTATAGTTTCCTATAGTTCTTTTCAAGAGCCCTGCCAATTATTCAATAATCATTAGAGTGGTTAATTTCTTCTTTTTCTATGTCTACCGAATCTTCTACTAGGGTACCATTATATTTTCTAATAAATTTGACCCGATTAATATTACTCCATAATTTAATACTATTATGGAAGAACTTAGTGGTTTTATCTACTTCCACTAACCATATTTCTCTTGACTTTTGTCTTCATAAGATTTCTTATTTTTCCAAAGTATCTTCACAACTCTTAAGTAACTCTTTTTCCTTCATATACTACACCTAATCCATTCCTTCCTTGAGAATATTTTCATTAAGATCTACCATTTCTTTTTCTATTTTTAGTTTAGCTTTAAATATATTGCCAAAGTGACTCTTGTTCCATCATTTCAATTTACTTTTAAGAGCCTTCAAATTAGCCATGAATAAAAATGCCTTAGATCCATCAAACTACTCCCCCTTCCACTATTTCTCCAAAAAATTTATGGAATTTCCCCCTTTGAACCATATTTTCTCAAATTTAAGAGACACCTAATGGGTTTATCATCATCTTTAATAGTGTGTGAGACATGAAAATGATATGAGCAAGAGATAGACAGAATAAAATATTCCAAGTTCTTATCGAAGGCGATGAGATTTTATTTGAATAAAAATTTATCTAACTTTTATGCTATATTGTTAATCCCCAAGCTTCTTTTATTTCAAGTAAAAATATAATTTACTATCTTGATTTCCATCATTACTAGCCTAAACACCCAATCTTTAAAATCCAATATAGTTTTAGATTATCTTACTAGTCCCCTTGATTTTTTGTCTAGGTTAAGTATTTCATTGAAGTCTCCTATAATGAAATTTTGATTTGGGAAGGTCACAAATAATCCCCTACCTCTTCCCATTCTATCCTTTTGTCTTGAAGGGGAATGATCTTGTACATGTTAATCAATATAAACTTTGAGTTGTTATTAATGATCCTAACCTCTCCACCCATCCAATATCTTTCACCATTAAGATTAAAAAAGGAACTATTATAGGATTCCATATAATTCCTAAACTAGCTAAAGCCCCTATTGTTGGCTTCCCACCCAAATCACGTATCCCCAATTTTTTACCTAATTTCTTAACTTCCTCACTTCCTAGTTTATTTTCTTACACCATGATAATATATGCCTCAAATGTTTTAATAGAATGCTTGAATAGGTGTTATTTGTTTGGGGCATTTATAACCCTAATATTTCATGCAATCAACTTCCCCTTCCATGTATATAGAGTGGTGATATTAGCTTGGCCTACTACCTAGGCATCTTCTTTCCTAAGGTTTCTTAAGGATTTTGGTGCAAACAGTTTGCAGGCTACTTAACAAACAATAATTTTTTTAAACAAGGTCTTGATGACTATCCAATGATCTCCTTGTTGGTGGCCTTCCCGAGGCTTTACCTAGTACTTGTTGATGTAGAGACCACAACAACAATTATACTTTATGGGCCTTTGCTTCTATATGCCTTCAAACTTGGAATCTTGATTCGAAACTTTGCATACACCTCTTAAAAGGTTTCCTCTACTCAAAAAAGAGATTAGGACACCCCCAAAACTCTTACAAACTCTTAGGGCTCAAATCAAAGTTCACCCAAATTTATGCTTTAAGGAATCTTTCCCTATTTTAGGCAAAGTACAAAAATCTGACCAAATCACTTCAAAAACTCAACCTAATGATTGGAATGGATTACTTAGGCTATTTTCATTAAGAATAAACCACTTGTTTAATTCTTAAAGACCCACAATGTACCAAACCCCAATTAGGCTAGTATCCCTAAATAGGTCGCTCTAATATGTACACTAAGTATAACTTACAACTTTTCCAAGTGAGTAAGCATAAAATTTAAGTTTGAGATAAATTTTTTGGTATTTTATTAAATTCCAAAGTCTTAGGTTGTGATCCTACTCCATCACCTCCTAACCCTTACTAAGCACATAAACCTAATAGGCCTAATTAGGCCTAGTTTACAAAGAAAGGGGTAATACATGGGATTGTGAAATTTAACCAACTCCTTAGGAATATTTTTCAATCTCCAAGTATACCAATTCCACAATTTACTTGGTCACTTTGGCATTCTGGTTTAATTTACAACACACTCTCTGTACTTCAAGGTCAAATACATACATACATTTGGCCTATAGCTTGTTGTAAACAATGTCAACCTTTGACATTTCATCCAAATCCTATTAAATCTTATCATACATTGACCTAAATTTATTTTTACAAATGGCTATGAAAATTCATTGGTGAAAGTGCAAGTTAGGGGCCCATTTGTATGAAATACTAGTTATTGGGATAGTTTCAGACTAGTCTAAACAAAATTGTGTCTAACTTGCTTCAAAAATTACCTACTAGAACCAAAAAAAGTGAAAATGAAAGGTATTTCAAAAATCTATCTAATAATACTGATTTATCATATTCACCTATCTGCATCAGGCTGTATAGTTGCAAGAAATAAGTTTGAGACAAAATCAAGTTATCCTTTATTCATCCAACAACAAAACTTCATCCTCTACATGTGGGATGTTTAAATTTTAGTTATACATACTTCTCCCAAAAATAAAAACCAAATTTTGAAAGGTTGTGACCATTGGGAAAGAATTTTCAACTTACCAAGCAACTTTTTGAAAAATTTGCTTGACAATATTTTGCAACTTTTGCACACATGTCGCAACTTTAACAATTTTTTTATTATGACTTTCCAAATAACTCAAAAACCTATATAAACAATTCCTAAGAATATTTTTAATGAAATGACCTATCTTATGCATTGTACCATGGTCTTATGGTCCAATGAGATTTGTGGTTGATAAACCACATTGGGCTCTTAGCCTTATAATTTGGACCCATTGATCTTGTGGGTTGATCCAATGATCAAAACCCCTTTATTACGTCAAAAAAAATCTACAAAACATGAATTTTAATTAGGATCTCTGCACTGCTTGTCCTCTACCTTCCCAAGACTCTTGATAGGAAAATCCAACTCTTCTTGATGGAGTTACAAACTCACCAGTCTAATCAAACCTTGCTTCCCAATCCTCTCTAGGGATTACCTTCCACAACCACTTTACCATCTAGTAATTGATCATATTCTAACTTCCCATGGAGGATTAATGAGTTTTTTTTATGTTATTTAGACCCAACATGTGTCAATATCCCTTTGTTTCCCAATCAAGAAAGTTCATAAGAAACTTTGACAGAGTAAGGCCTAAAAGAGACCTAATTCTATTAGCCCTCCTAATTGAGTATTTAGACTTCTTTTCCCCTTTTTTTCTTGAATAACCCTCATATTTAGTCGATAGGCTATTATAGGTGGAGACTTTAAGTAAAACCTATTTGACGCTTAAAACAAGTACCTATTTTTGTAAGTAGTTTGCAATATAGATTGGGTTGATAGTTGCAAATCTTTCAATAAATGTGATATTTGAATACAATCTTTTGCAAAAAAGTGGGATATCGAGATATCTTTAATCAGATCACAATTTGTTTTACCAAATAGGATATTAAGTGATTCCATTGGAGGATTTATTTTCATTCATTACCTATCTTTTGCATTATGAAATCATAAAATAGTGAGTGTTCCTGAGATGGAATGCAAAAGAGCTCCTAATAGGAGAACCAACATTTTTTTTCTCTCCCAATGTCCACGTGGGGTAGGAACCCCTGGGGAGGCACTGACATGGCATGGGAAGGGTCTTGTAGCTCCTCTCACATCTGATGTGGATGCTACCACCCATCCACATCATTGACATCGTTAGTGAATGATGAGATCAAATACATGTTTTTAGATTGCACATAATGAAAATGGGTTTACAGATGTTTTTGGTGGTTAATGACTGTTCTACAATCCCACACAATCCACCTCACAAATCACTTTGGTTCTCTCATTGCCATAAAATTAAATGGCTTAGAAACTTCATTCAATGCTAGCTTCATATTCACAATTGTTCCATAATTGCATGTGGCAGACATAATAGGGTGTACTTCATCATGACTTGGGCCATGTCATTTTCTCCACCCACAACAAACACTACACTTATATTTTTTTGTAGTGTTTGGTATGATCAAGAGCATAAGCATGGAAGACAAGGTCAAAAGCCATGTTGGAATCGATATCAAAGGCATCAAGTTGGTTGTGTCATGGAATTGGATCACGATAAATACAAAACATCTATACACTTCTACTAATAAGAAGCCAAAAACAGGCAATCATATGCCAAACATATGCTTGTAGGGTGTTTTGGAGCTGTCATGATTTCCATTGAAGTATTTAAATATTGAATAGTGGAATCCACTATCATCATCATAAAAAAAAGCTAGAAATTAAAATTTGTAGCACATAAATTAATGCTACGATATATGCTTGTGATTTTTGTATTATCTTTATACAAAATGATAGTAAATAGACTCTATCTGATTCAAATTTTATTTTTCTTTGTGTAGTAACAAATTACAATATTACTCTTAGGGATTCCAAATTCAGAGGAATAGATGAAAATTTCATGTTTTGGATTGTTGTGATTTATCAGGTATTTGAAAATATCACATTTCTATCAGCGCATGGAAATTGTTTTTTTAGTTTCATAAGAAAGAGATAGTAGGTGCAAAGTTTACACATTTTTATTTTTTCTCCTTTTCAACGAGGGCATATTTGGCCCTTTCCTTGGAGCATATCTCGAGGAATTTAACACCTAGTTTATTATCTTTAAGTATTGTTTGAGGATGGATTCTTTCCTATATGTAAGTATCAATGGATTAATTGTATATAAGTATCAATGGATTAATTGTATATGTGACACACCTTTGCTTCTTTTTTAGTTGGCTATTTTAGCCCTCTCTAGAATGTACATTTGTCTCCTTCTAGTGGGAAAGTTTAACTTTAATTTGGAGGTCTTTGGATGTTTTAAATAGTCATTTTCTAATAATGTTTTTATATTTACAAAGATTTTATAGAAATAATTGGTCTCAAGTGTTATGCCATGTCATGTTTTGGGAATTCAATATTTAGAGGTTTCTATTTATTGATGTATGCAAATATTTTAGTGATTTCTTAATTAATATTTGTTTTAGAGATCTTTTTTATAATTAAGGGAGGATGAGATAATTAACATGAAATTTAAAAGTTACGCGAGTTTTGGTTATTTAAGATGGTTTGGTATTAACTAATGCTAATTTTAATGAAATATTGAGTTCACAAATAATCATAGTATGATTATATTCTAGAATTTTAGTGGGTATAATATATTGTATCTTACAATAATTTTTAATGATTTTCTTTATAAATCTATTTAATATTCTTATCATTCTTTTTATATGTAAAACATGAAATTTCAATTAGTGTTAAATAAAACTAATATATAGTTATTGAAAAATCAAAGGAGCATATTGTTACAAAAATAACATTACAAATTCAAATTAAATAGTTAATTGTTAATCAGTCTATTAAAAATCCTATTGTTTAGTAGATCCTTAAAATGAGATTCCTTCAAGAAATGATTTTTTGTTGTGTCCTAAATCATTTTAGCTTCATTGAAGTTTAGAAGGGTTTTTGGCTCATGCTTTATGTATTAACATGGATCAAAAGGAAAATATAATAATAGGATTTTGCTCCATCTTAATAAACCTCTCATTTCATTTGGACTTTTGGAAGCCTAACTCATTATTATTATTATTACAATTAATTTTTTAAATGAAGAGCGCACATGTGAATAACGTGGTAAAAACCCACTTCTAAGACACTAAAGGTAAAGTTTGAGGTGATTGTTATGATACCATTTATTTATTTATTTACTTATATTTATCCCCCTCTCTATTTTTCTTCCTGTTACATGAACATTACATACCTATGCCATATACACATCATATATGAATTCAAGTTCTGGATTGAAGCTACTTGTTCTCATGCATTTTGGGTAAAACATATTTGTAGAGTGTCTAATCCAATCAACCCATCAAATTAGTTTATGGATGCCCTCTCCACCAGTGATAAACAAACAAAAATTCAAATCTTAAAACTGTCTACATGAAAGCTAGTATTTTCTAAAATGCAAAAACTTTCTCTACATATTTTGGTTGACGTGAATCTTTGACTGCATACTGTATGAAATTATGATCTTTGAATTACCTTTTTCTTAAGACTACCAAAAGTATTATTGTAATATTTCACAAGAAACAAAAGTTACATGTGATTTGATATGTCCTTATTCCTACTACCATTCTTCATATATTATGGTGTAGTGACAACATATAAAATGAATACAGATGTTTGGTAGTTAAGAATACGAATGGATATAAAAGAGAGGCATGCATAGAGAAGAAAAGAGTGATAAAGAGATAGGAGTAAGGGTTAGATAGAGATAAGACATGATATATAAAGAGAGATAGAGAGGGAGGGCTATAGGAATAGAGAAAGATGGAAAGATTGATTGTGTGTGTGTGTGTGTGTGTGTGTGTGAGTGTGAGAGAGAGAGAGAGAGAGAGAGAGGGGGGGGGGGGGGGGGAATCTTGGCATGGATATGAAAATATGAAGAAATGGGGAATAATATTCTCGAAATAGATCCAATCAGGTGATTTTGAAAAGGCAGCTTAGGACAATGGTATTCTTTAATAGGGCCAACGAATTTAGATGAGTCCATTATTGTTTTGATTTCCTTATTGTGTTGTAAATAGAGCAATGAAATTATTTTGTAGATGAAGCTTGATAGTGAGAGGGCCCTCATGTTGATCCTTAAGGGTCACACCATTATGGAAATATTACCATTTCTAGAAATATTGAGCTTGCAAACCCATGCCCCTTCATCGATAGGAAACAACACTAGAAGGTAAAGTTAAAAATCTTAAACTTGATAATAATTTTCCCATTCTCTTCTCTTTATTACATTTCTAAGAAGATCCATGTGTTGTAAATTAACATAATGTATAACAAATTTAACATCAAGAATAAGCTCAAATATATGCTCAAGATATGTATAAAAAAAATTCATTAATTTTGTCATGCCTCTTTACCTTATTGTGGCATTTTATCACTCTAGTTACCTATTTTCTAAAGCAACAAAAAATTATTTAGGATGTTGATTTGTAATCTTTTAAGCAAAGAACACCTAAAATGGCTATCATTCTTTAGTTACTATCTCAAATGCTCATAATATTTTTAATTTTACTAGACAAAAAACATATACATGGGCAATCATCAGCTTTTGTCACTATTGACGTACCCCTTGCTCCTTTCGGTGTAAGTGCTAGTAAATTACATATTTGAACACCCTTTTAAGGCTATTACATAATATCAAATATTAGGAACTAGGTTTTATTCCTAACCCTCATAACCCATATTGGGTAAAATAAGGCCTAATGTACTATTTAAGACCTAATGTGTAAGATTGATCTAAAAACCTATACAAGTAGACTTGCTTTAGACTTAGGGAAATCAAGTTGCTTCTACATGTTCAAAAATAACTCCATTCCACCTTTGGAACCCACTGGTCCATCCTCCTTACAATGTTATGGGACTTATTTCTAGTCTTCGTAGCTCACCACCCCACTGTGATCAAGGTCCCACATCACTTGATAAATAAAAAATAGTTGTTGGAAACTCCAAAAATGTGTGGAACCTTTAATACACATTCTATGGTGATATCTTTTGAAAATCCAAAATAGTTATTGGAAACTCCTAGATATTTACCTCACCATTTGATGATGATGTCTTTTGATCCTTCTTCTTTAGTATCTCCACACTCTATCTTGACATGTATTCCTCCTTCTCCTTCTTTGAGACTATTATTTTATTTTCCTCTAGACCTTTAGTGAATTACATTCCCCTAGTTCTTCCTTTCTTCCTCGATTTCTCTCTCCTCCTTACTTAAGCTATTTCCTTTCACTTATCCCTCATTTCAAATTGACCCCCCACTATCTCTCCTTCCTCTACCTCCTCCCTATTTGGTGACAATGAACCTTTTCAATAAGGTTGAATCAACCCTTATGTTCATTCAATCTTAGTGAAGGATTCTGACTTATTTTTTGGATGCCTCCTTCCTCTACCTCCTCCCTATTTGGTGACAAATGAACCTTTTCAATAAGGTTGAATCAATCCTTGTGTTCATTCAATCTAATTTCAACTTCCTCATTTTGGGTAGAGTTCATTAATTAGGATATTTTCTCTTCCTCTTATTCCTCTTCTAGCTTATGTATTTCATTAAAAAACCATAGCTCTCATATGAAAGTGGAATGTCAAGTTCTTAACTCTATGTTAACTTAATCACATTAATGTTGATATCTATATCAACTATAATCACACTATTTTCTATAAATTAGTTCTCATTTTAAAAACCTTCATATTCTCCTATCCTATTGCCTATCTTCCTAATATTTTCCTTGTTAAGAATTTCTACTGAGAGATCTAGAAGCAAAATTGACCTATCTACTTTAAATGATTCTAATTTGAAAGAGATAAAATTTGGCTGCTAATCAAATAAACAAAATGGTTTCCCTTCAAAGAAAGGGAATTTTCCAGATAAGAATCAATTCTTTACTTTTTTACTATTACAATCCGCATATAGATTTTTTTAAGATAAGATTATTATTAACTATGCCCACCCTTATTTTTTCCTAGTTCCACATGCGTCATTGTAGTAATTTTATCATAGTCTTGTTAGGATTAAACCATAGATAGAAATAAAAATTACATGCAAATATAAACAATATTAGAAAATAATAGATTACATAGAAAAGAACACAAGACACCAAGATTTAATGTGGTTCATCCAATCCCCAGGCTACGTCCACCAAACAACAAGTTTGATATTATTACGATCTAGTGATTACAACCTGATTACAATATGTAATCCCTTATAGCTCAATACCGCCACAAGAACCAATTTTCACATCACAACTATGTAACAATCCCTAACCCTAAGCCCTTTTATACAATTATTTTTACTGCTTTAGGGTTATAATTAATAATTACATGTCGGCCCAAAATCTTGATAAAATAGGGCCCAAATTTTTTTTGGAGTATGTATAGTACTTCCCTCAATTAGTCACCACAATCTAAAAAATATCCCACTTGAGGACTAATCAAGCTCCACACTAAACAACAATCTCCCACTTGGAGACTGATCCTATATCTATACAGCTACTCCATGAGGCTCCCACTGGATCAAACCACCCTAGACTTTATTGTTCTTTTATTCATGTTTAGTCTAGAAGACCAACTAAAGTTGACGAGGAGTTCAACTTATCCATTGTTACTACCTTTGTAAACATATCTGTTGAATTTTCATCTGTATGTATCTTGTCCAACTTTAACTGTCCATCCTCCAAACTAACTGATTGAAATGGTACCGCAACTGTATGTGTTTTTATCTTTGAATGCAGAGTTGAATTATTTGCAAAATGAATGGCACTCTAACTATCTATAAACAAATAATTATCATTCTAAGGGTATCCCAATTCTTCCAAGAAGAACTGAAGCCATATCATCTCCTTAGCTGCCTCTACAACAACAACATACTCTGCCTCTGTAGTGGATAAGGCATTAACCTTTTGTAACCTAGAAACCTAGCTCATAGCTGCCCCACCAATAGTAAAGACATAACTTGTAGTACTCCACCTATTATTAATATCCCTTGCCAAATCTGAGTCAATATAGCCCTGTAAATTAGTAGTAGATCCCCCAAAGTATAAACACTTATTGGATGTTCCTCTCAAATATCTGAGAATCCATTCGACTCCATTTCAATGCTCAATTTTGGGATGACTAATATACCTGCTAATGACTCCCACTACATGTGCAATATCTAGTCTTGTACATACCATAGCATACATCAAGCTTCCTATAATGGAAGCATAGGGTACCTTGGACATCTTATCATCCTCTTCTTGTGTCCTGGGACACATCTCCTTAGTCAACTTCAAATGACTAGGTAAAGGTGTACTGACAACTTTAGCATTCTCCATAGAGAAATGTTGCAACACCTTCTCGACATAATCAACCTGAGATAGCATCAATTTTTTTCTCTTCCTATCTTGACAAATCTTCATACCAAGAATTTGTTTTTTGGCCCCCAAATCCTTCATAGAAAATGCATGTGTTAATTGGCATTTTAGCCCCTTAATCTAATCTATGTTAGACCCAGCTTCAAGCATATCATCAACATATAAATATAAAATAATGTAGCTATCATAATTCAACCTCTTAAACTAATCAAAATTATTTGAATGACACCTACTATATCCATGCTCATGCATAAAACTGTCAAATTTTAGATACCATTGCCAAGGTGCTCGCTTCAAGCTATATAACCTTTTCTTCAATTTGCACACTAAGTTCTCCTTATGTTTGACCTCAAATCCCTGTGGCTGAGCCATATTTATCTCTTCATCCAAATCACCATGAAGGAAGGCTATTTTAACATCAAGCTACTCTAAATGCAAATCTTCAGTAGCCATAATACTTAAATAGTACGGATAGAAGTCATCTTAACAATAGGAGAAATATCTCATCAAAATCAATGCCCTTTTTCTATGCAAATCTTTTTACAACTAACTTGGCTTTAAATCTTTTCTGACCTCCATCCTCTTCTTTTAACCCGTAAACCCACTTATTCTGTAAAGCCCTTTTACCTACAGGCAATTTGCATATTCCCAAGTCTTATTTTTCAGCAAAGAGTCCATTTCTTCTTTCATTGCAGACTCCCACTGAATCTAAGGTGTCCACCTAAACAACTTCATCATAACATTATGGTTCACCAGCATTAGCAAGTAAAACAGAATACAAAGAGGGAGAAAATATTTCTAGAGGTCTAATTTTCCTTGTTGACTATCTAACATTCACTGATGTCTATGTTATTTTTTGTTGCAGTTGTTGCACATCATGAGGAAACGATGAAACATCATCTTTTGGAGTATCATCCATTAGTACATAATCATCTTCTTTCTTCTCATGTTGCCGTAACAAATCTTTGTACAACACTTTCTCATTAAATATGACATCCCTACTTACAATTTTACGAATTTCAAAATTCCAAAGCCTATAACCAAATTCATTAACTCCATATCCAAAAAATACACATTTCTTTGACTTAGCTTCTAGCTTGGTTCTATTTTTAGAATCTATGTGAGCAAATACTTCACAACTAAAGGTTTTGAGAAAAGAGTAACTCACCTTCTTACCAGTCCATGCTTCCTCTGGAATACCACAACCCAAAGGAGTAGAGGGACATCTATTAATCAAATATATAGCAGTATTGAGAGCCTCTACCCACATGTGTAAGGGCAACCCAACATGCAACCTCATGCTCCTTGCATGCTCCATTATAGTCCTATTCATGTGTTCAGCCACTCCATTTTCTTGTGGAGTCCTTGGAATAGTTTTTAATCTATGAATAACATTAGTGGAGCAATAATCTTCAAATTCATGACTGCAATACTCACCACCATTATCAAATCTAAGACATTTTAATTTCTTACGAGTCTCATTTTCAACCAAGCATTTCCATTTCTTAAAAGTTCGAAATACATAAGATTTTTGTCTAAGGAAATAAACCCATATTCTTCTAGTCGCATCATCATTGAATGTAACATAATAATGAGAGCCACCAAGGGAAGATATCTGAGCCGATCCCCATACATCGGTATGTGTAAGCTCTAATTTCTCCTTTTTATTTTCCTTCCCAGTCTTCACAAAACTCACTCTTTTTTTCTTTCATACACACAACTTTCATAGAAATCCATAATAACACATTTTAGACTTGGTAAAACTTTCTTTGAATGAAGTACTTTCATACCTTTCTTGCTCATGTGCCCAAATCTGTTGTGCCACAACGCTATATCAGATTTTATAGCAACTATTTGTTCTCCCTGCTCAACTACAAGAACTATTCCCGAACATTCATTTTTCTTTGAAACACTTAAAGTAGAAGGAACAATATGACTTGTACAAAGATAAAAAGTGTGAAACCTTTCACACCTTTGGGCTACTACAAGGAAACCTTTTGAAACTTTCCAATTTTTATTATTAAAAGTAACTACACAACCCTCATCACCAAGTTGCCCTACTGAAATTAAATTCCTACTCAGCCTTGGAACATGTCTTACCTCATGTAGTAGCCAATGACTCCCATTCTATAACTTAATCTTAACTTTTTTCTTTCCAACAATTTGACAGGGTTCATTATCCCTCAAATAAACAAGTCCAAAATCCCCTTGGACATAATTAATGAAATAACCTCTATGAGTTGTAGCATGAAATGAAGCACCAGAATCTAAAACCCATGAATCATCAACACTTTCTAAAGACATAAATAAAGTATCCTCTTCGAATTTTTTACTTACCACATTTGCCTCCTTGTCTCCATCTGGTTTATCTCCTTCATTTTTCTTTCGAGTCCAAAAATGTTTCTTTTTATGCCCTAGTTTCCCACAGTACCACCAGTCATTCAGTCCTCTCATTTGAGACCTCCTCCCCTTTGACTTTCCTCTTGATTTCTCACAATTTCTAGAATTACTTCCTCTCTCAATTGTTGTACCTAGAATTTGTGCGTTCAAAGCACTTCCTAATGTAGATCCACCTAAGGTTTTCCTATGAGTTTGCTCACTCAAAATAACACTGATCACATCATCATATTTTAGTGTACTAGATCCATGAATAGAATTACTCATAGCCATTACCAAGCCATTCCAACTTTCAGGCAAAGAACACAAAATCAAGAGAGCCCCCTAATTTCTTCATC